>CM037917.1:2428589-2523589 GCA_021346845.1 Apeltes quadracus
TCACTACTGACACACTGCTGCTGGCAAATCCAGCTTAGTGTGCCTAAAACGGGCCCACCAAATCTGCCGCGGCCCCTAAAGCTAGCGCCGCTGTCACCCTCAATCACTCACACACACCTAATCCGCACGCCGTGACCCAGCACACACAAACACACACACACACACACGCAGACACACACACACACACACATGCAGCCTGGCTGCCCGATGCCACGGGCCCATTCAGCGTGGCAGGCGGACCGGTACCAGGCGACACCAGCCACAGGGTCAGCTTTTTCTTACCAGGGGAGGGAGGAAGTAGGATGAGGAGGGGAGGAGCAGGAGGAGGAGGAAGAGGAGGAGGATGAGGTGAACGGGTGGGGGTAGCGGTGGTCGAGGTGAAGCGAGAGCAGGTGGAGCAGCAGAAAAACGTTTCAGCTCAGACTCTCGTTGCACTTGAAGTGACCATTTTTTCGGAAGCCGGGCTTCAATCGGCAAACAGACGATTCGCGATTTAGTGGAGAACGAAAAGCTTCTGAGACCAAAAACTGCGCAAAAAGGCCACAACGTTAGTAAGAACGCGAACGGAGGATGACTGCCACTTCCTAATCATGTGTACGAGAGACGAGCTATTTAAACGAGCCCCCCTCCTCCCAACATGCATTCATGACACGGCGCCCTGATTGCTGCAGCTCACGTGACACAATTCTGAACCGTCTGGTACTCTCTCTCTCTTCTGTGGTGCTTTTTTCTTATTGCACAGACGATGCTGACGGGGATTCTCTTTTTTTTCCTCACAGGTCATCGTGTGCATTGAGGACGAAGAGACAAACAAGAGACGGGAATCCTTCAAGTCCCAGTCGGGACACTATAGCTGTTTCATGGCATCGGCCCTTTTTCACCAAAACACCTTTGTCTATAGTGCAGCGTGTTTGATTCATATCAGTGTATCTCTCAAGGGGCGTTGACGCAAGAAAAGACCGGTGAGTTAAAAGTGGACGCAGAATTAAGCAAAGAGGCCTATCAATGCAACTTTAAGGAGACTAGCGGCGCACTTTGCTGCTCACCAACACAAGCCTCTCAGCACAAATCCTAATTGTGTCAGCCAACAAAGTAAGCGTCCACTGTTCCAAGGAGCAGTGATCTTTGATGAGGATCCTACGGCTTTGTTCCTTCCCTTGAAGTTGAGGATCATTCTGTGATTTGGACGCTGTACGCCTGCAGAACTGCCCCGTGCATGTCTACAGGGGTGTTATCTCACTTAGATGCTAAGTGTGCCGTAAGCCAACATTAAGCACTAAATCCTTTGGCAAACGTCAGATTTGCCCCCACTGTCACAAACGCACAGATCAGTTATTTGATAACTCTAATTCAAATAATCTCACGCAGGTAAGTGAGAATAAAATAAGGTTTTGTCGGTGGTAAATAAAGTGTATCAATGTCATTGTGTAAAAAAAGTGTATTTTTCATCCTAATGTGTCTACTTGTAATAAAGCAAATTAAATTCATTGGACAGTTTTGTGTGAATATGCCTGCAACCAGAAGTGCTTGTGCATCCGCATCGCAAGGGACATTTGGTGAATTTGATTTGATTGAATGGGACACTGATCCGTATCCACCGATTGATGGGTCACACACACACACACACACACACACACACACACACACACGTAACATCCGACACACACACACCAAGACTCAGACGTATAGCTGTTTGCAAGTCAAAATAGGTTTTCCCCAAATAGAAAAGTACATGCAGAACTAAACCGAATTGTTCTTAAATGACACAAGAGGCTCCTACAGACACAACGCTGCCACCTACAGGCCGTCTGAGGTATCTCAGCATGATCTGCGGTTGGGAGAATGAAAGCTTTTTTCCTAAATCTGAATCATGAAACCAGGCGACTATTGTACCATTAATATCGTTGCCGCCAGAATAAGTGGACAAATCTGCATCTGTGATGCTCATCTCGTACCGGCGTGTTGAGTTGTATTTGTCCCTGAGAGATTGTCCCTGAGCTGCTGTGCTCGGCCCTCGTCGGCACGTTTTTCGGATTCACAGTATAGTTTTAGGGAATAAACTGGATTCAGTCCCGTCTTCAGATGAATGGACTGACCTCCTAATCAGCCTCAAGGCAGCAAAGCTCCCCCACGGACGCCCCCTGCTGTTCAACAAGGGGACATATATCAAGCCATGGGAAATAAAGCCTATTTTAGTGCTACAACTTTATAACTAATTACTGTAAAGTATTTAAAGAGGAATGGGAGTTCTTCTTCTCAGTTCGATTTTATTATATAACTTTAGTTTCAAATGGGGGGGACAATGACTCTGATTGACGTTTTTATTGCAAGCGTGGAGCTGACAACAACGCTGCTGTGAGGAAACGTACAGTAATGACAAATATTCAAATAACAGCAGGTTAGTCTTACAAAATAACTATCTTCGTATTTGCTTGTATTGTATACAAAACACGGTTGTAAGTGCTAAAATTGAAACATTGCATTATTCCTTCCGTATACTGGAGTTTCAAAAAGGCCTAATTGAAGTGTGCGGTGAATGACTAGATAAAGCAATGAAATGCTTTGATGAACCTGGGTGACGGCACCTTTACTCCCTTTCTGCGATGGCGACCAGATGGGCTTCAGTCTCTGCCTCCGACAGCATCCTGCAGGGAGGGAGGGAAGAAGACATGAAAATTGTTGTAAGACCCTTGTGGACTAAAACAACGATTGAGGACGTGGCGCTGAAAGACGCAGAGCAGATAATATCTCCCTTCTTCAAAGGAGAAAAATTTAAAGAACCATCACCTGAACTTAGGTTTCTCCTTGGTGACCACGCCGATCTCCAGCTCGCTGGCCTTAAAATCCAGGGACAGGACCGAGGACAGACACGTTATCGCCATCTGGAAAGAGACGCAGGGTCAGGCGAGCGCTCTCCAACGCATCTGGGCCTCGGGAACACTGCGCTCGGCCCCCGGTGTCCCCTCTACCTGTACGGCCCTGTCGGGGCTCAGCTCGGGCTTCTTCTTCAGCTTCTTCTCCAGGTAGCTGTTGGCCTCCGCCTGTTTGGCCCCGACCGCCGTGGCCCTGAAGCCGCAGTAGTAGCCCGCCGGGTCGCACTTAAACAGGACGGGACCCTTCTGGGGGTCCATGGCCACTATGATCATACCTGCAGGGAGCAGAAGGTTCGAGAGAAGGTTGGAAAGGTCCGCGTCATTAGTCAGATTCTGCACACTCGGGGCATTTCACACTCACAGCAGCCGAGGGGCCTCATCTCGGCGTTCTGCGTGTAGACCTGGGAGATCTCCGCCAGCCGGCGACACAACATGTCCGCCGTGATGTCGTAACCGAACTTATACTTCCATTCTCCGGCTTCGGCTCGAGCCCGGTGAACCTGGGAGCGACTGTCCCCTGCAGAGGAGGAGGAGGTGGGCATCAGTGTCACCTCCTGTATACAGTACGAAAATATCCTCCCACGTGGGATACCTACCGCCGTGCCCGGTCATCACGCAGCCGATGCGAGGGGTTAGTTTGAACATGTTGGTCACAGTGGACGAGTCCAGCAGCTTGTCCTGCAGTCGGGGCATAAGGACAACGTTATCACGCAGACGCGTCTCAAGACAAGGCGCCCCCCCCCCCCCCCCCCCGACGCTGCATTCATGACCGACGCGTCGAGACTGCGCCTGACGACGCGCTGGGAGTTGGTGGGTAACGTGAGAGGCGGCGTTGGGTTTTCAAACCAGCGTCCTGTTCTGTTCGTCAGCAGCAAGCTGGAGTCACGACTCCTGACACGCTTCACATGAACTCAGGTCATCGTCCTCCAAGTGTGTGTGTGTGTGTGGGTGTGTGTGTGTGTGTGTGTGTGTGCAATGTCTCACTTGTATTTTCTTTTGCGTGACCACCACGGCGCTGTCCGTCCCCCGGACCCCCACGGAGGTCAGCCCGCTCTGCGAGATGGCTTTGAAGGCGTATTCTGCTCCACAGCACATGTGACACGCAGACAGACACGGGGACGCTTTACTTTCAGGTTTCTGACATCCTCGTTCAATCAGCGCATCCGAAAACACATCGGCGTAAAGTGCGTTTGAGGGACAAAGCAGACTTTAGACGGTTAAATCCTGTATTTTTTCAGCTTTAAAATGGCAGCACACCAAATAGGCATAACGGTGAAGCCCCTGGGTGTCTGCAGGGGGCTCCTGAAGCCCTGAGTTCTGTATTTTAGAAGGTCGCAGGGAGGGTAACTCTCATCTGAACGAGTCCAACAGACCACTCAGTCAGACATTTGTAGGACACCGTAGAAACATGTAATGAAACTAACGCTGCATTGAAAAGGACACGAAGTGAACGTTTGAGGTCCAATCTCAGAGAAGAAGCGTCACTTCTTTCCAAAGCCGACGGATCTTCGTTACAAACCACTGACCGACTGCTACCTGGGGTTAGTAACGTGCAGCGTGCAGGTGTCTCTCTTACCGACTTGGTAGAGGCGGCCCTCCGGGGAGAATATGGTGATGTGTCGGTCGAAACCTGGGCTCGAACCGCGGGACATGTTCCCTCTCGCCTCGTGGCCTCAGGTGAGTAAATTAACGTGGCGTTTCTTTAAAGGGTCCCGAAGTGTCGCAGGGTTCTTTTCTATTCTTAAATGGTCAGTTGGTTGGAAACAGAATAGCTTACAGCCGAAACATGCTACTTCCCAGAATAATGACTTTTTACTTTCTCTTTCGGTTTATGGCTCCCGGAGGTGGAGGCGGGAGGAAGGGAGGGGGAGGGGGGGGGGGTGATACCGGCCTATTGGAAGGCAGCAATAAGGAAGTAAAGTGACTCTACTAGTTTGACCGCCCCCCCCCCCACCCCCGCGTCCTCCCTCCACCTCTCTGCGCTCCACCTGTGCAACTGAAGACGCGCGTCTTTCCGCCATAAATATGAGGGGGAGGGTCGAACGGACAGGAGCGAGTCTCCGACACCAGACATCCGCCTCTCCGCGTCCGACTCTTGGGTCGCTCAGCCGCCAGATGCCGGGCCGCCGGGTGGGCTTCTGTCTGAGCGACAAGAAGCGCCGCCGGATGAACCTGGACGCCTTCGCTGCCTTCTGTGCGTAAGTTCAACCTGAGATTTATTTATTTTTAAAAAGGAGGAGGCAAAAAAAGACTAAGGGCTGGTAGTGTGTCTGGTTGAAGGGAACCCCCCCCCCCCCCCCCCACTCCCCCTTCAAGTTCTCATGGGGGGGGGGGGGGGGGGGGGCGCACTGTATTTGTAATTGTATTTCACGCAACAGATGGGTCAGTCAGAGGGCGTTGTAATGTGTGCTTCCCAGTTGTGCAATTCTTTATCAACAAGAATGATCGATGAGCTATATTTCTGCGAGGCAAGCCCTATATCCATTCACCCCTCCCTCTCTCCCCCTCCCTCTCTCCCTCTGCTCAGGTGACTCCTGCTTTATCATCTCCATTGAATTTTAAACATTTTAGTGATTTATTTTGTTTTTTTTGCAGGGGCCACGGAGTGGAAGTGGTGGAGGTAAGTTCTGTTTTTTCCTCATCTACACATAAAATCAATGTGTTCTTGAAGATTTATAACCACAGCGTGATGGAAAGGTGGAGTTTGAGCTCTAAAGTCAGGAGGTTAACCCAGTGTGTGTGTGTGTGTGTGTGTGTGTGTGTGTGTGTGTGTGTGTGTGTGTGTGTGTGTGCGTGTGTGTGTCTTTTTGAATGATCTTATCGGGAAGACGGCTGGATATCTCCTGCATGCTTACTTTCCAGAAAACAGACAAAATAGAATCATCATAAGCTATAGGTGAAGCAGTTTTAGTATGACAGTAGTTGCTGTAGTTTGGGAACATTCTGCTCACACACACACACACACACACACACACACTCGTGTCAGTTACAGATGCCCACAACTCTAGTAATCAATGTCACAGCCACCTGCGGCCGCCCTGCCACAATCTGCTCGATGGCAGCGTGGTTGTAACTGCTCAGATGTTGCATGTTAAGCGTGTAAATAGCTGCACGCGGGAGGCTTTCGGCCTGTGGGCCGCGTTAGGTCGGACTGCATTGCTGTGAATCCGGTCCGGAGTTCAGCTTTAAAGAATGTGTCCACGGTGACCTGGACTGAAATGAAAAACAGACTATTCAGGTCATTTAGACGTTGACCTGAACAGTCTTGGAGTTTATATTCTAAATAAGTTCCAAGAATTCTATGTAATTACTCTGTAGTTCATTTATGGATGTTGCGACACGTAAACAGCAGGAACAAAGAGGACTCTCTGAGCGGACGACACGGCCGACGCCTGCCTGAAACGTCTTCGGGCGCCGGCAGCAGGTTTCGGTGGCGTTCGGTCCGGCAGGTCCGGCTGGTTGGCCTCAGAGTTCCAGGGCTTGCTTTTTCACATGGTGATTGATGTGTTTGTGCCCACTGGACTGCTCACCAAAGCAGGAGCATATCATTTCGTTGTGGTGTTGTGGAATCAGTACGCTACATTTCCAAACATCACATCCGAGCAAAATGCTGTTGTGTAGTCAGACAGAACCACTCCCCGGCGCCTGAAAGGCTCATTTGTCGTCCGTCAGATCGACCTCACTCGACCTCTGGCGCACCAGGGACCCTTCGACGTCATCGTCCACAAGCTCTCCGATGTCATCGTGGAGGCCGAGCGCAACAGCCAATCGCAGCGGGTCCTCGCCGACTTCCAGGTAACGATGCTGTGGGGGGGAGGAGGGGTTCACCCTCCCCCGCCGCTCCTCGCTCCTCGGGGGTGCCCGTTCTTAGTCGAAACGCTCCGTCTCCTCCGCGTTGCAGAGCTACGTGTCGTCCCATCCCACCACGGTCCTTCTGGACCCTCTGCCCGCCATGACCCGGCTCCTGGACCGCTTCGCCTCGTACCGCATCATGAGCCGTGTGCACGAGTCCCTCAGAGGTAAGAGGGCCGCTTCGTGGGCTGCGTTGTGCTTTTTGTTCCTCTGCCGGCTTGCGGATGTATGTCTTATCAACCCTTTGCCTCTCCTGTCGCACGCTGCCCAGCAGACTGGTGCATCAGCAGTCCTCCGTACCTGGAGATCCACGGCGCCGGTGACCTGCCTTCCATTCAACAGGCGTTGACGAGCCGCGGCTTGAGCTTCCCTCTCAGTCAGTTCACTCTCCAGCTCTACACCTTTCACTTCGTCGCTCATCGAGGTCTCATTCGCTCAATGTGGTGTTGCTTTCTCTTCGTCCCCCCACCTTAGTTTGTAAAACCAGAGTGGCACACGGCTCGCTTTCCCACGAGGTGAGGTTCTCTGCTGCCTGGACGTTGTGCTCTCGGCGGTCTTTTCTGCTCTCCGTTCATTTTTTTTTTTTATGTCTGTGCGAGTTGCAGATGTGTCTGATCTTCGGTTCAGACGGACTGGCCGATGTCCGTCCTCCCTGCGTCCTGCAGAGCTTCGTCAACCACGGCGCGGTTCTGCACAAGGTGTTTGTGGTGGGAGACCAACACTTCTGCGTGGAGAGGCCTTCGCTCAAGAACTTCCCTTCAGGTCCCTGTGGTCAGTCCTTATATACGTTAGATAGTCACAGGCCTTTTCCTTGTCCTTTACTTTATGTCCTTCTCCTTCCATCAGATTTTATTCCTATTCAAGCTTGTGTTTTCCCTTCCTCCCCGTTCTGTCCTTTCCTTTTCCTCCCCTCGCTTCCCTTTGTTGTGATTCTATTTCCTCTCCCTTCCCCCTTCATTCTCTTTACTTTCTTCTTGTTTTTTTCCCTTGCCTGTCCGGCCGTTTATTTCCATGAATTCCATTCACTATGTTTCCTCCTACGTTACTCTACTTGGTTGTTTTTACTGAATTGGTTCTCTGCATACAGACAAGAAGACCGTCTTCTTTAACAGCCACCAGGTGTCCAAGCCGGAGTCGAACTCTCATCTCACGGCAGTGAGTGATAATACCTCTGTGATAACGCAGTAAAACACACCTTAATAGTCACCTTAACCCAAACGTTAAACGTTAAAAAAAACGTCCCCTTTCCCCCGGCCGGTCCCCCAGCTGGACGAGCAGACGCCGGGCCTCCCCCCCCCCAGCCGCGAGGCCGTGGCCGCCCTGGTGAGGGAGCTGCGGGCTCAGCTCGGCATGGCCCTGTTCGGCGTGGACGTCATCGTGGACGCGCGCACGCACACCCTCACCGCCATCGACATCAACATCTTCCCAGGTACCGCCGCGGCACCGCCACACACGTGACGAGAAGCACCGACGTGCACTGACACTCTCTCTCTCTCTCTCCAGGCTACGAGGGAGTGCCACAGTTTTTCTCCTCTCTGCTCAGCCACATCCAGTCAGTGTTGGACAAGCAGGCGTCCGCCGATCCTCCCGGATCCACGCAGACGGCCGCAGGTCCGTCTCCCGCGGAAGCCGACCTCTGAGTCCCGTCACGAGGACACCCCGGATTGGACCGGCTCTCACCGGCGGAACTTTTTCCGAGTTCCCTTTGTACCAAACTGACTTTGCTTCTATTGAAACATGTTATTTATGTGTGATCTTCGATACGACTTGAACTTGAAGCTGTATCCACTGTCAATTACGCAAATAATGTCGTGCCTTCAAGTGATTTTAACTGTTTTTACAAATCAAGCACATAATGGTTTAATACACTTTCCTTTTATTGATTGAAGCGTAGATGCCGGCACAAAATACAGCAATGTGATTGGCCAGTAATATTTCAAACAGTGTTTTTCTTCGTATTTTTCCCCTCGTTATTCGAAAACTCCTCTATGCCCTTTAGTGGAGCCCCCCCCCCCCCGAATTACTTTCCTACATTTTTCTTGCTGGCCTGTAAGATACATTTTGTGGAAATCGGTTTGCACTAATATAGAAAACAAAAGCTCCACTACGTTTTCATCTTTGGAATGGACGGCAATGATGTCATCAGTGTTGCCTGACGATGTGTCTTATTGTCGCGTGTTTACACAAGCGGACCAACCGGCGACTCGACCGGCGATCAAAACACATGTTTACACGTTTTCGAAAATCTTGGTCGTGTAGAAAAAGAGAGATTATATCTGCTATACGAGTACTCTATGATGTACTTTGATTATAATATTAAAATGACATGAAATAATTCAGTATTTGGCTAATTATTGCATTCGCATGTGCTGTCTCTATTGTGTTATTGCAGTAAACGGGCCTCCGACGGTTAACCCTGTGAATCCTGCACCCTGTGTCCTCTTGGGGGCGCTGCTGCTTCATATCTCCTACGACCTTGGCTTACAGACCTTGATATCTGATATTTACACGGACAACATGACGGGAATCTGTGAACCCCCGCTGAGCGTTAATCGGCGCTACGGTGCACGTTGCTGTTACCGGAAAGACGACAAAAATGGCTTTAGTGACTCCCTCCTCCCTCGTCTCCTCCATGGCTTGTTAGGATAAGAGTGCAAAGCTGGCTGAGAACCCGGGGTGACGCTTTCAGACCTTGTAAGCTCTAAGCATCCTGAGGCCGCACGCCAACCCCCCCCCCCCGCACCCCCCCCCACCTCCGCTGTCGCCCCGGTTCCTCACAAACAGTCTGGTTTTAACAGTGCGAGAGCCAAAAAGAAACGCCATCCTTCGCCTCTACTTTGGAGAAATTCAGGACCTACGCGTGAGTGTAGAAATATCAGTAACAGCAGTAGCTAACAGTCAGAACAGCAGGAACACACATGAGTCATCCATTATTGCACAAAATACATATCAAAGTACACACGTTTACTTTTAGGAGGGGTTCTGTTTTCCCATCACAAGGTGGGAGGATGCGGCCTTTTTCCTGTGGGGATGAATGAATGTGTGACTGTGACAGGCTGAACGGGTTCTCTGTGTGTGTGTGTGTGTGTGTGTGTGTGTGCGTGCGTCTCATCCTCTGCGAAGCTCCCTCAGCTCGGCGGCGACTTTGCGCAGCTCGGCTTCGATCTCCAGCAGCTCCTGTGGACAGAACATGTGAGAACGTGTGCGATCCGTTAGGAATTAGCGGCACACATTTCATCGTAATCTGTAATTTGTCCTTTTTTTTTTTACCTCCCCTTCATCTTCTTCGGCCTCACCCTCCTCGTCATCTTCCTCCGCCTGCCCGTCCCCGTCCTCTCTGACGTACTCGTCCTCGTCTTCCTCGTCCTCGTCCTCCTCCGCGCCCTCGTACCTCTCGCGCTCAAACTGCTGCGTGGCTTCGTCGCTGGCTTTCTCCATCACTCTCTTCTGCTGCGGCTCCTTCGCCTCGGCCGCCGCCGCCTCCTCCTTCTCCTTGGCTTCATTCTCCGTCGTCTCGCCGGGCTCCTTACCGGCTTCGCCATCCTTCTTCTCCTCCGGCGCCCGCTGACCCTCACCGTCCTCTTTTTCCCCGCCCTGCATCTCCTGTTCCTCCTCCTTCGCCCGTTTCATCTTCCTGACGAGTTCGTCCAGCTCCTCCTGCTTCTCCTTCCGCTCCATGTCGTGATCCAGCTTGCTCTCGCTCTCTTGCTCTTTGAGCAGCTCCTTCAGCTCCTTCTCCACCTTCTCCCGCTCCACCATCAGCTCCACCTCATTCTTCCTCCTCTCCTCGATCTTCTGCTTCTGCGACTCCTCTGCCGGATTTCCCTCCTTGACTTTGTCCTCCTTTTCCTTCTCCTCCTCCTCCTCCTCCTCCGGTGCAGGGCCTCTCTGGGTCTCCCTCTCCTTCACTGCCTCGTAGCGCTTCTTCTTCAGCTCCTTCAGCAGCTCTTTGAGCTCTTCGTCGTTCCTCTCCTCCTTCCCTTTCTTGGTGATCTCCTCAGCCAGCAGCTCCTCGAGCTCCTTGGCTTGCTCCTCGTCGTTATCCGTCCCTCTGTCTTCGACCCGTGGCTCCTCCATCATCTTCTGCTTCTTGTCGTCTTCCTCCTCCTCGGGGGGGAAGGTGACGTCTCGCCCCTCCTGCTTGAAGTCGCTGTCGTCGTCGTCTTCGTCGGCCAGGTTGTCCTCGTAGCGCCGCGTCTCGTCTGTCTCTGCAAGGACTCGTGAAATTTAGTGTGAACTCATCTCGCTTTTTCTCACAAAAAGGCCTTCAAATGGATTTTGCGTCAGTGGGAATTTGTGCGCACCGTCGTCAGCCAGCCTCTGCAGCTCCTTGAGCAGACCCTGATGTCTTCGCACTTCGTCAAGTTCCTCTGCAAGAATAATGACACGGACCGCTCCAGTAACACAGCAGCACAACCACCAAAATGTAGCCAGAAGACAGCCATCACATAATAAGTGGGTTGTTTTCCTCGTGCAGTGAGGCAGAAGACAAAAAGCAACCTAATTTCAAACTAAAAGACTTTTTTTCAGTATTGGTGAACAGATGATTGGAGGTGTCACCTGCGAGCTGCGGGCCACACTTGTGTTGTGGCCCGTCTTCGTTCAGGGTCTCCTGAATAATGCATTCGACCTGTGGAGGTACGGTACAGAGCCTTATTTAAAAAATAACAATGAAAATAAACTGAATCATGGGAGAAAATCAATTGGGACTCGTGTCTGACCTTTGCATCATCAAGGGGCGAGGTCACCGGCCGGCTTCCCACTGAGAACACAAATCAATGCATCAAGCAGCAAGCTGCACCAAACAACTGGATGGGAGGAGCAGTTCCCTTAAGCGCAGTTACCTCGGAGAACGCACAGCAAAGGAGGCTACCCCCCCCCTCTCTGCTCGCCATGCAGATATTCCCAAAGGCTTACTTTCCCACCATGGCCAAATCAGGCACAATCTTAGAATGAGACTAAATTCAGCATTTAGAGGTTCAGTAAATTGCGATAATATGTAGTTGTATTTCGTGTGGGTGTGTATCATGTGCTCTAAGTAGGTTACCTCATTGTGTTGCTGTCATAACACCACTGCAGACTGCTTACTGGCCTATTTACAGCCGCGCGTCTCCGTGGAAGCAGACTTCCCTCAACACTTGACCGTGGAATACACTGAAACTCACCTACACGTAACCACGTGCACGTAACCACGTGCACCACGCGGCTCACCTGTGTTTCAGTTGCTTTTCAACAAGATTGTCTTATTAGGACACCTTGTATCTGCCCCACAGAGTCTTATTAGGACACCTTGTATCTGCCCCATAGAGTCTTATTAGGACACCTTGTATCTGCCCCATAGAGTCTTATTAGGACACCTTGTATCTGCCCATAGAGTCTTATTGGGACACCTTGTATCTGCCCTATAGCCTTATTAGGACACCTTGTATCTGCCCCATAGAGTCATATTAGGACCTTGTATCTGCCCCATAAAGTCTTATTGGGGCGCCTTGTATCTGCCCCATAAAGTCTTATTGGGGCGCCTTGTATCTGCCCCATAGAGTCTTATTAGGACACCTTGTATCTGCCCCATAGAGTCTTATTAGGACACCTTGTATCTGCCCATAGAGTCTTATTGGGACACCTTGTATCTGCCCTATAGCCTTATTAGGACACCTTGTAACTGCCCCATAGAGTCATATTAGGACCTTGTATCTGCCCCATAAAGTCTTATTGGGGCGCCTTGTATCTGCCCCATAGAGTCTTATTGGGACACCTTGTATCTGCCCCATAAAGTCTTATTGGGGCGCCTTGTATCTGCCCCATGAAGTCTTATTGGGGCGCCTTGTATCTGCCCATAGAGTCTTATTGGGGCGCCTTGTATCTGCCCCATAAAGTCTTATTGGGGCGCCTTGTATCTGCCCCATAAAGTCTTATTGGGGCGCCTTGTATCTGCCCCATAAAGTCTTATTGGGGCGCCTTGTATCTGCCCATAAAGTCTTATTGGGGCGCCTTGTATCTGCCCCATAGAGTCTTATTGGGACACCTTGTATCTGCCCCATAAAGTCTTATTGGGGCGCCTTGTATCTGCCCTATAGCCTTATTAGGACACCTTGTAACTGCCCCATAGAGTCATATTAGGACCTTGTATCTGCCCCATAAAGTCTTATTGGGGCGCCTTGTATCTGCCCCATAGAGTCTTATTGGGACACCTTGTATCTGCCCCATAAAGTCTTATTGGGGCGCCTTGTATCTGCCCCATGAAGTCTTATTGGGGCGCCTTGTATCTGCCCATAGAGTCTTATTGGGGCGCCTTGTATCTGCCCCATAAAGTCTTATTGGGGCGCCTTGTATCTGCCCCATAAAGTCTTATTGGGGCGCCTTGTATCTGCCCCATAAAGTCTTATTGGGGCGCCTTGTATCTGCCCATAAAGTCTTATTGGGGCGCCTTGTATCTGCCCCATAGAGTCTTATTGGGACACCTTGTATCTGCCCCATAAAGTCTTATTGGGGCGCCTTGTATCTGCCCCATAAAGTCTTATTAGCACGCGCTCGGTCTCGTCTCTTGCAGCCTTCTCTGTTGACGGTCACGTGCCGGTAGAAACGGTAGCGAGGGCAATAGACGAGGCTCTCCTGCGGCTTAGCTGCTCGCGTCATATCATACATAGCGACTAGCGGACACGCACACACGCACTGAAGCGGTTTAACGCACGTCATTAACAGCCCACTTACCCCCGACGGCCGCCCAGAGAAAAAGCGCAGTTATCAGAAGCCCCATAGGATCCAGAAAGCGCGGCTCCTGCAGGAGATAACCTTGAGAAAAACGGGCCGGATCTTCTTCACACACCCGCCGAGCCGAGCGAGGTGGAGTCGTGCGTGTGCGTGTGTGAGAGCGTGTGCGTGTGTGTGCGTCAGCTGACTTGAGACCAGATCAGAGCCCTGTGACGGTGCCAGGGATGCCTGTCGGCTTCCTGCGACTTAAGGGCTGTGTTGACAAAATGTATAATATGTGAAACGATGGCATGTGAATACGCCTCACAGGACCAGCGGATTTTAATAATAATAATAATAATTAGGGGCCAAACGGCCGCAATATAACACAAGAAAATGAAAAAATAATGTAGAATATGAACACTGATAAAACAGCAGAATAGCTTCAGGGACACAAAAACAGCTTTATAGATGAATGAATCATCTGTAATTCTCTATTCAAACCCACTAAACATGCCCAGAGTGAATATTACAGAATATTATTATAACCATCCATCACCTCCCTCGCTTCTAATCACTTCACAACAATTATTCTTACTTTGCTGGTGATATTAAACATACCTGTTCTCCGTCTAAAGGCGCCCCGCACCATGGTCACACACACATTTAGAATGTGACGCTTTTATTGGTTACTCTTCATCATCTCGGTCCTCGTTGTGACGTTTTGGGCGTACATTTGCAATTTCACGTCAAAGCGAGACAAACAAATTTACAGTGACGGTAAACTGCGTTATTAAAAACAGCCCGATTTACTGCCTCAACTCACTTTAAAGGCCGGAACAGCAGATTCACCTATTTACCCTCTATAATCAGAGCAGATGGCAACCAGCTCGGGGAAAATACATTTCAAGAACTCCAAGAATCACGACTCGCGACGTAGGAAGTATCTTCTTTCAGCCGTAGTCCATGTGAAGCCCTACTTCCTGTCCGGCTCGGTAGTATAGAATGGCAACTGCTCCCTCAGCCCCCCTCAAGTGTTCGCTTCATCTGGTTTTGGGGGCAGGCCGCGGGGGTCGCTTGTGCTGGTTGGGTCCGATGTATTTCAGTGGAGCGTACTTCGGTGGCTCGATGACCTCTAGACCCAAATAGGGCTGCAGGGCTCGGGGGACACGCACGGTTCCCTCCTGAAAAAAAAACAAGCAGCATCAATAACAACACAGAGTTAAGTGGGTTATTAAATATTTTGAATTAACTATGTTGTAAAATCTGTTTGTAGTTGCTGGGCGACTCGTTTACTATCTGTTGTCTAAAAAAATGTAAAACCACTTAGCAGCACAGAGACAAATGTAGTCTTTTTATCATATTTTTACCTTCCAGAATACTAAATAGAATTAATTACAATTTGCATTCAAGTGTTTTGACTGACAACCACCACGAGGGGGAGCCACTGCAACACAAGTGCATCCAAAGAAACACAAAACATTGTTCCACAGCAGTGACGGAAGCGGGCGTCTCACTTTGGTCTGGTGAGTCTCCAGGATGGCGATGATGGTTCTGGGGATGGCGCACGCCGTGGCGTTCACCTGCAGGGGAACACAGCAACACATGACAGAGGCGTTAACGCGGCGCGCCGCTAAAACGCCGGCGGGGAAAGAAGCGGCGCGCTGCCCCTCACGGTGTGGCCGTAGCTCAGGCTGCCGTCCTCCCGCTCGTACAGGATGTTGAGGCGTCTGCTTTGGTAGTCGGTGCAGTTGGACCCGCTGGAGATCTGACATTCAGAGAGCAAACGCCTGAAATCAGCATCAAAGTACAGCCTTTTTTTCTGGGATCTGTAATTTCCGTCTCCCCCTTTTGAGTTGGTTGGTGTCGACAGTGTATGCAGCACAATCATCCTCACATTTACCGTTGACTTCATTAATCTGTAAACATCTGTACAAATGTAACTCTTCCCCCATCGTTACCACTACGGATTCTGCTCGCTGGATGACAACAAATTAACAACAATAATTTACTTTATTTTCGGAGGTTTGAAAGAATGATGCTGCATTGCATGTTTGTGCACGCTTTTGACCAAAAAAAGGAAGTGGGTCATTGACTGGAAGCATGCTTGTGTGTCTCCTCACGCACACCCTGCAGCATCCATCACCCCAAACGAACACAGTGACAGTCAGCAGACCTGACTGACCTCTCCATAGCCGTCCCTCCCGGGCATCCAGGCTTCGATGTCATACTTCCTGTGTGCTGGAGGACCCAGTTCCTGTGTCGGCATGTCCAGCACCCTGACGCACCCAAAAATAACAGGAATGAAGCTGTGCGTCGTACAAACTGTGCACGCAACGAGTGTATGAAAGAACATTGGGACTGCGTGTGAATGAGATCATCGCCGTGCGTTCTGACCTGTAGTGTAGTTCCAGCGCAGAGAACATCTCTTTCTGCAGAGAGGTGAACTCCTCCAGCAGATGAGCGCTTTCCTCTCCCGTCTCATCTGCGGTCACTCCGAACATCTCCACCTGGAGAGACGGAGGGACACAGAGACGGACAACTCGTTTGCATAATCATGGAGTAGGCATACATATATATATATATATTTACATGTAAGAGACTCGTCTTTCTGACCTTGTTGAAGTGATGCACCCGGTAAAGCCCCCACGTCTCTCTGCCGGTGTCCGTCTCCGCTCTGTAGCAGGTGCTGCTGCACGCCGTCCTGCAGAGTGGGGGAGGGAGGGAGTGGGGAGGGGGGGTTCATGTCACGACAGAATCACTCCAATACATGCGTAGCAAACAAGTAGCTGGGCGGGGGGTCTCACTTGACGGGCAGGTCCTTCCAGTTCACGGCGTGATCCATGAAATAGCCTGCAGGACAGATCGTCACAGATCATGAAAGCTGCATTTAGGAGTCAAAGGTCTTGTGAAATCGCCGCTAAACAAACTGTTAAACATAGTTTCACTACGCTAACAGAACATCTGCAGCATCACCATCATCAGCACCTGTAAGATCATAAATTCAACCGCTGCATCACAGACTATTCTAACATACGTTTTTCCTACTATAGGGACGCTTTTACAACGTCTCTTCAAAACCAGGGCCGGCCCAAGGCATAAGCGAACTAAGCGGCTACTTAGGGGGCCCCAAGCAGCCGCTTAGTTCGCTTATGCTGCAAGCAGCCCTAGTTTTGCATTATAACCTCACTGTATTCGTTTATAATTTTCGCTATAACAGTATTGCGTGACATTTGTGCCAATAATCTTCTAGCACAGGTGACTGTGCGTGGTGGGAGGGGGGCCCCCAAATAAAATTCTGCTTAGGGCCCCCAAGAGGCTCGGGCCGGCACTGCTCAAAACTATGTGGTTATTTCTCATTACACCATCCCTGTGGTTGAAGTTGGGGCGAGCACGGCTGCAAAATACATGAGGTCACCAAACTTCCTGAACCAACAAGAAGCAGGAAGCTTCTTTGCCACAACGGGGGCAACAAAAACAAAAAGAGGAGCAGAGAGACGTTGATCAAGTACTGGTTAACCAATAAACATTTGTACTGGTCCAATATATAGGACGTATAAAACCTCATGGTGATTGCAACCCAATAAGACCCACCTGCCACTCCGACCTCGCCGGTCCCGGCCAGGTTGAGGTCTGGGAAGCGGGTCTGGTCCAGAGAATAGACCTGAGAGCGATGGGCGTTGGGCTGCATCCCACAACCCTCCTGGAGCCGCAGGAAGTCCAACAACAAACAGGACAAAAGGTCCGCGAGTGGATGCTTAAAATGCAAACATTACATTTTAAAATACCATGAGGAACAAAATAGACATTGTTCTTGTTTACTTATGAAGGTCATATAGACGCATCAGTATTACTGATGACTGATGCGACCAGATAAAGTTCCCCTTAAGTCCAGCGTGTATCACACAGTCCGATGGTGGTCTTTGAAAGACGGGTAGGAACAGAGGAACCAGTCTTTCTACTCACAAACACGGCCCCCTTCAGCATGTCAGGCACAACCATGGGAATGAAGCCCTGCAGGAGTCAAAAGAAAGTTTGCTCTCATTTATACATATATACACAGAATAAGCTTAAAAATGTTACCTAATATTTCCAAACACATGCTCACCCGTCGCTGCAGTGTGTCCAAGGCAAAGTTCTGGAGTGCGGTCTGCAGTCGGGCGCCTGTTCCCCTTAGATAGTAAGACCTGTGGCCCGAGACGTGAGCGAGGTGTCTGCAGGAGGGGACAAGGGAAAAGAGGGGTACATCCTATTAATAACTTTGGTATTAGACTGATTATTACATATTATGGGATGAACATTTCCTACTGACTGCACTTACATCCATGATAATGTTGGAATAAGATTTGCATAGTGCACAAACAGAGCAGAGACTGGAGTATCAAGTCCTAAAAGTCCTAAAAGAGTCCTCACCTCTGGCGGAAGAGACCCAACTCCTCCCCCAACTCTAAATGGCCTCTGGGCTTGAAGTCAAACTCTAAAGCAGACACAGCAGATTACCTGAGCGGTCATATTTTTAAAAAGAACACACGCGCATGACGCACTGTTAGATTATTACTCACCTGGTTTCTTTCCAACCAGCTCCAACACCTTCGCCTGGCTCTCGGCTCCCACCGGCTGAAAAGAAGAAGGAGGGACTTTAAGAAGTTTACAGCCAGGCTTTCAGTCTGAAAACAGTCTGAGTGTGAGTGTGAGTGTGTGTGTGTGTGTGTGTGCGTCCTCACCACATCGGGGTGCGTGGTGTTAGGGCAGTCTGAGCGCTCGTCCGTAGTGTTCCTGATCCAGCTCCGTCTCTCTGGGGTAGAGCTCATTCAGTCTGATGCGGATCTGGCGGCCCTTCTGCAGAGCCTGAGTGTACTCTGGAAGCTAAGGGGAAGAGGGAGGGAGGGGGGGAGGCATTCACAACTGGTCCCACGTGGGATTCACCACCAACCAGTGCACTGACTCGGGAGCAGCGAGGACAACATTGAATAATTCAATAAAGGTGCAAGCTTACATTGCTGAGGGCTTTCTTGTCTTTCTTGGTCTGTGGGGGTATAGATGTCACAATAATAGATGCAGCAATACAAAAAAAAATAAAATAAACGTCTTATATATTCAAAAGAAATGTCAGATTAGTAACCGGAGCTCTACTGACCACGAGTTCCTTGACGGTGTCACTGACTTGTCTCTTTTGCGTCTCCAGTTCTGAGATCTCCATCCTCACCGCCTGCAGCTCCTGCCACACACACACCTGCAATGTGGTCACATGACCGGTCAGTTAGAACAGCTGTCTTTGACACATGACGTGCCAGTGCTTATGAAGGCTCTGCACTTCCTCTGCGCTCACATTAAATCGGAGTTTAGGGCATAAAAAGCAACAAAACCCCCATCAGACGCAAATACATATTCCTCTTTGAAAATTGTCACGCAACACTGTCATTGGTTACAAAGTAGCCAGCCGTACGTCACTTACAATCGCCCTGACGTCGTCGCCGCGAAGGTCTCCCTTCCGGTTCTCCACGTTTGCGATGACTTTGTCGGTATCCTCGCACACTGCTCTCATGTCCAGCTCGGGCTTGTCGCTGTAACCTTCGCGGACGTGCTCGTACAAACTGCTTCGGGCCCCGTGCGAGAAGCGCTGCGGGAAGTACGCACGTGCTCTCCGCCGGCAACACTGTCTGCCCACCGGCAGGAAGACGGCAGTCAGTGCCGCGCCTCCGAATCGCACGGCCGTGCCGATGCAGGTCGCCATGTTTCGTCCTGTGGTCAGTGTCGCATTCACGGGTGCTGGGAATTCTAACCGCTATGCTGTGTTGTTGGCTCTCAGTGAGCCTTTCGCGTTTTACTGTTTGAATACAACCGTATAAATTAGATTAAAGAATACATTACGGTAATTAAAATGACTTTATGTATGTCTTAACCTTTTTTTCACCTGTATTTGTTTAAGATGCTCGTGCAGCCGGTGTGCACATGTTTCTGCTGTGAAACGGTCGTGTCTACCGTGAATGCAGCAATGAATGCGGAAATGAGTTTTTCGGAAATTAAATCGAAATAAGCCGGAACGTTTTGTTTTAATTGTATTAGTAATCACCTAACTCAATGGTTGCGACACGTCGTAAAGATGGTGAGCGGTAAATATTAAAAAAGAAATTATCAGCGAAAACGACTCACCCCCAAACAAATCGTCACGAGCCAAAGGTCAGCCAATCAGATGAGCGGAAGTTTAATGTTGCGGTAATCCGGTTCAGACGTGACAAGTGCGGCCGACTGAACCTAAAACTCGCTACTAATACCTCGGCCCCGTAGGCTCGGGAGAAAGCCTATTGTTCGCCCGCTGCTCCTCCTCCGCACCGACCCGGGCGCGTGTGGGTGATGCCCCCGTGGACCGGCATGTTGCCGCGGCGAGGAGCTTTGGCCCAGCGGGGGATACCGTTCCTTTGTAAGCCGCGTTAACGTTAGGGTTAGTTGCTGGTGCCGTCCGTTGGTAATGTTGCGCGGGCCTGGATGAGCAGCGAGGAGTAGGTCGTGGTCCTCCCTTTCCAAAAAAAAAAGAAAAAGAAAGAAAACGGAAAAAAGGGCCAAGGACCAGCCTTTTCCACTCAGCCCGCAGGGAACCGGGGACACCTCAGGTGAGCCTCCCGACGCGTCTGGGAGTGCACCGGGTTGTTGGAGACAGTTAGCCCGCCCACGCTGCCCTCACCAGTTCCTGTGGAGTGAGACCCAGCCAGGCTTCACGGTGGAAACCAGAAGAAGAGCAAAGGTATTTGAAGCTAATGCTATGACAACATGATGCTTTTTTTTTTTTTTTTTTTTGGGGCGGGGGTGTTTTATTAAAGAGGCTTTTATGGAGACGTGTCCTGATGATCATTTTGAAACACGCAACCACAAGGGTGATAGATGTGTTGGATAAACAAAAGAACCCTGGTGGCGTGTGGCATCCGTGTGTCCCGGGCCTCCACGGGTCTGTCTGTGTACAGATGGGGCCCAGCGTGCACGCGGGGCTCGAGTGTAAAACCCTTTTCTGGCCCAACGATGAGTGCATGTCCCCCATGCCGCCCTGCAGATGAACGCTGTGCGGGGGGGCGCGGTCACCTGGCGTCCCCAGCCGTGGCAGGACGGGGAGGGCGGAGGAGGAGAACCCCTGTCGGACAGCGACTCGGAGGAGGAGGACTTCCCCGACGACAGCACCACACCGCTGGGAGACTACATCACGCATGGTGAGAAGGAGCGCGGTGGCGCTCCCCCCTCCCCCCCCGAGTGTGACTCGTACCCGGCGCTTACTCTCTTCCCCTGCGCCGTGTTTTTAGGGTTGAAGCAGCTCCTGGACGCTCAGCAGCTGTGTGATGTGACTCTACTTGTGGAGGGAAAGAAGTTCATGTGTCACAGGTGGGAAAGCTATAGCGTAGGAACATCTATATCTTCAGCATGTATTAAATCCGTGACTGAATCCTCCAGAGTCCTCCTGGCGGCGGTGAGTCCGTACTTCCGGGCCATGTTCACCAGCCCTCTGGTCGAGTCCCGCCTTACTGAAATCCGACTGGAGGAAGTGACGCCGTCCGTCATGGAGACCGTCATCCAGTTTGTGTACACGGGGGAGGCGGGGCTCTGCCTGGACACGGCCGAGGACCTGTTTGTGGCCGCCAACCGGCTTCAAGTCATGCCCCTTCAAGACCTGTGCTCCAGGTGAATTTCCTCCCGTTATTCACAGGGCTTTCACAGTTTACATTCGCTTTGTCAAACCTGCCGCTTGCCTTCTGGACTTTTAAGCCCTCCTGTCCCCCGCAGGTTTCTATTCGAGCACCTCTCGGTGGATAACTGCCTCGGGATGTACTCGCTGGCCCGCTCCCACCACGACCAGCTGCTGCTGCGGGCGTCTTTGCGGCTGGTGGCCCAGCACTTCCCCCGGGTGGCCCGTCAGAAGGACTTCCTCCTGCTCGACCACGGCACCCTGGGCAGCCTCCTGAGCTCCGACCGCCTGGGGGTGGACTCCGAGGCGGAGGTGTACGACGCGGCGCGGCGCTGGGCGGAGCATCAGCCCCTGCACCGCTACGCCCACATGCCGGCGCTGCTCCACCACCTGCGGCCGGGGCTGCTGTCCCAGGAGGAGAGCCGGAGACTCTGCCAGGAGTTGGGGCCCGCCGCGGCCGGCGAGGGCCTCGGGGGCCCTCTGAGGCCGCGGGAGGGCATGTTCGAGAAAAAGATCGTCTGTGTGGATCTGACGCCTCGGGAGGAGGATAACTCTGCGGCGCGAGACTACACGGTGGACTGCTTCGATCCCCGGACAGGGAAGTGGGAGAAGTTGGCGGCGCTGGGCTCGCTCGTCAGTCCCGGCTGCACGGCGGTCGGGGACCGGCTGTTTGTGGCGGGCGGGATCCTGCGGACGGGCTCCGTGTCCGCGGCCGTGCACGAATATGACGCGGTGTTGGACCGCTGGATAGAGCGGCCTTCCATGGTGCAGCCGCGGGCCATGCTGGGCCTGCTGGGCTGCGGGGAGTCGGTCTTCGCCTTGGGGGGCAGCAACCGCTCGGCGCTGCTGGACTCCACCGAGACCCTGGAGCTCGCCACGCTCCGGTGGGCTCCGGGCCCGCGGCTGCCGCTGCCTCTGCGCGCCTTCGCCTGCGCGGCGCTGCGCGGACGCCTCTACCTTCTGGGCGGAACCACGCTCGAACAGAACCGCGCCGTGGTCCACTCGGGGGTGCTCATCTATCACACCCTGACCGACTGCTGGACACGAGTGGCTCTGGACTCCGGCGCCACTTGTCTGGCCGGAGGGGTGGCGGTGCGAGGAGGAGTGTGCGCCATCGGGGGCTACTTGAGGGACACGACCAAGTTCCTGGACGGGAACTACACCAACCTGGAGACTTTGGACGCCACCGGGCGCGTGCAGTTTTTCAGAGAGGGGAGGGGCTCCGGGGTGGAGAGGGAGGTGACCGGCGGTGGGGTGATGGTCACCGCCGACCAACGCGGCGGGGCGGGCGGCGGCAGCGACCGGGCGCCGAGCCCCGTGCTGTTCCCCGGGCTGCCGCGGCGGATCGCGGCGGGGGGCGTGGCCAGGTGGAAACGCCGGATTTACGTGCTGGGCGGGGAGAACGGCTCCCGGTTCTACGACAGCGTGTACTGCTGGAAGCCCGGCTGGCGCAGCTGGGTCCAGAGACGCGAGAAACTCCCAGGGGACACCGGCGGCGTGAGCCAGTTCGGGTGCACCACCTTAAAGTTCCCCAAGAAACACATCCTGTCCAGACTGAGACTAGCCAAAGAGAACTGCACGACGACGGCCGACTAGGTTCGCGGGGACCAGAGCGCCCGACCGGGCCGCCGTTTATGCGCGGTGGCGGGCGGTGGGGGGGGGTGAGCTCCGGCCTTAGATCGAGATGGCTCTCCAGGAAGTGACCGTTTTCCACCATCTGATATCAGCGCAGAGAACGACGGACTGGACGCAGGCAGACCGTGTAGAACGTGTCGCGTGTATCCAGATGTGCAGGCGAGGAGCGCCGAAAGAGCCAGAAACTGATTAGAAATCAGGAAACACGCACCTGAATGTGACCCAATCCATCGATTATGGGAACAGTGGAGTCCTTTGAGAGAGGAAAGGGCCTTTTTTAGATCATTTTTTTCTAAAAGTGTAATATTATTTTTAGCTCTTTTGCTGCCGTGTTCTTTTTTTTTTTCTTTTTTAATTACGGCTGTTTTTAAAAACCCGTTTCAATGCTGTGAATTTTTCAGCAGCGTTTAGTTTGGACACGAGGACGCCAGCACGTCACTGACCACGCCGCGTTACACTTCTTCGTCCACCTCACCCGTGGGTTCCTTCCTGTCCGATGTGGATCTCTCTCTCTCTGCGTTAATCTCTTATGCCTCAAACAAGTGGAACACGGCAGTGGATGAAATGTGCAAAGCTAGCTGGATGACACACATAATACGGAGGCCGATGAACGGCCATCTTCCATGTTACTATCCGTGACGAGGCGTGCTTTACGCAGCCTGTCGCCTCCTCGTGTCCAAACTGCCGCTCCTGAACCTTCAAGCCGGGCCGAAGGCCGTCTTTACTTGATTCAGCAGCCGCGTCCGGATGGAACTTTTTTTGTGTCTGAGTTGCTGCAGCCGCGGGACTCGTGAATGTGTTCTGTGTGGCGGTTAGAGATTATCTGAACACATAAGCACTGCACCTAATTTATTGAAATGAATTTCAAAGGTTGTTGTTGGGTTTTTGAAAATGGTTGCTGGCCTTGACTGCACAATGTCACAATGAGCTCACAGAGGGTGAATTTCTATGGTTTTGCAAGTTACATTTTTAAATTCAGATTTTTTTTTTAAAGGTTGCCCAATAATGTAATTACATTGTTTTGCTGTGAGCTACAATGTTTTCTTCGGTTTCCCTCCTAAAATAATGTATTTATTCACTGAAAAGGTCTGAATTCTACGCGTGTTGTCACAGAACTAGCGAGCAGGGCCGGAAGCTTTGTGGATATTCTGTCATAAAGGCTCCAACTTGTGAAACAGAAATACAATAAATTGGTTTTATTTGCTAAAATGAATGTGTTATGTTTTTGTATTTTCTCACAATGTTAACTATCAATGGCATGCAATAATATTGAACATGACTTAGTTGTGTGACTTTCGTCGGGGATTCCTTTCCCTCAGAGTTGGATTCTCCTCATCAACCAATACATCACTCAATTAAAGTTAAAGTTGACATTTATATAGAAGAGAAAAGGTGTTTATCTTCGTTCTTCCTGTACTTTTCAACTCCCCAATTCACATTGTTCCTTATTCTACAAGTGAAAAGCATATAAAATGCACACAAACAGAACCCCGCGTCTCACACTTTGCATTGGTGCACATTGACACAACGTAGAGCCTGAATACGTTCTGGAGGATTGCCTGGTTTCCATGGCAACCATTTTGAGCCTTGTATCAACTTTTCACACATAATAAACAAACACATATAACGAATGGCAAGTGAGACGCTGTTGGATGTTACATGACGGCATCACAGTATATTAATCCCTCAGTGACGCGCTCTGCCTTCACCTGGACACGTGACCTGCGCCGAGCGGCGTGACCGTGGGAAGCCGCTCCGCTCCTCTTTGTACAGAATGAACGGCAGAGAAATGCTGTTTTGATGACTAAAGGACTGTTTGGTTGAACGTTGACCAACAGACGCCTGTAAGAAAAGCGCCAGAAAGCAGAACCACACAGCTGACACCCTGTTTTTCACGGCTCTGGTGTTAATAATTACTCATTATTATTATTATTATTAAACCGCTGAGCCAGTAGATTGTTTAAAGCTGACCAAAGTTCTCCCTCGCACCGACCCTCACGTCGCTTTCTGAACTCACTCAGGTGATCGTACATCGAGCAAGTGGAGCGATGGGGGGCCCCGGAGTGATCATCAACAACCCGGCAGACATCTGCGTCATCGCGGGATACTTCGTGGCGGTCCTCGGCGTGGGCGTTTGGGTGAGCCTGCGTGGCCGGTCATGGGGAGACGGCGGTGAATTCAGTGCATGTCACGGTGGCGGAGGGCACATAAGGGACCGTATACGGCTCTGCGTTTCAGGCCATGCGGCGCAGCAACCGCGGGACGGTGGGCGGGTTTTTCCTGGCGGGCCGCACCATGACCTGGTGGCCGGTGAGTTCCTGTTTGTTGCCGGCCTGCAAAAAGAACCACATACAGAAGACGTGCTTGATGGAGTTGAGAAACACTTAAATTATGATGTCATAGTTTGTCCACTGGGCGGCGCCAACAGGCTTGTTTTTAAGTCATTGGATGTCACGCAATCAAGTGTTCTCTCGTTATCAAAGTTGGGCACGTTTTCTATCGACATCCTGTGGACCATCAGTGCCGGCCCGAGCCTCTTGGGGGCCCTAAGCAGAATTTTATTTGGGGGCCCCCCTTCCACCAAGCACAGTCACCTGTGCTAGAAGATTATTGGCACAAATGTCACGCTATACTGTTATAGCGAAAATTATAAACAAATACAGTGAGGTTATAATACAAAACGATGGCTGCTTGCGGCCAAGCAGCCGCTTAGTTCGCTTATCCCTTGGGCCGGCCCTGGTTTTGAGGAGACGTTGTAAAAGTGTCCCTTTAGTAGGAAAAAGTATATTAGAATAGTCTGCGATGCAGCGGTTGAATTTTGCTTGTAGCATAAGTGAACTAAGAGGCTGCTGGCCAGAGGGCCCCAAGCAGCCGCTCAGTTCGCTTATGCCTTGGGCCGGCCCTGGGATCCATCTTTAAAAAAAATAAAAAATAAACACGATTATCTTTGTTCAAGGTTGGTGCATCTCTGTTTGCCAGCAACATTGGCAGCGGTCACTTCGTGGGCCTGGCGGGCACCGGGGCAGCCAGTGGCATCGCCGTGGGGGGGTTTGAGTGGAATGTAAGTAAGTCACGCACACACGCACACGCACAACTCTTCACCATTTCAAACACGCGGCCTGGACGTCTCTCGCCAGGCTCTGTTCGTCGTGCTGCTGCTGGGCTGGTTGTTCGTACCCGTCTACCTCACCGCCGGGGCAAGTAATTCCCTCCCACCCCGTCGGTTTCTGCTGTGTGCCGTGTCTCCCCAGGGGGCTGAAGGGGCCCTCTGTCCTTCTCTCTCTGCAGGTCATCACGATGCCCCAGTACCTGAAGAAGAGGTTCGGGGGAACCAGGATCAGCCTCTACCTCACCGTCATCTCGCTGTTCCTCTACATCTTCACCAAGATCTCAGTGAGTGTGTGTGTGTGTGTGTGTGTGTGTGTGTGTGCGCGTCGTTTCAGTCCCTCTTGTCTCTCTCCAGGTGGACATGTTCTCCGGGGCCGTGTTCATCCAGCAGGCTTTGGGGTGGAACATCTACGTGGCCGTCGTCACTCTTCTCCTGATAACGGCCTTGTACACCGTCACAGGTACAGAGCCGTCGGATTAGAGGAGCACTGAAGATAACTTCAGTGACTGCTGGAAACTGCAGTCTGATCTCATCCACTTCCCTGTTCATCTCTCAATGATGTCATAGTGATGTCATCGCGACGGACTTGGCTCTGGCTCGGAAACCAGAAACTCAAAGTGTTTCAAAGTGGACGGTTAGAAGGCTGAGGGGAAGAGATGGTTTGAGGAAAATGTGCTACTTGTTGCATTGTGGGAAACGTAGAGTTTTTTAAAGCTTGAACCTCATTGAGGACTATTAACCTCCTATATCGCGCTCTTCAATGTTTCTGTGTTTCACCAGGTGGCCTGGCTGCTCTGATGTACACTGACACAGTTCAGACCTTCGTCATCATTGCCGGGGCCTTCGTCCTCACTGGTTTCTGTAAGTCCGGATTGTGCCGGCCTTTTTTAAACCCCCCTTTAGATTTATTGTGGTTTTCTCGCGGCGCGGCGCTCTCCGTCCGCTGGCCTCCGTCGGTCCTTCCAGGCGTGAACGCCGCGTCCTTCCTCATCTGCTTCACTGCTGATTAACGGGGGTTCGTTAATCTTTCACTTGACAGCCTGGAACTTTTCATGTGTATTCATACAGTGTACACCTCCTTTTGTGGATTACCATGACCATGTGACCCAACGAGGCTGACTCGTATCTTCAGTGAGGACAGTCAGGAGTCCAGGAACAAACCACTGGCCTCTCATGGATTGTTAGAGCGTGCTGCGACCTTCGACCTCTTTTCTCTCTCCTAGCTTTCGCGGAAGTGGGCGGCTACAGCGCCCTGCTGGCCAAATACGGCGCTGCTACGCCCGGTAATTTCACCTCCATGGAGCCCCAGCGCTATAACATCTCCCCCAGCTGCTACACCCCAAGACGGGACGCCTTCAGCCTGCTGAGGGACCCGACCACCGGGGACCTGCCGTGGCCCGGCGTGCTTTTTGGGATCGCCATAGTGGGAGGCTGGTACTGGTGCACAGACCAGGTGAACGTCCCGGGCCAGATTCTGCAGAATCTGACCTCCACATACGTCACTTTGCCACATACAATGTGTTTTTTAAAAGAACTTTCTTCTTTGCCAAGACTTGGCGTTTAAAAGAATGATCAAGTAGACACCGAGGACCAAAACTGCGTAAAAAAGAGAAATTATTATTTCCACATGTGGCTTTCATCATTCTTGCGCAACTTTAAAAAAGCAAAAGCAGAACGATGAAGAGTCGGCTTGAGCTCAAACCGATCTGTCCTCGGCACAGAACGTCCCCGTCTCGTTGTCCTGCAGGTCATCGTGCAGCGGTGCCTCGCGGCTCGCAGCCTGACGCACGTGAAGGCCGGCTGCATCATGTGTGGCTACCTCAAGCTGCTGCCCATGTTCCTCATGGTGTTCCCCGGCATGGTCAGCAGGGTCCTCTACCCGGGTCAGGCAACCCGCTTTGTCTGCACAGCTGGACCAGCGTCGAGCGAACCGGCGTAGAAACAAACCTGTGTGTGTCTCCACCCACCTGTAGACGAGGTTGGCTGTGTCGTGCCCGAGGTGTGTAAGAGAGTGTGTGGGACCGAGGTCGGCTGCTCCAACATCGCCTATCCCAAACTGGTGGTGTCCGTCATGCCGGATGGTAACTGCACATTTGCACATTATCCTATTTTCCGCACTACAAGCCGCACTGGACTATAAGCTGCAGAATAGAAAAATGGGGGAAAGGGTGCGGCTTATAGTCCGAAGATTACGGTACTACACTTCTCATCGCTTCTCAGCTGTCCTCCCTGCTTCGAGTTCATTCCTCATCTGTCATTTTCCTCTTCATCATCCTCCTCCCCTCCCTCCTTGTGCAGGCCTGCGAGGTCTGATGCTGGCTGTGATGTTGGCCGCCCTCATGTCGTCGTTGGCCTCCATCTTTAACAGCAGCAGCACGCTGTTCACGCTGGACATCTGGACCCGCATCAGGCCTCAGGCTGCCGAGCGCGAGCTCCTCATCGTGGGCAGGTGAACGGGACGCCGTGTGCAGTTTATCCTACAGCCAACCACACGGCGCCGCTTTAAGAGGTAGCTGGAAACAAGGCTGCGATGCTCCCATAACTTTCTTCTCCTATGGTTCGTGGCCTCCCCTTCTAGGGTCTGGGTTCTGATCATCGTCTGCGTCAGCATCTGCTGGATCCCGGTGGTGCAGGCGGCTCAGAGCGGCCAGCTGTTCGATTACATCCAATCGGTGTCGAGCTATCTGGCTCCCCCCATCGCCTCGGTGTTCTTCCTGGCTGTGTTCGTCAAGAGGGTCAACGAACAGGTGCGATGGCGCGCGTCATCATAGTAAATCCTCCAGGTGGACGCGACTTCATTTCCCCCCCCTCCTCACCCTCCTCCTCATCCTCCTCCTCCTCCTCCTCCTCCAGGGGGCGTTCTGGGGCCTGATAGGCGGCCTGCTGATGGGTCTGTGCCGCATGTTGCCCGAGTTCTGGTTCGGTTCTGGCAGCTGCGTCTTCCCCTCCACCTGCCCGTTCCCGGTGTGCGGGATCCACTACCTCCACTTCGCCATCATGCTCTTCTTCTGCACCTCCGTGCTGGTGCTGGTGGTCAGCTGCTGCACGCGGCCCATAGAGGACAAACACGTGGGTGACCCTCGTGCAGTTTGTGTGACGACGACGACGACGACGTGAAGTGAAACTGGTTTGGGGGCCCTGGATTAAACGGCTTCTCTTGTTTTGTTTTTTCCCCTCGTCAGCTCCACCGTCTGGTGTTCAGCCTGCGTCACTCCAAAGAGGAGAGGATGGATTTGGACTGGGAGCAGGAGGAGAAAGGGAGAAGAGCCCGGAGGGAGGCTGAGGAGAGGCGGAAGGCGAGCAAGGACTCTGGTAAGGAACTTTTTTTTCATTTCTTTCAGTCACAAGGAGAACACCGACAGCACTGACGCCTCCCTCTTCCCGCCAGCGGATGAAGAGTCTTGGGTCGGTCGGTTTTGCGGCGGCTCCCAGGTACACGGGGAAGCGCCGCCCGAGGCACCGGCGAAGCTCCCCGACATCAGCGAGGAGCCGGCGTGGAGACGCGTGGTGGACGCCAACGCGCTGATCATGATGGCCGCGGCGGTGTTCCTGTGGGGTTACTACGCTTAAGCCCTCGCTGGAGATGATGGTTCAACGTGTGTGTGTGTGTGTGTGTGTGTGTGTGTGTGTGTCTGATGCAGCCTAAAAGGGGCTTGATCTGGTTACATGTTGAGTCGATGTGCGTCCGCTTCCTGCACTGAAAGATATATATTTTTTTTTAAAGCAGAGAAGACAATAAAAGAATCATTTGGAAGCCCGGTAAACTCAATAAAGAATCAAGTTGCCCCAAGATTTTTCAAAGCCTTTTCTGACGTCTGAATCTTTGCAAAACAAACGCTTGTTAATGTCGTTTGTTATTGGGCTTGGTAATTCTATCAGGTGTAATCTACGGCCATAAAAGTTGATTACAGTTTATTAAACTTTGATTTGAAAATACCGATTGGTAAAATTAAAAAAAGCCTTCATTATCTTATCACACACACACACACACACACACGGTAGCGATTCAGATTTCCAGTTTTAATCATCACTTTTTTTTTTATTTAAGCAGATATTTCCCATTAGCATTGTACATGTCTGGAACCTACAGAGTTCTCCCATGAATACCCAACTATCTTGCCACCTCCATGCAGAGTTTCAGCATCATTCATCACATCAGCGCTATAATGTCCAGTCTGTCAGGATGGGGGGTGAAGGGAGGTAAACGGAGAGGGGGAGGGGAAGGCTTTTCCTAGAATAGTCAGAGCCGTCAGCAGGCACTGTTCATGTTCAGAGTTACGGCTGCATCCAGCAGAGTTGGATTGAATCTAAATCGAGCGTTCTGAAATCCAGCCACCTACAAGGTCCTGTGCAGCTCCCGACTCTCGATCATGTGTGAGGCATCTGATGACGCCTCGGGGTGGGGGTAGTAGAGGTAGGGGGCTTTTAAGGCTGGAAGCTGGTGTAACGTTTCTGTGGTAGTCTGTTTCGCCCGCTTCTAAGCATGACTGACAGCTGCGGCGGACACCTGCCTTCTGCTGAATCGGGGGAGGTGGGGGGGGGGGGGGTTTAAAACAAAGATCTGAGTATTTAAAAAAAAAAAATACATCTTTGCAGGTGGAGTAGGATGACAGACTGATACGGGGAGAACACAGTCCTCAAGAATAAAAGCAAATACAATAGCAAACATTCTCTGACACACACCCCAATAAAACAAAAACCAAAATGGCAAACAAACCATACAAAGTGACATCAGGCCTTTCCAAAGTGACATCAAGTTTCTCTTTTTAAATCCCATTCAATCCCACTGGTCTTAAAACTCAATAAAGTCTCCCATCGTTCTCTGTAAACCACAAAGGACTCAACGGCTCCCCTTTTTTTTATTAGGATTTTCTTTTATGGCTAGTCAGCAAGGTCGGGGTCCACTCTGAAAACAACAAACGGTCTCACCGGCCGGAGAAAACGGCGAGTATGCGCGGAGGAAGGAGGGGGCGGGTGGAGGAGGGGGCGGGTGGAGGAGGGGCGCCATGGTCTTTCTCAGAACTAAAAACGTAAGCGACACAGGCAATGGTTTCAGCAGCATCATCAGGGGACTAATCAACATGGTTTACGTTACAGCACATTCAGAGAAAGAGAAACGCACCGGACTGGTACAAATGGCATCTCGTACAACGGAAAGTTAAGTTCGCTTTTATACAATCACATTTCTATAGCGACGCTGAACATTCCACCACTGAAAAAAAAAATAAAATCTGTTGGTACAGCTCGTTCCCCCGAAGCACCATTGTACAGCGGACGTGAAAGTTTGTGATATGACACGGAACAGGTACTGGGAGCGGTGAGCGATACATTTCTACGCGTCATCTTTTATGAATGCTGACCTCGCCCGAGTTCTCACATGCTGGGTGGAGTTTGGAGTGAGAGGCAGAAAGAGGGCTGACCGAGCAGGAGGGGACCCCCGCCCTGGCCTGCAAATGTTGAAAAAGGTGGAGCACAGTGGGGGGGATTTGAAAAACAGGGGAAAAAAAGAAAAAAAAAGGCAAGGAGAGTGACACACCGCTCTTCCTACTTTACCTCTCAACTTCCCGTCACACGGGGGGTAAAACGTGCGAGAGAGGAGTGCTGGAGCAAAGACGGAAACAAACGCTCCCAGAGTGCTCGGCCCCGTCGGCCCGCTGAGCGGAGACAAGAAGGGAGCGGAAACGGTGGGTCGGCGAGGGTTCGCTTCTGCCACTCCTCCTCTCCCCCCTCTACCTGGCCTCCTCCCTCCTGTCCTCCCTCTTGGCGCGGACGGGCGACGAGCCGTCGGCGGGCTGCTGGACCCAGTTGTTGTCGTGGAGGCCGACGCGGCAGCCCGGCGTGTCCTTGTCGGTGCGCCGGCAGCACATCCAGTAGGAGCGTCCGTAAGGCAGGTCGTGGTGGTAAGGTTTGAGGTGCCAGCGGCACAGCGAGACGTCGCCGCGCTCGTACTGCCGCTTGCACTGCTTGCAGGGGTCGTCCCTGTAGAGGGGGTCTTGGTTCCAGCGCGAGTCCACGGGCCGCACCCCGTACGTCTCGATCAGCGCCTTGAAGTAGTGGCAGGTGCATTTGAGGGCGGCCAGCGAGCGCGTCGGCAGGTAGCCGAAGATGTTGACCATGATGTGGTCGGGCAGCAGCAGCATGTACTGCCGCGGCTCCAGGAGCCGCTGGATCTGGAAGCGGATCTCCAGGAAGTCGTGGGACACGTGGCGGTAGAGGCGACACAGCGACGGGTCCGAGCAGTCCTCGCCGGCGCCGGGAGAGCCCGGTCGGCTCGCCCGCTCCCCCGAGCTCACCGCCGCGCCCGACCCGGGGCCGCTGTTCTTGTTGTTGTTGTTGTTGGCGCAGTCCAGAGAGCAGATGCCCGACCCGTTGCCGAGGCCCGTCCCTTTGGCGTCCTCCTGCGGGCCCCGCGGGGGTTGGAGGAAGAAGAGCTGTCCGGGGGGAGGATCATCGGCTAGAGGGTCACTAGAGCTGCCTACAACCCCCCCGCCACCTCCCCCGCTGGTCATAGCGAAGCACACGGTCTCCTCCTGCACATTCTCCGTACTGTCCTTTCCGTAAAACACGCATTGATCGACGGCGCCCGTCACCACCACCTCCACATGGAAGCCGGTCACTCGCTCCCTCCCCTTCTCCTCCTGGGTGGCGTCCGGGCTGCCACAGGCCTGCCGGTCCGGGTGATGCGGGTCTCCATCTGGCTTTGGGGCTGCGGTGGTGGCGGCGAGCAGCAGACTGCCGGGGTCTCGAGATGAGGGGCTGACGAGCTGGTAGAGGTCACAGGTGATTTTCTCTTTGGCCCGGGCCGCCGCCTGGTTGCCTGCGCCGCCGCAGCTCATGAACATGCAGCGGGACCGGCCGGCCGGCTCCAGCTGAGAGCGCGGATCCAGATTCGACACCCGGAAAGCTATCCTGACCTCACCGTGGCCGTGGCTGGGGGGCGGAGGAGGCGTCGCGATGCCGGACTCCCCGCGCTCCTTTCCTCCGTCTCGATGGGGAGAGTCCGCTGCAGGGCAGGCGCCCAGGTGGAGGCGATTCTCCCGGTTCTGGGACTCAAAGTGCGCTATGGCCTGGGCTACCCTCAAGGACTCCTGCTGCTCCTCCAGCTCCTGGTCCGTCTGGATGGGGGACGACGGCTCCCGGGCCTCTTTGGAGGGCGTGGGGTCCGACACGGTGCTCCGGAGAAGCGTGTGCTGGAGGCCCCGGCTGTCCGTGGTAGTCGGGGCCTCGAGGTGGTGTTGATTTGCGTGAACCGCCACGATTCCCTGGAGGGCCATGGCGGTCCGCTGCTCGACCAGGGCGACCATCTCCGCCACCGACAGCAGGTCCGTCTCGCTCACCCCGCCCAGAGGAGGCTCGTCGGAGCCGAGAGGCGCGAGTGAGGAGTCGCGGCTGAGGTTCTGCTCCGAGGCCTGGGAGCGGGTTGGAGGGTCGTAGGACGAGCATCGCCTTCGTCTTTTGGCTTTACTGCAGTCAGTTGCCCAGTTACCTTTGACCTTTGGAAAAAAGGAAAATAATGAATTCATTATTGTTTTTAGTTGAAAGAACTAAATTGAGGTCACAAAAAGCTAAATTAGTGTCAGCTCTTTACCTTCATGGCGCTGGGGCGAGGCTGGCCTGCTCCACTGAACTGGTGTGCGACAAAGAAAGCAATCTTCTCCTTGGTGTTGCCCGGTTTAATGACGTACCAGGTGTCCAACAGAACGCGGCCATCTTCCATCTGAGACCCCGTAGACTGTGTTGAGGGAGGTGCCGATGTGGGCGAAGGGGCTTGGCCGTGAGCGAGTTTGGGTGGAGTGTTCTCCGAGCACGCGTCCTCCCCCTCTCCATTGTCCTGCACACCCACTATCATCCCTCCATCTTCACTTCCATCCACCGATCTTCTGACGCCCGGCGAGGCCTCAGCCTTGCAGAGGGAGGGGGACCCCGACCCGCCACCGCCGCCGCCGGCGCCCCCCGAGCCTGGGCTCCTGGCTTTGTTCTGGGAGTAGGTGCCAAAGGGGCGCGGGCACCACAGGCGGATGTGGGAGAAGGTGTCTCGGTCCATCAGGATGCGGACCACCGGGGCATATCGGCATCTATGCTGGCCAGCAGACCCCCAGAGCCAAGGCTCTCATTCTCAGCTCCCTGTCCGGTGCCGACCTGACGGGCACTGTCCCGTCACCGAGGCCGCCGGCAACACTGGGCATGCAACCTGCAGCAAGGGGAAAGGGTGGGAGGGAGGGAGGGAGGGAGAGAGAGAGAAGCGGCCCAGTTAAAACACAGTTCGTACTTTTAGAGGAACAATGCCCGTTGGTGACGGGATCAGTTCAGATAATCAATGACCAATTGGGGCTCTATTGATCCGCCGCCTCGAGGTGCCGTTGAAACAGGGCGCTGGTATCCAACACCGGTAGCCTGCGCAACGATGCTGCCGTCATCGTACTACTAGCTGAAGTTATCACAACTGGTCGGCCTCCCACTTTGCCCAAACTCATTTAGCAATTACATTTGCTACTGTGCACTACGATCATCGTAATCAAATGAAAGGGATTCCATTTCAGGTTTCAGTGTCTGCGGCCTGCAGATGAAAGAGAGATGCAACACAAAAGCTCCAAATGCACCCCCCGCCCCCCCACCCCCATCTCAGTGCTTCAAAGAGGACTTGCTTAATAGGAGGCAACACAGGGAGGAGCATGCGGGCATATGCTGGATCTATTTTTAGAAAACAAGAAGGAGGGGTTGGGTAGTAGTGGAGCTGCTGTAGCTGTCCTGCCTGTCCTCACCCCTTTCGCTCTGCCGAAGAGCCTATGCTACAGGCTAGAGCGAGGGGGGGCCAGGAGGGAGTGGGGGGGAGGTATTAGCTCTGCCGGCTCTATGACCTGCCAGGAGGAACGTGCCGGCCGTACTTAAGGTGTGGAACAAGCGGTCGGCTCTCCGCTCACCCGAAGGCATCGCCTGCCTCCCAGAGCGGCTTCAACTCGCGACGCGCCTCTACGTCCTAAGCGGCGCCATTTCAGGTTACACAATAGCCCAAAAACGATGTCTTTTGTTCATATCAATCATTAGTTGTTAAACTACCACTCACACAAATGTCACGCACCACTTAATGTACAACATCCTGATTACACAAACCACGTACGCCACCTATGGCTGCGTCGTGTGGCCAAAAACTCCTGTCACAGAATTCTGTATGATTGTGGCGGGATCACAGTATTTTCCTTCTTTGAGCAAACACATTCATTCATGCCGCAGAGGACACCACCTGAACAGATGTTAGTTACCGTCTTAGCTGTTGTGGCTTCGAACACTATATTCTGTTAAGACTGTATGAAAAATTCATACCATGAGGAAATTTGAAACCGGCCGGCTTTACCGCCACAGGTCACTCAGCCTCAAGTAGCTCGATAGAAATCATGTGCAACTTACCCTGGCCGCAATGAGCAATTTCATCATTTGAGATGAAGACACGTTAGAATAGTATTGATTTGAATATATTTAACATTATATTTAGCCAAATAGGAATGTGTCATTGTTCAATAGCTATACATGACGAACGGTTCAGTTCCTTTTTTTCGATCTCCTGTCCAGTCGGCTCTGGGGTGAAATTAATTTTCCCAGCAGTGTTCCTTTTGTCAGATGTTGAGGTGTGGCAGCCACTTCATTCTAGGCAGGTATCCAAGCATTACAACTGGCTCAGCTTGAGCCAAACATTTAATTGGCTTCACACAAACATTCCCAGGTGTTGCAGCTGGAGAGGAGAGGGTTTGTTTTACGGTCAATAAAAGCTACTTTTGCATCACAGTCAGAGCTCTTCAAACCATCCCGTTACACAACAAAGTTAATTACACAGCTTATTTTGCGACAAAAAAAGGTAAAAATATTTGTTGAAAATGACTTTCTCTACTGAAACAACACAGTCGTCCCTTTCCCTTGTAACCACCGGAGTCCTTCAATCCACGGCCTTTAAAAACAGGCCTTTGTTGCGCTCCTCTGCCTCGCGCGCGGAATGGGTGGTGCTTTGTGCATTCAGACCAACGGAATGGCTCAGGGAGGTGCAAAAAGCAAACACCCGCCCAACTGAGCTAAGAGCAGGCAGATTATACTGCTGCTAGTGGATTGCTGTTACTGCCCCTTCTCTCGGTGTTCCTCATGACTCGCTTTACCCACTCCCCAACCCCTCCCTCGCTCTCGCTGCATCATGCAATTGATGCAACAGATCGGAGTATTATAAGAGGCACAGAGAGCGACTGTCTGCCCACTGCAGTATTTGTTCATGATAACTTCCCTAATCAACCAAGGTGAAGCGCAAAGTCCCAGACTGTAAAAAGACTAAATCAGTTTCAATCAATGACCGCACCACTGTATCATCGGCTTAACCGACAACAAATCAGAGTGATCACAGACTCGATGACGACATCTTAAAGTCCCTGCCACAGTGACATCACCCGAGCTCTTCTGGGCAGGGCTGCGTCATTGTCTTGGAAAAGCAGCCCTCTGCAATATGCCTCAAGTCAATAGAAACAATGGCAACAAGATTCTGAAAAAAAAAGAGAAGTGAATACAAACAATGTTTTGCAGACTTAACATACAGCATCTCACATCAAGATACTGATGGAGTTTCATCTCAGCACTCCTACTCCCCGCTGTTGGTTTAAGTTCATCCTGAGCTATCTTAACTTATTTTTCCGCCCCTCTTAATTCTGCCATTTTCTGCCAATGAAGGCTTTGGTTTGGTTTTAAGCTTTCTGCATCAACCTAATCCTTCAAATCCTGTCCGAGCACAGTGGCAGCCAGCGACCACGGATGTGCCACGGATTGAATCGTTAGTTGGTCAGACAGCTTGGGTACCTGACAGACAGATGAGAATGAGGCTTGTATGTATGCATTTTATGCACTCTTCTTTTTTTTAATATACATAATGAATTGGGTGGGTCTAGAAACAGGCAGCGGTTAGGACATATAAACTTGGATGCCACTAGCTACAGAAGCACAGAATGCAGAGACGCTGCCACTAAGGTTTTATAGTAGAAGGTAGGTTAAATAGGTCCAATCGTGCTAAGGATCAATTGAGTTTAAAATGAAAGACGAGCCGTGTCAAGTATCCCAGACAGAGCACCTCTCAGTTCATTTAAACACATCAGACATCCTCTGACGGGAAGATTCTGATTAAGTCTAACTCACAGTTCTTGTGGATTACTGCTGCAGCCCGAGTGTGGAAACCCCCATGTCATACAAAACAATACATGCAGGTACTGATCACTTCACAAACTGCTATGCACCCAATTTCATGACCAGACTTTGAGGTTTGTCCCATTACATTTAAACTGGATTTCTGTTTGGGTGGGTCATTTCCATAAACAAATCAAAAGCAGTTTGGCAAGCACTCTCACCAGGATAATGGTTTCACTATGGGGCCTGCAGTTCAGAACATAGTGTACCACATCCCCATTAAAAGCCAATTTAAGATTTAACAAGTCAGATCAGGAAGAGAAGCACCCATTTGAAGCTGGATGGTTAAAAGGTTTGTGTTTATTTACCTTGAACCGATCAGCTCATAACACACGCTCAAAAATCACACCAGGCCTGCAGCTTGGCCGCAGAGTACTATGCCGCAGCGCTCCTGCCCGCTTCTCCCTCACGGCATTTCAGCCGGACGGCCAACAAGCTGATGAAGGATGATACAGGAGCGTGCCAAAACGCCTCAGCTCAGTCTCTCTGTCTGCGACGCCGGCGAAGACAACGCAACAAAAGCTCAGCTGCAAACTGTCAACAGAACAAAAAACAAAACAAACAAAAAATAGCCTTGTGCATCACTCCAGTGCTCTTAGGAACTTCATCACATCAATGGGACTCCCGGGAAGAGGGCACGGCCGTCTGCCCGTTTCTGCAGTTACATCTTCAGGAGTGAGACTTTGATTCTAGACCACGGTGTGTCGACCCCATCACACCTGAACATCTGTAAGGAAGTGATGCTTGCTCAACAACGTCACACCAGATAGCAGAGCGTGTGGAAATGGACTATTTAAAAGTTCACACCCTATGAAACCGATCCTGTACATTGCACCGCAATAACAACGTGAGATCTAATGCCACTATCCAAAAAGCAGATTTGATGTAGATACAATGAGCTTTGCTCAACCATTTGCCGACCAACCATCCTCCTCTTGACTAACGCTGCGTTACTGCAAAACAATAAGCGAGTTTATTTACATATGGATAATACTTAATATTGTGGTACCCGCAATAATTAAAATGTCTTGGTCGAAAACGAAGGCCTGCAGATCACTTGTCCATTACTCCAATTATATTCCCACAGCACTGGCTGATATCAAAGCAACTTTCCCACTAGAACCAACAGGATTAGTGTCACAAACTCAGCACACACCCCAACACTACCATGTTTATTAAGTCTAATTCTAAGTCACATTTGACGGTGATGGAACGTCTCGGATCAAACATGAGCTAGTTACCCGACTAGCAATCAGTTAGCCTAATGCAGTGTTTAGCGTTTAGTCAAGTTGGAAAGAGTAGGTTTAGCATTTTAATTATCTTTAACAATAACTAGACCCCAATCCACTCTGCCTTTGACCACTTTATTTGGTCATTAATGGGTTGTTGCACACAATAAATACACCCGTCACTAAATGACTAGCTTGCTAACTGAGTAGCACAACTTACCTGCATAACAACATGACAGGGCTAGCTCGCAAGCTAACAGTATATATATAAAAAGGTCTTCCGTTTAGCTAACTTAACATGACTCACCTGAAAAGCTTTTTCACAGCCTTGTTGACTTGCGGACGGGTCGATGACAAGTGTCTCCTCGTAGTATTTCCCTCCAAACCAATTACCAGTTTGCCTTGTAAAATGCAGGTGACACGAGTTAACTATCCTTGTCCACGTAGCTAAGCTAGCTCGCTCGCTCGCCAGCTAGCTAGCTGGCTGGCTAAGGGTCGACATTAGCATCAGCAGCTAGCTACTCGTCTATGGTCAAACCGCTACTGCGGTGACGGCGGCTGTGGAGGCTCCTGCGCCCCTTGTCAGCTCTCCGGACAAAGCGTGGCGGACCGTGCGCCTTGTTAGGTCTCTGGGCGGCCGCTGTCCCACTATCTATTTAGAAGCAAAACGGGCTTTTTACGGTATGTTCTCGGGGATACCAAAATACTCAGTGTCAAAACGGCAAGAGGAGGAAGGCCATCTTGTTGACAAGCAGCTGCATAAGGCCCGCAGCCAATAGCAGCGCAGAGTCGGTGGTATGCCCATATATGGCGTTAGCACAGCGCCCTCCCTCTGACGCCTCCTTCTGCCCCCCAACACACACACACACACACACACACACACACACACACACACACACGCACACACGCATTACATATCCCTACAATAAAAGGTTACTGTGTCAAAGACAGGTGGGAAAATCAAAATACACCTATAAGGCATATTTACAATTATACTACACTAATAATATGATAACAATATGGGCGAAATGCTGTCTGAGGATAACCCTTCCGCATTTATTACATATAAACAATATGTTTATACAATAAAATTTCATCAACTATATTTTCTATATATTCCATATTTAATTCGTAATTTTATCACGTGGGCTAATGCTCTTTTAATTTGGGCGCTACTTGAGTTATCCTTTTCTTAATCACTTTAAGATTGTTTACTGTTTCAGAACTGATATTAACACTCTTTTGTCAAATCGATATGCATTTTCTCTTGGTTCTATTTGCATGACCTTGTTTGCCAATAGGGATTGTTAAAGTTTGTTTTTATTCTAAAAAAAGCGTTCCTGTGTGTTAGAAATGTTAAACAAAGACAATTTAAATAAAAAATGATGTATACACCTATTAAAGGGAAAATATAGAAAGGTATTGGTGGGGGAACATGTGTGTTTCTGGTCAATGTGTTGTGAACATTTTGGAGTTTCAGGATGAAAAAAGAAAGCCGTAGCCCTTCTGTGGTGATTTCATTTTCCGTTTCAGGTTAAGAAATATGCGTAATGATGTGTCTTTTAAGGCTTTATGTGAGGGTTCTGTAAAAAAAATTCTCCAAACAAGACATTATATTATATTAATGTAGGGAAAAGGCATGCATCATACTATTGATTATCATTAAGTGAAGTTATATAGTTTTTAATGAAACCAAAACAAAATCTATTAAATGCAATTCCAACAAAGAGACCATAAACACTGTACGGAATGTGTGGCCTCTAAAATGTGTAGGTAATTAATTAATTTTTTAACATATATGTATATTTCAAATGTATTATCATTTATTAATTATCATTGTTGTTTTTTATCAATTTTACTTATCTTCGGTATTTTAACCTCCTGTTTTAGTTTGAATGTCAGCATTTTACACAGTTTCTTATTGTGAAGTTGTGAAACACCACACGTGCATTTTGTTAAAAAAAAAATCCCTTTATTCTCATTCGACGTTGTTACATTTAAGCCCGCCCCATATGGATTGTTATTGGCCGAGCACCACCCGCAAATGTAGTATTCCGCCCTCCTATTGGTTGAAGGAATACATCTCTCCTCCCTTCACATCGGAGTTCAGCCTTCTTGTTAAAACCCGGATTGTGGTTCGGTACTAGTCGAGTCAATCAAATATTAACTTCCGGTAGTGAAAATCTGTTGCAAAACAGTCGTAGGTTGTAACTTTGGACAGTCGAAAAGGAAAACCTGGTTAACGCACCTTCGGAAAAAGTGAGTCACTTGATTCGCAAACAGAAGAATGTTTCTTTCTTTAGTTCTGTACATGTGTTTTTTTCATATGGGTGAATAAACCCCATGTATGCGTGTTTGTATACACGTTAGCAGCTAACGCTGCACATCACTGTCCATACTGACCCCACAGCAGCCAACGTTAGTCAACAACCTTGTGGACATGTTGCAAAAATGTGTCATTGCTCTCCTTAATTCTTTTAAATGTGTTTTACATTTGTGATTTACAAGACTGCTGGACTGCACCGTGTTGTAGGGGCGCGTGATTATCACGCGTTGGCACGTATCGACTCGTGTGAAGCCAATCGAATCCGAGGTTAAACTCTATGAAAATCGATGAAAATCTATGAAAATCAGAATATAACGTTGCGTTGGTCCACACAAGCCTTTGCAGTAGCCCTTTAACTGGAAGGCTATTGCAATCATCTGCGTACGAGGGTGAGATGGTGTGATGGGTGTGTCTGATACTTTGTGTTCATTTTTCAACTTAATCTAATTGTCAAAACCTTTACAACCCCCATCCCCCTCTTGTTTTTTAAAGTGATGCTATCAGAGGTCCTGCAGGTGCTGCGCGGGGCAGGTAAAGTGGGTTCTGCCCTGGTTTGCACCCAGGGAGAACAGCTCCGATTCATGGCCTGCAACTCCACCGTGGGGGCCGGGGTCAAAGTCGCTCAGGATGCGGTGGAGGGACTGGTGAGCAACTTCACGGGCGGCAGCAGTGCGGTGAGGATCCATCACTCGGGGGCCGTGGGATGTTCCGACGTGTGTTCTGACATTGATGCACATACTAAAATGGTTGATTCTTTCGTAGGGGACAAACATGAGTTAGATGCAGCCTGAGTTAGTAATTATTAACTAAATCCGGTGTCCCAACAGTTGCCAAAGGAGGCAGTGTTCCCCGACGCGGACGGTTGGGAGGACGTGGACCCAGAGGAAGCGGCCAAATGGGCCACAGGGTCCGAATTCCCCTCTCAAGCTGTGGAGCAAAGCCAGACGGAGGCCGGAGCTATAGGTGTGTAACGCGTACCGCAGTCGGCAAACCGCTTCCTGTGTGGTGCTGAGGATATTTGAACGTCCTGTTTTCCGGCTGATGCTCTGCGGCTTTGAAAGGGTCTCACTGCGGTTCCTCTTTCTACCACAGGAGAGCCTCCGTCGGCAGGGACGGGCTGGCCGGGACAGAGCGCTCGCTTCCTCCACACGACCCCCAGCTTCCAGCGGTACTTCTACCAGACCAGGTCCCTCCATGACACGATGGTGGCGAGACTGAGCCCAGAGGACATCAAGAAAGCCAGAGAGGCCAAGAAGGCCCTGGTCAAACCCGTCAGACAGAAGGTTGGTGTGAGAACTCCACCAACACAGCAATTCTGACTTAAAAAAAGGCAATGTGAGCTTTTGCAGATTATGTTAATTCTCTATGAGGCAGTTCACGCCTGTAAATAAAGAATATTTGTGTTTGATCTTGATTTGTGCGTCTAATCTTTGTTTTGATGAACAGGCTTGTATATATCATGCTACATATCTTGTATTAAAAAGATGGTCATCATTAAACTAGATTTATAGTCATGTGATGGATGACTTGATAAGTGGAGCCTTTTGGTAACTATTTAATTTTTTTCTCGAATATACTTGTTGAGAAATTGTATTTGCGTGTGTGTGTGTGTCTGCGTGTGTGTGTGTGTCTGTGTGTGTGTGTGTGTGTGTGTACACATATTACTTAAAAGACTCCCTAAGTTGTGTAAATGCATTTTTTTGTCTTTGTTATTATATTTACTTTTTTCCCGCCAAACCAGTGCAATCAAATTTGACCAAGTTTCATCTATAAATCATAAGAACGGTACATTTGTGCGTCAATAAACGTACCTGATTCTATTTTCCCTTTGTTTCTCTTTTTGCACAAGTAAGTGCAGTAAAGAGTTAATAAACAACAGCTCTGGAAACTATTCAAAATGCTGTTATGCTTTTTTTTTTTTTTTAAACATTGGGGTATGTTTTCCTTCAGCTGAGCGACCGTGCCAAAGAGAGAACGGTTCCCGCCACAAGAATCAGCAGGCTGGTTAATTTCGGGGGTAAGAACTATTCAGTTTCATTCAGTATTTTAACAGCTTCGAGGGGAGAATGTCTTCACTTATGAAACGTACGCGCATACAGTTAAGAATTAAGGGCACAAGGGGCATTAATCACACTTGTGTCGCTTTGAATAAAACCGTATCATCACGGGACAAAATGACTCCATCTTGTTTTATTATTTTATCGCTGGTGGCACAAGGACGACATCATCAAGACATGAACCACAACTCTTAAGGGTTCATGATCACAGATGTTCATAGTCACGACTCGACTGAAAATAGAAACCCCTTAATGCATAGTGAGATGAAATAATTCAAATGGGAAAACCCCCAAATACAAGATTTGTCCAAAGCTGCTTCCAACTTGAAGATATCCGGAATTAAGCGGCACATTTAAATCCGTCTCTGGTTGTCTCCTCGCCGCAGGCCTGGCCATGGGCCTCGGGATCGGTGCCATCGCAGAAGTGGCTAAACAGTCGTTGGGAGGAAAACCAAAAGGAGGTAAAGATATTTCCCCCCCCGTTCTGCCCAGGGAGCTCGTGGTAGAGGCCCGACCACGGCAGACGGACGGACAGCTGGTCGGGGCAGGCGTTGAATCACAGCCGCTAACGAGAAGCGGAGGAAGCGTTTTAATGTGTGTTAAAGGAGCAGCGGTTAACGGTGGAACAGCTGCTGCTCGTCTGCACACGCGGCGTCCTCACGCCGGCTGCTACAAGCCGGAGTTTGCTTTTCAACACGGCGTTCTTCTGGAGGCCAAGCGGCTCTCGTCTTGCAACATGATGTGCTCGACACCGCCGCTAATGATCCCGTGTCTCCTGTCGCCTTCGCAGAGGACGGCGCGCTGTTGGACTCCGCCCTCCTGTCGGAGGCCAACGCCAACAGAATTGTCAACACGCTGTGCAAAGTCCGCGGCGCCGCGCTCAAGATCGGACAGATGTTCAGCCTACAAGGTGCCCGCACGCCAGCGCCGCGTCAAGATGCCTATAATAATAATAATAATAATATCAATAATAATAATAATGACGACTGTTCCCTGCCCGCTGGGCTTTCTCCAGACAACGCCTTCATCAGCCCCCAGCTGCAGAAGATCTTTGAGCGGGTCCGTCAGAGCGCAGACTTCATGCCGGCCTGGCAGATGAAGGTAAGCGTGAGCGCCTCCTGGAAACAAACGCGCTTGTTTCTGAACAACGAAAGATGAGGTTGTGCAAAAGAAGGTTTTGAGTATTTATGTGTGTGCCGGCTTGAATTCGATTTTAGATTCACACATTTGCGGGCTCCAAACATCTTTTCCCTCTGCGCAGAAAGTCCTGGAGGAGGAGCTGGGCCCCGGCTGGCGGGAGAAGCTCTCGTCTTTCGAAGACAGACCGTTCGCCGCGGCGTCCATCGGCCAGGTGCACCACGCGGTGTTAAAGGACGGGAGGGAGGTCGCCATGAAGATCCAGGTAATCGCACAGCGTCTTCATTTGTGTGTCTCTCTACAACAACGGACCCCGGGAGTCTTCGCTTGCAACGACTTCCCTCCGTCATTCACATGTTCTCCCTCAGTACCCCGGAGTGGCGGACAGCATCAGCAGCGACATAGACAACCTGATGGCGGTGCTGAAGATGAGCGTGAACCTGCCGGGAGGTAAAAACACCGTTCCGGTCGCTGATGCCTGATGTTACTTTGCGAAAAGCACATCGGTGTTGAAAGGATGGCTCCTTTCAGTCACATTTTTATTTGGTAAAGTTATGGTCAAGAAATTGTTGGGTTGATTCTCGCGTAGGTCTTTTTTTTCAGAGGGACTAAGTACATTAATTAAAAAGTGTTATGACCTGTTTAACTTTCTAACACAAGCTCTAAGCAGCTTTATAGTCATTTTAATTATGAGTTTTATGGAAACGACTACAAGAGATGAATCAAAAAAAGTAAGCTGCAGCTTTGAAAACCAGCTGCTACGATGTGGGGGGGGGGGGGATAAAAGCCTGACTTCCAGTACGTCTCGGTTTGGGCCAGCTGGTGGTGCTAGCGCTGCAGCTATACATCACGACACACTCTATGGTGTGTATATATATATATATAGTTATCCAATGGACTTCACGTGCCATCACAACTGTTTGGGTTTGTGCACAGGCCTGTTTGCAGACAGCAGCCTGGAGGTTCTTCAGAGGGAGCTCGCGTGGGAGTGTGACTACAAAAGGGAGGCCGAGTCCGCCAAGAAGTTCTGGTGGGTTTATTGAGCCGTAAAAACCTCTGACGCTGAACCCCACCAGTGAGGTGTTTAACCGCGAAGAATATAAACCACACCCAATTAGCTGTTAAGATGGCTCCTGCCGCAGAACTGCTTTTATAGAGCCACGTGCAGGCTGCAGGTAGCGCTGTTGGTTTTATTAAAACACCAGAAATTCAATGCGCACTGCTTCTTTTTAACTATTTATATATTCTTTTAGAGAGGTAGTTCACTCCTGCTACTCTTACAGCTGACTCTGTTATTGTGCATGGCCGGTTAAAAATGCATAAACTGACTGCAGCTGTGGGGCCCCCCAGGTCCATGCTGGAGGGAAACGAGCTCTTCCAGATCCCCGAGGTGATTGATGAGCTGTCAAGCCGCCGGGTGCTGGCCATGGATCTGATACACGGAGTCCCACTGGACCGCTGCGTAGGACCTGGACCAGGAGACCCGCAACCAGGTACGGGAGTCCGGGAGCGTGTCCTTATCCTGCCGACATTTTACAAACAGCCGCTGGAGAATGTTCTTTTGCGTTATTTATCTCCATCTAATAAAGGAAGGACTCTTAACAGTCTAATGATCCCATTGTGAGACCCGTTTAGCGCTGAAAGCCTCTGATTGGAGCAGATTTTCACAGCATTAAATCTCCCTCTTGCCTCGTCTCCAGATCTGTTACCGGATCCTCCAGCTGTGCCTCAGGGAAGTGTTTGAGTTCAGGTTCATGCAGACGGATCCCAACTGGTCCAACTTCTTCTACAACTCGGACACGGACAAGGTGGGGGGGGAGGTCGTGAACGATTCGTCCCGTCTAAATATTTTATCCCGTCCCGTGTGCAGGTGGTGCTGCTGGACTTCGGGGCGTGCAGAGGCTACCCGGAGAAGTTCACCGACGACTACATAGAGGCACGAGGACGAGGCACGCTGCATGGTTCATGCAGCAAGACGTCTCTGAAGAAAGAAAACGCACACATTTTCCTCCATCCTAAATAAACATGGTGATAAGCATTGATATCATCATTGTGTGTGTGTGCGTGTGTGTGTGTGTGTGTGTGTGCGCAGGTGGTGCACGCGGCCGCTGTGGGCGATCGAGCCACTGTTCTTTCCAAATCAAAGGATCTGAAATTCCTGACAGGATTCGAAGCCAAGGTAAAGTATTTTGGTCTCTTCTGCTGTGCTCATTTATTTTTGCCTTTCCTCTCCCGTGCGTTGTATTGCCCAGACAAAGATAGAAAACACTTATTTGTTTTATGATCTTGCATACAAAGCACATCTTAACGTAGTTCATTTATTACTGTCACAGTACAGTCCCTTTAACGCCTTTCTGTGCCCCCCCCCGCGCCCCCACCCCCCTCCTCCTCCTCCACCCAGGCCTTCGAGGAGGCCCACGTGGAGGCAGTGATGATCCTCGGCGAAGCCTTCGCCTCCGTGGAGCCCTTTGACTTCGGCGCCCAGAGCACCACCCAGCGCGTGCAGAGCCTCCTCCCCGTCATGCTGCGCCACCGCCTCACCCCCCCGCCCGAGGAGTCGTACTCCCTCCACCGCAAGATGGCGGGCTCCTTCCTCATCTGCTCCAAGCTGAAGGCGCGCATAGCGTGCAAGGACATGTTCATGGACGTGTACGACGCCTACAACCAGCGGCGGCGGGAGGAGCAGGCCGCACGGGCCAGTGCGTAGCCTGTCAGAGGGGAGGAGGGGGAGGAGGCGGAGGAGGGGGGGGGCGTAGTGGATCAGACTGAAACTTCATCAGTTATGTTACCGGTAACGTGCTCCAAAGAGGGCCGCGCTCCGGACTTTCACTGAGGTCAGGAGTCCTCGCCTTCCCGTACGGAGGCTCTCGACGGGGAATGTGATGCTGTGAAAGGGGATTGGGCCGTGGAAATATAAGCTGATGCCCGAAGTTATTACGTTACCGATTTTAAATACGATCTGAATCAAAGACGGAATTATTTAAATCATTTGCCGTGTCGTTTGTGAGTGTGTGTGTTTTTGATTTTTATACCCCGATGGTCATGTTTCTGCTCGAAATGTTGCGACGGCTCCAGTGTGCAGTTCCTCCAAAGACAAAGGTATATTTTGTGGGTGACTTTCACAGATGGTCACAGGAGATCTTCTTGCTGATGCCACCGAGTAGAATGTGCTGCTCCTACATGCAGAGCCTGATAGAAACCCGGCGACTAATGGTGGCGCATTCTGCGCGTTACTTAAACACTACGAATTCGCTCGGCTCATTTTTATGCTTTCTTTACCATGAGTCCTGTAACCTCCATTGACATTTGAATGGAATAAAAAAAGCATTCCCCCGTCCATCCCTCGGTCGAGGACTTTCTTCCTTTCACTCAACCAATCGTTCCTTTTACACGCCTTTGCTGAATATAGACGCGTTTGACCTTGTCCACTCTCCTCCCATCGACCAGCGGACGAGTTTACCTCACGAAATGTGACACATGAGCTCGTGGTGGCATTGACGGGTCTGTCTATTTTTTTATTTGTGTGTGGAAGCGGGCTTATTTTGGCCTCGCTCGAGCCATTACAGCTTTCACCGACTGTCATCAGCTCCCCTGATGGAGAAAGATGGAGCCTCTTTACCGGATCCCCATTAGCGCTTCCTGTTAGCCGCCCTCCTCTGCTTCCCGTGCGGCTCGAACCGTTTATTATTCTGACCTTTTGGGAATCGGCCTGCGGTCAGTAGCTGCAGCTGGAGCAGCGTTCTCCTCGTGCAGTTTCACGTAACGGAAAGTTTGAGCTTTTTCTCTGGCTTCGGTCGGCTGGAGGAGAGTTGAAGCTTTTTGTCTTTTTGGCCTCGGGCCTTTAATTGAGGCTCGAGATGTTTGCGTTTTTTACGTGCGCTTGAATGTGTGTTTGGGGAATCAAAGGACGGCCAGAAGGCCTTGACCGTCTGTTCATCAGATTCCTCTAAGAACGTGTGTCAATGCAACATTACTACATTTTTAACTCCATATTAAAAAGTCCATCCTAGTCAGGCATGTTTTTAAAACGAAATCCTATACTGATAATGAATCATTTGTAGCTGCTGGACACAAAGACCACAGAGAGCTGTCGTCTGTCGGCGGACTGATTGAAAACATTTGTCCAGTTTCAAAGTCGGTGCAGTAAAACTCAAATATCAAAGCTATAACAAAGACTTTTTTTTTTTATTCAATAGAAGTGGACTGGAAGCTAACGAAATACGAACCATTCAAACGCTCCATTACGTAGAATATTGTCCTCCAAATGACTATTCTATTCATAAGTAAAGTGATAGCAAGGCGACACGCTGCCTCTATTCAGCATCCATTATTCAACGAGGTGCATTAAACCGGCGCAAAGGTTTCCCTGCTCTCTGTAACGACCTGAGGACTCACAATGGGAGCCCGACAAAGCGGCCTTTTGGCAAGGCACCGGCAGTGGTGCAGTTCAACGTGTGGCAGCAACCGCGGGGCGGGTTTGCTCCGGTCCAGGGCTTCAGTAGGACGCACTCTGCACGGGGGCATTCGATCCCACATTCCCGAAAGCTCGCAGTAAGAAAGTCCTTGACATCCGTATTGTAATAGCACTGCTATTACCAGTGCTTAACTAGGTTTATTACATTCAAATGCTCTCGCATGTTTAAAAACGGAACATGTAACACTTTTAAATGGAACCCCTCTGCGCATTTAAGACCTTTTTACTTCAGTAACACAAGCACTAGAAGCATTTACTTACAGGACTCGTTACCCCAGTGCGGCCGAACCACCGCACGGTGGCGCAGACCTGCTCTTCTTCCTCTTTTTTTTTTTTTTTTTTCTTCTTCCTCTCTCGGAGAAAAAAGCATCAATGGGAAGAGTGGATTTGCATGTCCGGCCGCATGTGCCAATGGGCGCACTGGGAAGGCTGGGTTAGCGGGTGGAGCCCGAGGAAGCAGCCCAGTAAGCGCACAGTCAACAAGCGAAGCATCCGCGAGTACTACGGAGCCGCAGCCCGCAGCCGACCTGCTTCCACCGTGTGTGTGTGTTATATATACAGAGCCTGTATGTGTGTGTGTGTGTGTGCGCGCGTGCACCAGGTTTATTCGCGGCTCCACGTCGCCGTCAAACATCGCTTCCACCGCGCGGATGAAGAGGATTTGGTGACATTTCACGCGTCCATCCCGTCATATATTTATATTTATATATTTGTTAATCCGGGGTCCTGGATTTACCCAGAGGAGGAGCGGGGACCCGATCATCCGTCGTTGTCTCGGGTGAGTTCACTTGACCAACCCCCCCCTCCCTCCCTCCCTCACCTCACCCCTCCCCGGCGTCCAACCTGGCAACCCTGCATTTACTGACACTTTATTCCGATGTCTTTCGATCTCTACGCTCTTCAAACCATGTGCGTCACCGGGCTCATTCATTTGGGTGTTTGGGTGTAACTGCGGCGCTCGCGGACACGTACGCGTCTCTCCAGCCTTTGGTAGCCGGTTACATCCTTCATCCGTGCGGAGGAACAAGTATTCTAGCATACACCCAGATCGGCTCCTATACCGGCACTCGGATGTGAATGTAGTCGTATTTATATTCCGGAATAATGCCATTTAGAACGTTTTTGAAAAAGCAACTTCAGAGGCAAACGATTTATAGATCCTTACAATGCTCCTATAGGATACCGATTATTGTAGATCACGTCATTATTGACGTAGGAATGAATGAATTGGGTTTTTTGGGGGGGTAGTTTTTGCCTCATTCGTTTTGCGGTGTTTCCAGTTTGTTATTTATTTATTTTAATCCAGGACAGCATGGCCACCGAAACACGCGCGGCTGAGTTTGAATATGTAATTGCGCCTCTCCGCAGGGTTTCTCTCTCCGTTGCGTCATTGCCGCCTGGTTAATTGTGTCTTTTAAAAAAATTTGTATATTCTTTGTTGGGTGGTTTTAATTTGATGGCTGCCACATTGATAGAACATGGGAACAAAACTGTCGCCGTAATCCCCCCCTCCCACACACACACACACACACACACACACACACACACGCTTGACACATGCCCAGTAAACGCATGCGGCTCTATTGTTCGTGGAGCTCCATCTGTTCGTGACATGGCATTCCTCAGACAGCCAGTCATGAAGTTAGGGGGTGGTCTGCCTCTGAGAGAGGGTCACATGGGGCGTATCAAGAGACTAAGTGCACCAGCCCTATAGACCACCTGCACGCACTGCTCCTGGTTCAGGCTGAAGGGCCTGGTTTTCACTCAGGATTCATGTTATGGAAACCATTTGGACTGCGGTTCGGCCAGAGGATCACTTAGTTCAGTCTGGAGGAATGGCTCCGGAGGTGTGGCTGAAAGCTGTGGCCGGAGGAATGTAAAATGTGTCTTGTAACCGGAGCTACATTAGTCTATAGTTTCAAGCTGCGGCCGTGGCTGTAGTTGGGGAGACTCGGGGCCTGCATCGGTCTAAAACTGAGATCAGGGCTCTTTCTCGGCCTTTGGTCCAAACTGCAGGGAAAGCTATGAGCTCGGTCTGGACCGAAGGCTTCGAGCGACGCTCGGTTTGGTCGGTTGGACTCTGGCTGGAGCTGCAGCGAGGCTGCTTTCATGTAGCTAATCACTGTTGCAACTCCGTCATCACAACCGGAACACAATTACACCCCCATCCACACACACACACACACACACACAAGGGGAGGGCTTGGTGCAGCTGAGACCACAATACAGCGGGGATCAAAGGTCATCCAGCTGGCCAATCGAGGGGTTGGGGGCTGACTCAGAGCGTGCTGGTGGCGGAGGAGGGCGTATTCCACTCCCCCCCTCCCTCCCCCTCCACACCTCTCCCTTTGTGCCGGCCAGGGTGGGTCTGCTAAATAAGCGGCTCCACTTCCAGGCCCGGCCTCGCATTGTGCTTCCTCCGGACACGTCGACACAGACTGCAGGTCAGGGGGGCTTGAGGAGGACGAGGGAGAGAACACAAAGTTGTGACGTATCCAAAACTACACAGCGGCACTGTGCGTTGCGCGTCGGGCGATGATGAGCGAAACGTGTGCGTGGGCGTTACCGAGTGGGACACCGTGATGCTGGGCTTAATTACGGGAAAAAAAGGAATACAATGACATTTAAAGTGAAGACGGGAGGGTCGGAAAGAGATGAGGGGTTGGGAAGAGGAGGAGGAGCGAGCGAGCGAGGACACGCGACGGAGACGGACGAGAAGACGTCCACACTTCCTCCTGCTGTCAGACGCCGAAGTGCCTTCAGTGTGTGCTGAGGCTGCAGTTAAATGAAACACGCAGTGCCGTTACTGCACACGTTAATGGATAATAGATAAATAGGCCCCATTGTTTCGTCCACGTGTGTGTCTGTGTGCGTCTTAATCCGGAATCATCAACGATCCGAGCCGTGGATTTTGTATATCTGTCAAGTGTGTGTGTGCGTGTGTGTGTGTGTGTGTGTCTGTGTGTGAATGCAGCAGTTTGTGTTTGACATGCTTGTGTGTAAGTGTGTGTGTGTGTGTGTGTCTGCATGTTTCCCTGGCGATCAGAAGTTTATTTCTTTGCTTCAGTGCCGCAGACAAAGAGGGAAATGTGGAAACGGGCCCGGAACTCTGAGCACATCGCATCTAATAACTGTCACTTTTTTTTTTTTTTTTGTCTCTCGCTGGTCTCTCGATTTATTCGCTGGTGATGACCCATTTCAGCCTGTTTGTTGACGATGCAGCAGCTGGATGAGGAACGTGTGTGCAGAAAAGATGCAATGCAAAGAAACGAACCCCCCTCTCTCCCCCCGAAGGGCTGATTTCATCTGTCCTTTCCTCAATGCTTGCTTCTCTGCTTGTTCTGTGTATCTATTGATGATGGTACAATATGGCCTGAGGAGCTTTCCTCTCTATTTTTTTTTTTACTGTTCCGGCTGTTCTATTGTTTGCCTTTTGCAGGTACATGTTACATCCTCATTGGGTAAATGTTTTGGGAAAGCGTCAAAGGTCGACCGTACAACACAGTCCCGACATGGAGGTTGACAATTACTTGATCGTTTGCTTTTGCCGCATTCGTCACATCGTTTCTCCCAAAGAACACCCAGTCTCCACGGCGAAGGTCCAATCCGCGTTGCATTCCTCCTGCAGCGCGTGGAAGGTTTTTTAGGAAAAGCCTTGACTGAAGCGTTCCCACACGGACTGGCGTTTGGATTCGGAGGCTCGTTAGCTCTTTTCGCTCTCTCTGCGCCTCTGGGCCGACTCGCTCGGCTCGAACGCCGAGGAAGCGGCGGGAAAAGAAGTGTGTCGACATTGAAGGTTGAATCCTCCAATCAGCTACGGCAATTTAGGTAAGAAAATAAATTAGAAATGCTTTCCCCCTCCCGGAACAACCGTTTAATTTCTGAGCAGGCCAGTTAGCCCCGTCCATCTCCTGTGACGGGAGATTACGTCTTGCTTGTGGCCATGTTGGATTTGTCTTGCAGAGCAGAGTACACACGCTTTCCACCCTCCCTGAATTAAATGGCCGCATGTTGCATAATCGGGGCTCTGAGTTCGATCTACACGGCGGCGTGCGCGAGGCCCAGATGGTCCGCCTGCGCTCGCAACGCCGACATTGTTCCTTTCTAATCTTGTGTTTTTTTTTACAGTACCTACAACCCACCGACACCGACTTTCCACTGCAGTCCTCCTGTACAGCGTGTGTGTGTGTGTGTGTGTGTGTGTGTGTGTGTGTGTGTGTGTGTGTGCAGCCGAGCTTTGCTCTCCCAGCGTAGAGGAAAAAAACCCCACCATTTAATACGAGGCCGGCTTCTCAAAGTGAAACGTCGAGGCAGAGAGATTGTTAGCGACAGACAGAGGAGCCTATTCACTGCTATGTGAAGAGTGGGGGGGGGGGGTGAGACGGGGCGGGAGAGAGAAGAGGGGGCGACACCACTCAAAGTGCTTTAATACGGTTGATGGTTTGTGCTTCAGGGAGGGATGAAGGACAGCTGACATCCATCGCAATCAAGCTGTGTGTACGCGTCCTGCGAGGAGTCAAACGCAGTTCTCTGTTCTTATTGGTTGTTATTCAGTAGCAAATACTTTTCTCAGCTGTCGTTCAAGAGCTTCAAGTCTTTGAGAATGAGTGAATGAAGTCACATCTGTATAAGCGTCAGAGAGTAATAAAAAGGATTAAAGGAACACTGAGCTTTTGATTTGTTATTGCAGCTGATGTCACAGTTTTATAAAAGCATCGACTGTGCAGGATTATTTTTTTTGCACTGGTCAGTAAATTGTGGTTTCTTCCCGACAATCGAACCAGGGTTTCAGCGTGCGGCCCCTAATGTGATCATGTAGTTTGTGTCATTTGGGAGAGCATAAAGCAATTGAGAAACTCCATATGGAAGCGTCATCTTCAAAACAGCAGAGTCGTAATCGTTGGAGTAATGGTTTTTCCATCGTCCCAAGAAGCGTATTTTTTTACAACGCTTTTTTTGTTGAACTGACTCGCCACTGACACTGTGGGCAAAATCGCCCGGAATCCATCCTTTTTTTTCTCTTTTGCTTCACGCAACTATAATCTCAGAAACGAGTTGAGCCGTAACAAAAGCCAGCGGCGGCTCGTGAGCAGTTTGGGCCTCTCCTCTCCCGCTTACGCTGCGCCTGCTCGCCGTGGAAAGAATGGGCCGACGATGCTCTGGCTCTGTGGAACATTCCGCCCGTTTACCTGCCTCACGGTTGCTATGGCGACGCTTCTTCGGAGCGTCTGACTCCAGGTGACTGTGGTCTCTGCGTCCGTGGCGCTTTCCATCAATATGTTGCTCATCTTTATGCAACTTTTTTTTTTTTGGCGACTCAGATTTGCGTTGGATCCTTGGATGTACCTCGTGTAGACTTTCTTATCACACCATGTCACTGCTCCTCCTCTCCGCTCTGTTCCGCGGTTCTCCTCTCAGTCCGGTTCTCTGTCCTGTCCACGGTGGCCAGCTGTGCTCCAGATGTGGCCCACTCCCCCAGCTGTTGGCATCATGGTCATGTGGAGTGTGAGAGGAACTCAGGTGGATGCGATCCCTCCTGAAAAACAAGGCGCTCTGTTATAATATATAAATGTTAAGATGGCAAAATGAAGGAAGGAAATATACAACACAATCACACAAAAAATGAGATGGTGCGGTAATACTCTTCCATGGTATGCGATTTAAAGAACTGATCCGTTTGGAACCATCCAATAGCATTGTGTGTGCTGCAGCACATACAGGCAGTAATTCTCCATGGAGACTTTATAGTGATGCCATAGGAAATAAAATGGCCATTAAGTAGTGTAAGGTCACTGTAGAGTACCACAGACTTCACTGTGAGTTCCTATTATGATTCATTAGAAACCACATACGCAGAGGAATATGCAACAAACTGGCATGACAATCCGGTGAAATAAGAAGAGTATATTACCTAAATGTCACCTCTCCAAAACCTAAAATGCTCTGAGAAATGTTCCACCCGACGCTCTGTGTTCTTCTCTCTCTGTCAAGCAACAGTTGCTCCCAATTGTTTTTTGTTTTTGCAAGACGTTGTTGAGAAGATTGTCTGTGTAAAGCTAAAGCTAGCACGCGTTAGCTTAGCAGGTAGCCGGAGGGAAACGGTCAGACTGGATGTTGTTGGGATTTCCTCATCCCTCCGAGTTGGTTGACGAGAAGAATCCGATACACGACTCAATTAAAGTAAAAACATTTTTTTTAGTTTATTTAGAAGAGAAAAAGTACACATGAGCAACTCGCCGCAGATTTTATCTGGAGACGATGAAATGCGCATCGCAAGCGAATCCCTTTCAAAGTCTGCCTGCCTTCTGACACGGACCTCTTTTATTAACGTTGGTTCAAACCAGTTTTCTTCTTTCTGTAGCGTTCTGTAAACTCTCCTCCTGACGACGAGTTCATGCTTCTCCCTCACGTAGCCTTCGGCCTTGCCCTGAAAACGGGTTCAAGCTGCCTCTCCCTTCTGCCACAGGTGCGTTATCGCAGATGATAGGCAGACAACATGAATTGAACTTTCATAAGGTCCCATCCGGTCACGCCACCTGTCCAACAAGTGGGCATCTATTCTACAAGCTAAAAGAATATACAAGAAGACACACACGCACAGAACCCCACATCTCACGATATGTTGATCCGGACCAGAACTCAACGTGAATCAAAGTGTTTATTAATTTTGAGTCAAGGCGTTGTAATGTGTCGCAGTGTATTATTCACGACAAAAATAACTTCACAGACAAAGTAATGCTTTTATTTGGCTGAAGAAAACGTCTATGTGGCCTGAGGGTTAGCCAAGTTAATGCATATAAGTGTTTGCTAAGTTACCCATGACCCCCGTTGACTTTAAACTGGTCCCTTTAGTGGTGTGCCAAAGAATCACTGAAAGAAATATAAATAAAGAAAAAAAGCGTTGAATAGAGAATAATGAAGGAAGCGTTGAAGGGACCGGCGAGGTGGAGGAGGCAGAGGGAGGAAAGATGGAGGAGGGAGAGAGGAGTCTTGTTTCGAACTAAAATGCCAAAAGAAGAAGGGAGCGAGCATGCTGTTCACAGCGTTTGCATTTAGAGTGGATTTCTCCTGTCGTGACGGCTCGGGGGGGGGGGGGGGATGCTTTGTGAAAGAGACACATTTTGATTTATTCCAGGTTACGCGGGAGCCATTTTGGTCTATATACAGCTGTTAGCTTGTGTCCGACCAGCAGATCTTTTTCTGCTTAAAAAAATACATTTCTCCATCTCTCCCCCCCCCCCTCGCTCCCCCTCAGTCCGCCTCACCCGGTCAGGGGAAGTGGCGGTCGCTGCCTGCAGCCTCCCAGAGGAACAGACGCGCCTTTGTCCGTCTGTTGCCCGTCCACCCAGTAAGCCCAGCAAGCCCAGTAGGGACTCTGAGGTTTGCCTGAGTTCAAGGCCCGTAAATCAGCCGGCCGCTCCAGCCGTGTGAAGTCAACGCGTCGGCAACACGAGACCTCATTTACGCCCCCCCCCCCCCCCCCCCTGCCCCTCCCTCGACATCACCCGTTGCCGCCTTAGAATGGAAAATAAAAGGCTGCAGGGCGACGGTCCAGTTCCCCAGATGTGCACCAGGCCCTCTGTTCCTGCTGTCCTTCCCAGGGTTATTGCCCTGCACCGCATTCCTAAGAGCCAGAGGAAAATCTCAACCCCTTTTAACTCCCCTGCCCCCCCCCCCCCTCTCCTTTTCTCAGCTGTAGAGCAGCTTTGAAGTTGTTGTTTTTTTTTCTTCTTCTCCTCTCCACTCACTGACGCACACACACTCTCCACTCCTTCGTCTCACACGGACTTTGTTTACGTCCCAGAGTACATGAACCCGGACAGATTGAGGGGTTTGCAAAATACTTTTGAAGAAAGATTTTTTTTGAAGACGGCAAACCAACAACCCCCGATTATGCGGTTGGTTGTTCTTGAGAGGTGGCATGCACCCGAGAGAGGCCTGATTGTTGGGGAGGATTTCTGCACCTTGTTCTCTGGGTGATGCTCATCTGATGCTCATCTCTTCAGAAGGCCGAGTCCTCTTGTTGAGTGCAGTGAGATCCTGTGCATGCATTATGGATACTCTTTCATACCCTCGTTATCGCTCTAAGCTGCTTTTTCTTTCACTCCCCAAATTTGCCCACAGATCCTTCAGCGCGCATCGACAGCTTCTAGACCTTGTGTGTGAAAGTGTTCGCCGGGGGCCCCGAATTTACAAAGTAAAGCTCGGGGAGAGGTTGTTAACGAGATATTAAACAGAAATGTGCATCGTTATGAAAGCAAGCACGAGGAGCAACGCAGAATTTAATTAGTTTGGATTCCATTCTCATATTTGGTTCTGCTGTCTCACATTTGAAAACAGAAATGTAGTAATTTACACAGTTTAAAATTGGACAAAATACCTCAAATTCCATGCATTCCTCTTCTATTTCACTTGAAAAATGTCTCCTTATGCTATCAAGCGGCCGCGAAGTGTTCAGATTGAAACGCGCGTCCGTGTCTATGTGGGTCTGTGTTATCTAACGCAATCTGTCCCTCTGCAATAGTCACTCTGCTCGCCCCTCCAGGGTGAAGAGACTCGGGGAAGGAAGGAGAGCACACGTTTCTTACACTGTAAGAGGGAAATCCTGCACATGCACTCAACGGCACTCAGTCGGCCGGTGATCGCTCCAGTTTGTCCGCAGATGAATAAAAACATAAGTTGCTGCTGCAATTTGCTCGAATGTGATCTCTTCAACTCGTGCGCAGGCAGGCTTGACATTTACTAAGAGGTTTTCTTCTTGCTATATAATAAGGGGTCCAACACACTGTATTGTTTCGTAACAGTTTGTCCCCTGCTGTGGGCCGTGGCTTGGATCATGTGCATTAAACAAATATGATCATTGTTTGCTTGTGTTGTTGATGTAGTTGCTCCTTTGAGCAGTCAAAGTGTGCAAAGAGTAGAAGTAAACAGCCTGAGCGCTGGCCTATATTGCCCCCTCCACCCCCTCCAGTTTCTCTTTCTCTGGAGCAATCAGTACCTCCTCTCTCTCTCTCTCTCCCTCCCTTTCTCTCTTTGTTGTGTCGTTCTTGCCCCGACGCAGCAGATTCGACACCGCCAGCTAAACATGACGGAGCGAAAAACAAGAACGGGCCTCGAATCAATTACTCCCTGGAAGCACTTGATTTAGAGGCACTGCGAATAAGCACTTCTGAAGCCATCCGCAAATCTTTTTTACCCCCCCCTGTATAAATCAGAGCTGATTGCCGCTGATCTGCTGTCAGCCTGGATGCAGATCGCAGTGGAGGAGGCGGCGAGATCATCACGAGCCTTTCTCCTCAAACCGATTTGACTATTATGACACACACACACGCAGCTGGAATCGCAGGCCGCATCACCTCCTTTAGAAAAAAAAATGTTTCTTGCACAAACTTCTTGCATAAATTCTTTACTGCCAGAACCGTTGCGATGCGATAATGACTAGAGAACCTTCCCTCCCTGCTCCTCTGCACTGCCTCCCCACCGGGGACGAGTCGCGGGCGGCTGAGCCGGAGAGACCCATCCAGCAGGGAACCCGTCTGTGGCTCGTTGGGAGATTGTCTGGTTAAGAATAGCTCCACGTCTCCGGGGAATTTATTTGGGGGAGGAAGGGAGGGAGGGGGGCGAGCGTCTCAACACCGTTACGGAGCAGTCAGGGAGAGAACCTCTCCTCCTACTGGCAGACGGCCGTGTCCGTGTGAGCGTACTTCTTCTGCCTATGTGATTCCAGCTTTGGGGAGGAAGAGGAGGTGGAGAAGTGAGGGGGGGGCGAGGTCAGCGGAGGCACAGCTGGTGGGAGCCCCCCCCCACTCCCACTCCCACCGGCTGCTGCCCCCAAAGAGCCCGTCAGCAGCCGGCCTGTCGCTACGTGCCGGCCCCTCGCCTTCGCTTTCTGTCCTCCCATCACCCCCCCCCCCCTGCAGACTCAGGCCCAGCTGTTCCGAGCTTTCTACTCTCCTCCCCTGCCACTTTGCACCCCTGCCCCTTGGGAGGAAAACCCTTTTCACAAAACAACAGCACGCTAGTGCAGCCAACGATCCCACGAGTCACGTTAAAGGTGTTTTTCACCAGCGGCGGTACGTCTGCCACTCGTCCCCGGCGGCCTGAGGTGGCTCCGTGGGGTGGACTCGGGTTTCTTCTTAACGCCGTGGGCATCGGTCACGCTGCACAGGCCCTACTGGCCGCGCGCCGCTCGGTCACAGCTGGCTGACGCCGGCTTCCCCAGCTGACGGCGTCCCCACCCTTCGGTTCCCCTCCTGCCATCGTTTGCACTGGTACCAATGCGAGCTACGAGTTAGCCCTTTTTAAAGAGTCGTTGAGACGCATTTCAAGGCTCCCGATCCTGCACCTCGGTGAACGTCACCATCGGATTGCTTATGGAGACGGAAAAGATTAATTAAAAGTACCAGTTTGATTCAATAACACTACCTCCTTTGTCTTCCACCACACAGCTGCACAGACGTGCCGCTTTGCCGGTATTTGGCAAACCCCATCCACGGCGATACTATATAAGTTAGGTCATGGTGGCAGAACCTAGCAAAACGCACGTAACTTGAACACTAGAACATGAGTGCAACATAACAGATTTAAACGAATCCAACGATTGTCCCATAATGCAATGCACTGCAATGCACTTATACAGTGCGACCTGACGCAGTCCGCTGGTCCGGTCGCTGCAATAAATAAGAATATTGAATATTTTTAAAGCATCCCTGATCTTCCTTCTGTCGTCCCAGTGACTTTCTGGAGGGAAGAAAGCAGCGTCCTCAAACAGACGTGGCCCGCTGTGATGAAACCGTAATCATGTGACGAACACACAATGTGTGGTGGAGACCGAGTGAAGAGGTCAGCGCATCATTTCGTGGATTGATGACTCATTTTTGAGCTCGCTGAATGCTCAGCATTGATTTATGACTTTTTATTGCCATTTGCCCCCATTTAGAAGAGCCAAATCCCCCCGAGATCACATCTGAACTGAACCACCCAGGGTGCACCGCTTCATGCCGGTAGCAGTGGGTGCCGCGCCCTCTCTCCCCCGCCCCCTCCCCTTGTTGCCATTGTTCCCTCGATGACACGGCCCACGTGCCCCCCTATTCAGCATCCTGGCCGGTGCCGGGGGGGGGGGGGGAGAGCGGAGGCCTTTGTCTCGGCGCCATTGTCCCAGACACACGCTTCCATTTGACGGACACGCGTGCTGTCAAAAGAGAAAAAAAGGGGGCGCAGGGGGGGGGGGGGGGCACCGCTGGCCATTATCCTCGGCGGTGAAAAGACGAGACGCGCCGGCCATCTGTGGTGCGTGTCTGTAATCCTGCAGCGGCCGCGCACACTTCTCAGATCCCTGTCTTTTGTCTCGCCACGCTTTTCTTCCGGCGTGACGCCCTATTTGAGGTGGGACGGGGGAGGGAGGCGGTGGCGGGGGGAGGGCGGTGGGGGGGGGGGATGTGTCACACAGGGCCGATATGGTGGTGCTGAAGCTTCTGTCTTTGAGAGAAAGTGCCTGCGAGGATGTTCGCTCATCTCAAAGTGACTATTGTTTCTAGCAGCGGCCTGAACACCAGTCCACTTGTCCTCCCTCTCTCATCTCTCTCATCTCTCTCTCCCCCCCCCTCTCCCTGGCATTGGGTGACCCAGTCAGCCTGAGAGTCTTCACCTCTGCAGTGTGTTAACCCTGCTTATCCTCCACTTCCTCCCTTTTTCCAGAGTTAGCCGATGTTCTCAGAAGTGTGGGCGAGTTTCTGGAAGTCACTGTGGGAGGTTTTCATCGAGCCGAAATGTGAGATAACTTGAGGCTGAGTGGATGTCTTGTTGTCTGCTTCCTTCCCCTCTTCTTTCTTTCCATCTCCCTCTCTAAAATTCCTGCATTCCATCCCTTCCTCAGCTTTCCTTCCCTTCCTTCATCCTTCTGCCTCAGTCACTCTGTCTTTAATTCCTTTTTATTCTCGTCCGTTTCTGTTCCGTACTCCTTATTTGTTTATTCCAAATCCTGTCTGATCTTTCTTCCCGTTCTCGTTCTTTCTCTTTCTCTCCTACAAACATTACCTGCACGTGGGATACGTTTCTCCTTGGCTTAAGGCTACAAACCTACTTTGTTTTAGAAAAAAAAAAAATTTAGTGACTAGTGAAGAAAGGTAACCGATGAGCCATCGATACTCCAGATGTCGGCCTGTCAGACCAGTGCTGCAGCGCGCGCGCGCGCGCGTGTGTGTGTGTGTGTGTGTGCGTGTGCGTGTGTGTGTGTGTGTGTGTGCGTGTGCATGTGTGCCTGCATCTCTACACCCGATGGCCCCGGCCTGCGTTTCTGCATGACCAGAGAGGGGTTTCAGTGCCGATCGATAAGACCGACCACCCCGGGAAGGTCGTTCGGTGTCGCCTCCCTGCAGCAGCAGCACTGCGCTCCCAAGCTGCTGCTGCAGAGAAACGCTCTTTCTTCGTCCGCGTGGAGCTTCTCTGTCGCCAGATGTGGATACAACCAGCGTGGTTGCCTCCTTGTGGCGCAAGAAACATGCCGGAGTGGGGAGATTGACATACAGACGGCGTAAGGGGGGGTGAGGGAAGTTAAAAAACGAAAACATTCAAAGATAATAGAAGCAACAATATGAAAGATTTTAGTCAATTTCAAATCGCGAGTTGAAATTCAGACAGACGGAAGTAAAAATGGCAATCTGACCGAGAGGGAGGGAGGCAGATGTTAAAAGCTTTAAAAGCCTTATTGATCCCAGAGTCCCGGCTGATAATAAGATGCATTATGCATGAACACTTCACTGGAAGTCCCAAAGAAACGTGACTTGGGGTTCACAGCAAGAAGGCAAACACCCATTGACATGTGTGACGGACATGCGTTTCCTGTCTGGGCAGATCGGACAGGAGGTCAGAGGTCACAGACGGGGAAACTGGATGCTGACGCACATGCACAATACGCAACGTGAATGAACACAGGCCTGTTACAGGGACAGCGTGTCGTACTCCTACTGTCCAGCAGGGGCGCCGTTGCTCAGGCAACCAAGGTCGCTCTTTGGCTCCTCTCCTCTCCTCCCTGTGAGCCCAGTCCATCAATCTATGGGTTGAAAATTTCAATTAGATTATAAATGTCAATGTAATTGTTGAGTACATAGACGATATCAGTAAATTAGAACAGATATTTATCATTTCTTAATCAATTACAATAGATAAGTAAAATAATGATATTATAAAAATGATTGCGTTATTGGCTTGTAAGTTATTGTCACTATGGAACAAAGCATGAGGCTAAACCAGGAAGGTAACCAATATCTATAAAATAGAATGAATTAGTCAAAAGCAGGGGATCACTTGAATGAAATGCTGTGGATGTCCTCGTCCACGGCTCCGTTGCTACAGTGCTGATTTGGAGTGTGCAGCCCTGTGACACCAGCCGCCTTTCAGCAATAGTGATTAAAAAGTTATCTCGACATTCCTCCCCTCAGTGCCGGCCGGCGTTTCCTCATAGAAGGTTCTTACGTTTACAGGTTGACCTGTCGGCCTCCTGCTCCACCTCCTGCTCCACCTCCTGCTCCACCTCCTGCTCCACCTCCTCTCGACTCCCCAACGGCAAGAGATCGCTGAGAGTGGGACGGGGGGGGTCACAGGCCGTCTCTCCTCCTCCGATCCCAGCACAGTGAAACAAGTGCGTGTGTGTGCGTGCGTGCGTGCGTGCGTGCGTGTGTGTGCGTGCGTGCGTGCGTGCGTGCGTGTGTGTGCGTGCGTGCGTGCGTGCGTGTGTGTGCGGCCATGCTTCCTCTGCCTTTCTCTCTAGGTCTCTATTTCGTTCTTTTCCAGAGTTGACACTCTTTGTCCCAAATCTCCCTTCCTACTTTCCTTCCTTCCTTCCGCTCCCCTCTCACAAAAAACAACAACAACAACACCACTGGTTGCCATGGGATCCGGTCCCGGTCCGGTTGCCATGCAGTGGCGTGTGCACATGGAGCTGGCGTGTGTGCGTGTGTGCGTGTCCACCGGAGTGCGACGCAGTTGAGATGCCCGGTTTAGAGAGAAAAAGAGAGTTGAGTTAAAATGTGAGACACACACGTCAAGAATATTGATCATGGAATCTAGTGCTTGACCGTCAGATGTACACACCCAATGTGTGTGTGTGTGTGTGTGTGTGTGTGTGTGTGTGTGTGTGGGGGGGGTTGGTTCCTTCATCTTGCATTGGGGGGCCCGGTCGTTTTGTCTGTAACTACAGGCTTTGCGTTGGTCTTTAGAGGAAGAGAAGTCGGGGGTAATGGAGACGTATGATGATGGAGAGTCATTGAGGAGAGGAGGAGGGGGGCGGGGGGGGGGTGAGTGAGGGGCGGACGTCGATGAGCCTTTCCCGATAAGACGGTGGAGTTCATAATAACGTGGATTTAATTGCGACGTGTGACGTGACGTCTGTCAGCGGTTAAGAGATTTTTTTTTTTTAAAGGGCCCATATTTTGGTTATTTTATTATGATTATTTAAGTTAAAATAGGTCTTTGAGTTCCGAGGAAACATGTTTGCTGTTGTTTGCTGGAAATAGCTTGTAGGAAACAAATTCAGAAACCTGTATCTCACTCAAAACAGCACTGGATGGATTTTCTTCCCAGTTTGTATGCGTGTGGAAGCACCAGAGACGCACTATAACACCCCAAATCCCAGAGAAAGTGATTTTTCCATAATATGGGCCCTTTAAGCTCAATGTTTTGGTTTCAAACGTTTTTATGATCTGTCGGTGTTGCGATGTGAGTTTAATTTAAGTGGGATTTGCATCAGTTAAACTGGAAACAGATCCTCCACAGACTATCATTACATGGTTTGTGGACACACACACACACACACACACACATTTTACTATGGAGGTTTTGGGTGGATGCCTGAAAGCATGTGGTTTGCTGGAGGCTACGACAGACTTATGTCATAGAAAGTGTGGCTGGTTTTTAATTTCCTCTGTTGGCTCAGATCCAGTAATGAAAACAAAAAAAACACAACTTTGCTTCTTGGCCGTGTGAACCCGACTCTGCTGAGAAAGAATAATGTTTGTTACACATCATTGTCGACCTTAACGTGTTGTATGTTTTTGTAAATTGTTCTTCAATTCAGTTGATCGGCTTTGTTACGACTTTGTTCGGCTCTTTCTGGTAGCTGAGCTCACCAGAGACGCGTGGACGTCAACAGGAAGTGTGGGTCCGGGTCTCTGAGCTCATATTTCATTTACACGCAGTACATGTTTGCATATGTTAGTTGTGCATTAACTATATATCAACAGGCTTGTGTTAGTGAGTTGGAGAACAGTCACATGACGCCCACGCCGCAGCGCTGTCGAGAGAACGTCTCCCGTGCCTTCTTCTGATTAGTTCACAATGCGGCGCCTTTGTCTTCTTCTGTGTTCGTTTTTGTCTCCGCTTATTTTTAGATTCCTTTCTGTCTCACCCTCCTCTTCTCTCTGCGTGCAGCTCTCTCTCAGAGGAGTGCAAAAGAAAGGAGGAGGAGGAGGAGGAGGGGGTTGGTTAACAATGTCAGTGACTGTGAAGGACCATAGAAATCAGAGGGAAACGAGGAGTTCTGGAGTCATCTCTCGTCAGCAGACAATGAGCATAAATAAGAGACGTTCCCCTGAAGGGCAGCGGGGGCGTTTGGATCCCTCTCGGCTGATCCCCGGCTCTGGGTGCTACCCGGCAAGCGGCCGAGGGGATGACCTGGCATCATGGAATGTGTGAGGACGGATCAGCCTCCCATCTGATGCCCGGCCTCGATGTCCCAGGATGCTTTTTGATCTCTGTTCGGGCCTCATGGTTTTTTATCCTTGCTTCCTCACTTCTGTGGTTATTTGAAATCACAAAGAAAAAAAGTGGATTCTGGCTTTCCCTTTGAAAAGATGAATGTAAATTGACCTGGTGGGGAGTATGCTTATCATCAGATATCGTGTTTGACCCAGAAACGTCTTTAGCCGCAGCTCCTAACATCATTCAAAAGTAAACCTGTTTACAGGTCGGCTCACAGAGAAACAATAACTCTTCAAACACGTGGCATTGTTTATCATAGAACAGAGTCCGTTACAGAGAGAAAAACACTGCCCTTATACGGTAATGGCGTCATCACTCACACGTGACTCCATACGTGCGTCCACACGCGCTCAACAAAACCTAAACCAGTGCCGACCGCTCCTTTTCCAGTAGAAAAGAGATTCGTTGATTCATGTCAGGACGCAAAGAGAATTGCAACCAAGCTGTGAGGAATGTTTTGCCCTCCGGACCAGTGCGGCCATAAGAACAAGAAAAAACGTGTCACCAGCAGCCATGACGCGCGCCCCTCCCCCCTTTCTCCCTCCCTCCCTCTCTCTCTCTTTCTATCCACCCACTCCGTTTTCTTTCCTCCCAGGATTTGGTGCATCAAACATTGATTTGTCTTTTTATTTTTAGCGCGGCCCTGAGCGCGCGCGCGCACACACACACACGCACACACACGCGTGCGTGTCTCGCGTGCATCTGCGCAGCAGACACGTGGGCAGCTGGACTCTGTTTGGGTGCTTCCGCCGCGCGAGTCTCTGCGAACGCGCTCCTTTTTTCCTTCTTCTTCTCTCCCCTCCCCGAAAGTTAATCCCCCGAAGAAGAGGTGTGGTTGTTCTGCTGCTCTCGCGCTCCTCTGCGTCACCTCGGCTCTCCGTCGCTCCTCCTCCTCCTCCTCCTCCTCCTCTTCTGGAGGGGTTGTTTCCTCGCGTCTCCCTCTTCTCTGCAGTCCTTCCCGGCCGGGAGATGAGTTCTTGTGGCGAGATGGGGGAGGCCATCGAGCTCAGGTGAGTCTGACGCAGGAAGAAAGGGGGAGCGGGGGGAGGGAGGGGGGGAGGGGTGTGAGCCACTTGGTGCGTCCGTGCTGTTGTGCACCTGCAAGTGTTTCGCTTTCAAACTGGGTCGACTGGACCTTTCCTGTGGTTCTTTCTCCCCTCAGCCTCACCTCTCGGCAGGAGGCAGTGATGTCTGTGGAGGTCAGCAGGGGATGTGGCTTTTGTTAGTGATGCGGGTGACTGTTTGTTTGTTTGTCGGCTTATTGGCTTATTGGTTCCCACTCCAGCCCGGATCCACGGGTCCGTAGCAGCTGACGGCATCGGTAGATGCATGAGCCCCCATGTGGAAGAGATTAAAGGCGTCACTTTGATGCCCGACACCTCGTGGTGAGGAGGCTCCACATGTTTTCGTTTTTTTGCCAAAACATTTGTGTTTGCAGGTCTTCTTCGAATTCAACTCGAACACTTACTCTCTGCCCTCGCGGTTAGATAATGGAGAAGGACAGCTCTCACGTGTGCTGCCAGTGTGCAAGACAGGGGACGTGGCAAAGTGCGAGGACACCATGGAAGGAAGACGGGCGCGTGACGGAAAGACGGAGACGATGAGAGAGAGGAGGAGGAGGAGGAGGAGGAGGAGGAGGAGGAGGGGGGGCACGCGGGAGCAGAGCGTGAGAGGGGAAGGCCTTCGTGATCGAGGAGCGTTGAATTCCAGATATGTCGATGTCTCTTAGTTTCTAGCATCACGACTCAGCGTTGTGTGATGAAAGTGGTGTGAATTTTTAGTTGTTGTTGTGAGTGCCATCACCCCCCCCCCCCTCCCCCCCTACCCCTCCTCCCTCTCCCTCCCCCCCCCCTCCACCCCTCTCACCCCCATCGGGGAGGAAAGTCTAGACTGACAGCGGGGAACACAAAGTGGGAACACAAAGTGGGAACACAAAGTGGGAACACGCCATGACATTATGATACTGGAGAGTATCGACTAGACTGCTCCACTTCACGCCTCGCTGCCCTGGGCTCAGATTAGCCTCCGCACACACACACACACACACACACACACACACACACACACACACACACACACTTTTTCTACCACAGGCGTGGTATGTGTATGAATGCAAACGGACACGCTGTGGACGCCGATGCAGACACACACAGCGCACACACATGAACACGCACAACTAGCGTGGTCCCCGTCCTCTCGGCCTGCATTGTCCGAGGGCAGAGGGGGATTACGATAATGTTGTGTTAATCTTCCTCTCTTTTCAATCTTGGAACCAATTCAGACTCACACACACACACACACAGGTATGAACTCATTCAAGCATGCATAGACTTTTGTGCAAAAACGCAACCCATTTTTTATGATGTGTACACTGAAAAGCAAGATACATTTTTCTTACAAAGACACACACACACACACACACACACAGATGGTGCTCTCCGGGCTTGACGTGGGCGGTGGGACTGAAGCAGCAGCAGCGGGGACGCAGCTGCGGAATGATAAGCCTGGAGGACGAGGATAATAGGTGTGGGATCTGTGTGTGTCTGTTGTTGAGATGACGTGCGTGTGTGTGTGTGTGTGTGATCGGTCTGCTTTTGTGTGTCAGTCAGTGAGTGCCATTAAATCTCAGCCACAGTCGGGCGGCGTCGGCTGCTTCCTGGACCCGCCCCCTGGACCCGCCCCCTGGACCCGCCCCCCTCTCATCAAGTCCCATTCAAAGTGCTTTCTCTACCGTTCACTCCTGATCTGAACTTTGTCTCATGCCTCATTTTTTGGTGTCTTCGGTGTTTAAGGACAGTTTCTGCGTCCCACCACCAATTGACTCACCAGCGCCGCCGCTTCATCAGTGACACCCTCGCCACTTGACGTGTGAGAACGCGACAACCATCTCCGCTCATTTCCAGTTGAAGGAAGCGGTTCGGAGGAGGGATGCGGCAAAAACCGTTAGCATGGCGTTAGCCTGTCCAACTGTCCGGCTGCTCGTGTTGCTTTGACGTCGCTGTGTTTTCGGATCCAAAAAAACAGAACTGGTCCCAGATCCGCAGGTCTTTTACTCGCGCTCGGCCCACCGGTTACTGTGATCATGCGTTCTCATCTTCCTTTTGATCGAAGTGACGTTGTTGTCACATGACAATCGAGAGAAATGAAGTTTTCTCGTTGCCGTGGAGCTTCTGTTGTTGTGATGTGTTTTTTTGTGGCGATGAAGGGAGACGCGGGCAGTGAGTGTTCTCTTCTATTCTAGTCACATCCTGCTAAGAAATAACAGCCCTCCTCACTGCAGGGAATCCACCGCCAGAGCCCTGAAGCTACTTCATGAATGATGCATTTCAGTGGAAAAACCACCGCAGGACGCGCCGCCGCTTCACAGGACGTCGTATTGACCTTTGATGCATTAAAAAGGACAATGGATTCTCCATTGCGTCTGAATTTCCAAGACGGAGGGAAACATGAGCCGTCACACACATTTCTTTTTTTTATGGAATGTATGTGCTTTATGGAGCGAGCTGAGGTGTGTGTGTGTGTGTGTGTGTGTGTGTGTGCAGAGAGACACACACACACACACACACACACTCTCTCTTAATGTCAGACCTCTGCTGATGTTTCCCTCCTCACTGATAGAAATGCTTCATAATCGTCTCTTTAAATACATTTCGGGGCCTGGTTTTCGAGGGATACACAGTCTTGCTTACAGTAAGAGAAGAACATTCATTTCTTTTCTTTTTTTTTACACTTCCAGCACACGGAAACACAAAGCGTGCAAGAGAGAAATCCAATTAACAACCACTCTGAAACTTTATGTAAATGTAAGTTAAGATGAGGCTTTATTAATCACTGAAATCGCTTAAAGGCCGCGTCAAAAGGGGTTTAAACTGTGCGATCATATTAAAGATATAAAGCTTGTCTTGATTGATTTTTATTTTCAAGTAGCTGCGCTTTTGTCCTCGATCATTTAAAGACCGACATCGGTCTGCTTCAGTGATGATTGAACGCTGAGTAAGCCGACGTCCTCGGCCAATAAAAAAAAAGAACATATTTGTCTCTTAAATTATGTGCCACATGAAGAATCAGTGTTTTCTGCAGCGGCTCCGCTGAGGTCCGTCGGCGCGGCGCTCGTCCTCCGTCCTTCGGCCGGGACTCGAGCGCCCTGGTTCTCCTCCGCTGCGTCACACTCAGGCGCAGACCACCTGTCACTTGTTGTGTGTCCGTGTGAGACAGACGGTAGAAGGATCGTGATGGTCTGCGTCCTTATCCGGGTCACTCGGTGTCAGTTAAAGTCTGCAGGGCCCGAAAACTGGGTCAGATTTCTGCGTGTGCGTGCGTGCGTGTCTGTGTGTGTGTGTGTGTGTGTCAGCACAATGTGCTTGTGTCTAATCAGCGTTTCATTTCTTGTCTTTTTACTGCACATCGCCTCATATTAACAATGAATCACCCTTCGGAGCGACATTTAAAGCTGGTTGTAAAAGGAACATCGTGTGTGTGTTTACGTGAGTAGGAAAGATCATCTATCCGTAAGTTAATGAAGGAACAGTCAAGAAATTACAGGAAAGAAATGTGAAGGTCACAGTCTTACTGACGGCTAATTAACTCATCGATTAATGATTGCGAAGCATCGGGGGGACAAACCTTTTATGAATAGCGCTTCATCACAGAGTTGTGTCACGTGTGACGTCGTTTATTATTGATTGCGGACAGCGGGTCGGATTCCGCTGCACTGTTGTGCCTCACGACTGCAGAGCGGATCCAAGAAGTTGAAAGGTGATTTACTGCTGCTAAATACCGGGGTCACCCGAACATCGACCTTCCTCCTCCTCCTCCTCCACCTTCTTCAAACATACTCACGTCATCCTCTCCCACTGCTCAGCCACAAAGTCACAGAAACAGAGGGAGAGAGGGAGGGGGGGGTGAGAGAGAGTGGGAGGGACAGCGTGTCCATATAAAGTAGTCAGCTCAATGACTAAGCCAAGACAATCCTCGGCACACACACATACACACTTTCCTCTCCTCAGAGCTCCACACACACATGGCTTAGCGTAGATGTGAGGTGGGCAATGACTCATTGTGCGTGTGTGCGTGTGTGTGTGTGTGTGCGTGTGTGTGTGCGTGTGTGTGGTGAAATCACTCCTCCGTCTCCCTCCCTGTACGCGGTGTCTTGCCAGCATCTGTGTGAGGGAGGAGTGTGTCCCGTTTTCTCCCAAATCTCTGAGCCGCTGTTCCAACGCAGAACATCTGGATCAGGGAGGAGCACTGCGTGTGAGTGTGTGTGTGTGTGTGAGTGTGTGTGAGTGTGTGTGTGTGTGCTCTAATGGTTGTGTGCGAATAAGAGGGAGAGTGCCAAACATATCAATCAGACTCACAGCTGTCGAGCAGCAAACACAGCTGGACGCACGTGAGTTCATGCAGTCTTAACAAGGATTATGTGGAGGGAATACAGAGGTCACACACACACACACACACACACACACAGGGCCACGCACGGACACACACACGCAAATGCAGTATGACAACATCGTTTATTTTGTTTCATCCCAGTAAATTAACTGGTTTTACTGAAGCACATTGTTAAAATAGCAATTAACAAGCCGGAGCAAACCTGTTGAGATTGTGCGCCGGGGCGTTCGATTGGTCCGTGCACGCGGGCGAAGCTTTCCTGCCAAACCTCGTTGCTGTGAACGCCATTTCCCAGTGGCCACATCCGCGGCGCCGGAGGTGCAGACGTTCCGCCTCACGAATCCGCCGCCCCGCCCGTATTCAGGGGGGTCAACCCGGGTGAGCTGACTGTGAAGTGTGCCACCGTCAGGTCACGCCTCGACAGCCGTGTGTGTGTGTGTGTGTGTGTGTGGTTCTTTGTGTGGCCTGCGCTCAAGTGCTCATGAGTTTGGCGAGGTTCTCACGACGAGAGCGGGACCTTTGACTTATACATCCATCTTGATGCTTTCCCTCCTCGTCTGCCTGCACAGCCCCTCCCAGTCTGTCTGCCGCACATTGCATTCTGGGTAATGCATCTCCACCCAAATGGGTTCTTCACCAAAGAGGATTCGCCCCAAAACCGACCGTGCAGCCGAGCAAACGAAAGGACTCACAGAATACTAGTTATAGGAATACTAATCTTTGAAGTTTGATCGCAGGATTGATGCGTATAGAGATTAGCACGTTAGCTTAGCATAAATGTGAGATCACGTCAGAGATGTGGACCCATAGTGTGTCCTGTAATATGAGAATCTTTGTTTGAGTTGGGAATACGATTTGTGAATGGATACCGGTGTTAATGGCGTTCACGAGCCACTTAGCCTAATTAGCGCAGCGTAATTGTAGAGGAGCATTTGCATAAACGCCTCCTTGTAAATGAAAGTGGAGGTGAATGCTTTTCACAGAGGCTCTAAGGCCTGTTAATCCGTACGGGTAATATTTAAAACAGTCCGTAGTTATGATCCTTTTACAAGGACTCAATAAATGCTAGCGAGTGTGCTGCTGAGGAGGCTCTTTGTCTCATTCGGTCTCCGGCCTCCAATGGACACACACATGAAGTCTCGCCGTCAAAGGCCGAATAATACGCTCGGCTTCACATTTCTTTAGCAGCCAAAGGATTTACAATGGAAACTATAGGATAAATGATATGAGACACTGTTTGTTTTTAGATAAATGTCCCTTTTTTGGATAATCAATCCCTGTTAAGTTACCTCAAGTATTAAGAAATCTGAGTTTGCTGAAATATTCAAAGGATTTCTATTTACTTTTGTCTTCTCCGTCCTTGGTGTTGTTATTTTTGCTGGTTAAACATTTCGGTCAAACCCCCGACGCGCTTCCACTCGATGAGAACACGTCACTCCTTCGCGCCTCCGCCAGCCGCTCCTCTCGCTTCCCGTTAGCCGCCTCGCGTCGCGGCGTCCAGCGCTTCGGGTTTCTGCCCGCTCGCTCGCTACCTCGCTCGCTCCTGTTCTCATAATCCACACGGGGCATCTGGTGGCCCCTCGCTGTCCACTGCAACACAACCCTCCACCCCCCTGGTGTCGGGTATCACAAACACACACACACACACACACACACACACCTGCTGCCAGCCACGTGGCGCTCTGCCGAGAAATGACTGGACCAAGCATCGACATGTGCAGAGTTGTGTTGTGTTGTGTGTGTGTGTCTCACATGCCAGGAATAAGTGAAGCCACAAGAGCTTCATGTGAATTCTTTGAGTGTGTGTGTGTGTGTGTGTGTGTGAGACCCAGGGGAACGTCTGACTGCCTTTGGCATCCATTACCAGTGACGTAGCCGTGATTATGAGAAGTGATGTGATGGTGTGTGTGTGTGTGTGTGTGTGTGTGTGTATATATGTGCCTGTAAACTCTACGCGGCAGAGCAAAGAAGAAGCCCCTGAGTGATATTTGTGTGCGTTCACGGCCGGGATGCCGATTCACGGGTCGACCAGACGGTAAGAAGACAGCAGAGGTTTAACTTTTGACGGATCACGGCCCTTTGCCCTTTGTTTATCTGTAATTACAATCATCTTAAGAGAAGTAAGTCAGTGACTTAGATCTTAATCTCAATAGAAAGAAGACGTCTTGATGGTAGTGGGAATAGAGAAACAGGATGGGAGACGTTTTATTGCTGCTGAGGGTCGATGTGACTGCGTAGGAGCGAAAACAGTAATTATCATTTTTAAGCAGGTCATGTTTCAACGGCATCACGTTTCATTGTGCGTATGAAATTAGCATCGGCAAACAGGCCAGTGGGCTGAATGGTCTAATTAAGCAGCGCACAGAGGAGCGTGTGTGTGTGTGTGTGTGTGTGTGTGTCTTGGGGCGGTGACGGTGCTTTTGTGTTCATTAGCGCTTAACGTTGTACCTGTGTGACCCGGATCAGCGGAGCGTCGCGTCGGCCGACCAATGAGACGCGTCCCGGCCCACTCAGGGTCGCCCCTGATGAAAGGCTCTCCGCCGGCTTTTATTTAAATGATAGTTTCTCTTCTATTGAGTGGGGAAGTGTTTTTGTGTGTTAAGGCAGTCAGCTAATTGTGTGTCACTTTTTGTGTGCTTTTAAAGCTCTAATTATGGGGATAACCTGCAACCCTTCTCTAGACAACAAACCATCACAACCTCATTCACCCATTCATAAATAGTGAGAGGTATGAATTAGTGCTAAACCAGGTGCTTCTAAGGGACACATTTCAAATATTTTAGTATTCACACTAAACTAATGCGCTCATATGTTTGGTTTGTTTCCCCCCTCATCAGTAAAACTAATAGAATGCGGTTGAACAATGTGCTGAATCCCACAAAATGATTAGTATCCACAGTATTTAGTATTATTATTAGTATTAGTATTATTTGTTATCCACATAATCACAAACGGAAAGTTACAGACCTTAAAAGCACAAACGAGTTGTCACATATAACGTATGTATAATGTACATATAAATGTATATATAATGTAATGTATGTAATGTGTCACGTGTCCGCAGCACCAGGGAGCACGTGACCCCGGAGATGAACAAGCTCCGTCAGAGCCTGAGGAGGAAGAAGCCCACCTACGTGCCCGAGGCCAGCAGGCCGCACCAGTGGCAGGCGGACGAGGAGGCCGTACGGAAGGGCAAATGCAACTTCCCCGTCCGGGTGAGTTTCTCCTCCTCGGGGGGTGGGGGAGAGGGGGGACGTCACGACGTCGGCAAAATACATACACACAATATATGATTATGGGCAGTATGAGACATCATACATTCTGGTACTCACACATGCATACATTCTCCTTTCACGTGCATATATTTTCACTCTCGTATACATATATTCGCCTTAACATACATATATTTTAAATGTGTGTGTGAGAGTGAAAATATATGTGTAAGTGGATGAAATGGAAGGTGGAGGGAGGAAGGACGAAGGAAGGGAACAGTGGAGGAAAAGGCAGCGTGAGAGGAAAGCTAATGAGGACGCGGCCCGGCGGCGATGCCGAGAGGAGACGGGCGGCCAAGTGGAGCTCTGAGCTTTACAACGAGGGATGGAAGCACTGAAGAAAAGCGCTTTCATCGTCGCTGCTGTTCTTTCCTTTTCTCGCCGGACTCTGAATGCACCACGGACGGCTCCGCGAGAGAGAGAGGCGCCCGACCGCAGCGGCTGCATGTGGTTCTGTTGACCCCTTAGAGGAGCAGCGACTGGGGGAAAGTTCAAACAAAACTCAGCAAACATTGTAAACATGAGTTATTGAGTTTTATATCACAGTCAACATAAACAGGCCGCGTTGGTTTAGTTCTCAAAAAGACACACAGAATAATCCTTCAGACGTTGATTTGCATCCTCGTGCACTCTGCTCCGATTCGTGCAGTTCATAAAACGAAAAAAACACTTCTCCTGCCGACCTCCTCGTAAGCTCTCGCTCATTATTTCAGGTATTTCAGTTCAGGGAACAATTCCCCGCCTCTGACTGGAGCTCTGATTGCGTCTCTGCGGGGCACAACACTGCGGGGACAAAAAAGGGTCGTGGGGCAGTAAATGACTACAATCCCTTATCAGCAGCAGCCACAGGTAGCTGTGAATCAAGTACGGGCCTTATTGGCTACTTTCCCCCGGCGACTGGTGACACGCCGCCGGAGCCTAACGGGCCTAACGAGGCGGCAGCCGCTTCTCTTTCTCTTGTTTGCGCCTCGTTAAAAAGCTCGGCTCTGATTTCTTTCTTTTTTTGTGTGCTTCCTGCAGTACCTGGGGCTGGTGGAGGTGGAGGAGTCCAGAGGGATGCACGTGTGCGAGGATGCGGTGAAGAAGCTGAAAGTTGTAAGTGCATCCTGCGCGCGCACGCTCACACACACACACACACACGCGCGCGACGAGTGAAGCGAAGGCGGCCAGAGGTCAGAAGATCGATCATTGTCGCCTTCTCTCCTCCGCTCCCCCTTTTCCCCCTCGATTCTCTCTGATCTTCATCGGCTTCCCGATTTAGCTTTCCTCTTCTCCTCCTCCTCTTCTTCTTTTGTCTCCGTCGCCCCCCCGTTCAGAGCCACTTCCTGCGGCGCGGGCCCTCTCTGTCTTCCTCACTCACACACACACACACACACACACACAGACTCACGCACACACAGAGACACACAAACACACTCCTGCACTGTGTATTTTTAGCCCGGCCTCTGCTACAGTGCCAGCTGGCACGGTTTGACCTCTTGACCCCGCCGACCCGACCGGCACCGTGCAGAACCGTGAGCGCTGCTGGAAGCGTCTTCTTACGAGCTGCTCGATCGTTTTTTTTTTGTCTCTCCAGAGCGGGAAGAAGACGGTGAAGGCGGTGTTGTGGGTCTCAGCAGACGGACTCAGGGTGGTGGATGAAAAAACCAAGGTAAGCAAACGGCTTGTCCCGTCATCCCCTCTGTGTGTGTGTGTGTGTGTGTGTGTGTGTGTGTCTGTGTGTGTGTTAAAGTGAGCGCACAGGGCCCCCCCCCAAAACGGCTGAACAACAGAGCGCCTTCGCGGCCCGGAGGAGTCACACGCGCTCCTGCTGCTCTCAGCCATTCGTCTTCACACGAGCTCATAAAAACCCCAAACACAGGCACACAGCCAAAACACGGGACACTCAACAACTCGCTGACCTTTCACCTCGGTACCCGCGGCTCCCCCCTTACCCCCCCTCCTCTTCCCACTCACAATGAATGCGGCGCTTTTCTTCCACCTCTTCCTCCCCCTCTTTTCTCCTCGTTTCCCGTCCTCCCTCTTCCTCTCTCCTCATCCTCCCCTCTTTGTTTTTCGGGGGGGGGGGGGTGGGGCTTTAGTGTAGGTGGAGAAAGAGAAGGGCCCCTTTCAGCTTCCTCTGTAGTGACTCCGGACGCTGAAAACCCCTTTTATAAAAGCGAAGGGCAAGTGGTGGAAACGGCGCACAGATGAAAGAGGGTTGGGTGTCATCAGGCCGCAGCCTCTTTGTTACTGGTGGACGTGTGAATACACCGGAGTGGGAGGGGCTACAAAGCTGGTCTACAGGCTGGGACGCTATATTTCCTGTCTGATGAAGATGTCGATGGGATCCACCTGCTGGAGGGACGAAGTACGCTCAATGAACCTGATTTAACCACCAAATCTGACCCTCCCTCTGTCCCTCCTCTGTTCGGCTCAGGACCTCATCGTGGATCAGACCATAGAGAAGGTTTCCTTCTGCGCCCCCGATCGTAACTACGACAAGGCCTTCTCTTACATCTGCCGAGACGGCACGACCAGGCGCTGGATGTGCCACTGCTTCATGGCTCTCAAAGACTCGGTGAGTCGCTGTGTACTGTGACTTTCTTATGATGTTATACAGAAATGTAGACTGTAATGTAGATGTGTCTGAGCTGTTCACCCGCGATGCTCAAGGGATTATGGGTAATGGGGTGTTTGTTCATGGCTACTGAAAACGGGACCACAGGGAATCTGATGAATAGCAATAGGAAGTTATTCTTACAGATTTCAATGGGTTTTGAACAAGGTTGAATTTGTGGTTTCACTTCACCAGTAATTTACTATTAAATTAATACATATGTGAAGTTCATATTTTTTTCTGGAGAAATACATTCTGTATCTGTAGTGGTCCCTTTATATAAAACGCTGAATCTAGATGAATCTTTAATGAAAACAATCATGAGCTTCAGTTGTGTTCATTTAGACTCATCCACCGTTTTAACCGGATTCATGACCTGCAGACTCTCCATCCGACCGACCTTGGAATGGGATGAGGAGTTTTAGCATTTAAACAGGGAACTATGACGTCATGGCACGTTGTGGTTTTAATCCCATGGCGGTTTCATCAGTTCAGACACTGATAGATTATTCGTGTGGATGGAAGAGAGATCTTTGGGATTAGGAGAGGGGATTAGATAAAAGCCTGTGGAGTTACCCCCCCCATCTATGTCTGTCTCTATTCGCACCCTCCATTTCCCCTCAACCGAACTGTCTCCTCCCCGGGCACCATGGCGCTCTACAAAGAGGGAAGGGAGGGGACAAAGGAGTGTTATAGCGATGAACTTGGAGTTTCACACTAGTAGAGATTTGAGCTTGATGGTTCCCCCCGAACGCGTGAATCGATGTGAACTGGCGGCTCCCTCCCTCCTGCAGGGGGAGCGGCTGAGCCACGCGGTCGGCTGCGCCTTCGCCGCCTGTCTGGAGAGGAAGCAGCGGCGGGAGAAGGAGTGCGGCGTGACGGCGTCCTTCGACGCCAGCCGCACCTCGTTTGTGCGCGAGGGCTCCTTCCGCTCAAACCCGTCCTGCCAGCAGAGCTGCGGCGGCGAGAGGGACGACAAGCTGCAGGAGCCGAAGAAAGGTACAGCACAACAGCAGATCAGCATCCGTAGATCATGCACAAGTACCGAAAATAAAATGACCATTGGAACCACTTCCTCCCCCCAGAACATCCTCCTGCCATCCCGGCCCTCCCGCCCGGCGCCGCCTCCCCGCCCGAGGGGGCGGCGTCCCCCATGGAGCGGCCGGAGCCCGGCGGGCCTCACGCCATCCCGCGCCGCCACGCGCCCATCGAGCAGCTGGTGCGCCAAGGCTCCTTCCGGGGATTCCCGGCGCTCAGCCAGAAGAACTCTCCCTTCAAGAGGCAGCTGTCGCTGCGCCTCAACGACCTGCCGTCCACGCTGCAGCGCAAGACCGACTTCCAGGACAAGAACCCCGGTGAGTCCACAGCTTTCTGGAGGCTCGACTCCTGGTGACCTGCTGACCTTCTCACCCATCAGGGGACTTTTTTAACTTGACTTGATTTACATTTTCTATCAGATTCATCAAAATGCCTCTCTGGTCGGCACAGTGAAATGAGCAGGTGTCGTTCCCTGACGCTTTTAAACGTTTTTTTTTTTTAACTCAAATACCCAAATTGTTATTTGCAAACATTACTGCTGCCTGTATTCACAAAATAAAGTTTCTGAAACAAATTATTACTCCCAACTCCAGGAATCACTTCCCACATACGACGAATAGGATGATGTTCTTATTTGGAAAAGACGAACTGCAGCTCGTTGGCGTTTTAGTCATTCATACTTTCCTGCAGACAGTGTGGGATTCTTCACTCTGTCCTCCATTGAAATACACAACAAAAAGCAGTTGTGTGAAGTGCTATACGCACAAGACACAGCAGGCAGTGACATAACAGCAATCGTCCATAATTGTGACTTGGTATGAATGATTGTATTCTTAGAAAGAAGGTCGAGGTGAGCACAATGCCACGTTTTTCTCGAGGATCTTGCTTTTGAGGCTTTTTTTTTTCAGGTCACACCTTCAGGCCTTTAGTTTCTTTGATGCTGGTAAACTAATCGGCAAACATGTCTCTCTCCCTCTGCGTCCACCACTCCACCCGGGACCAGAGATGGACATGGGCTTGCCTTGTGAGGGAGACTGCGGCATCAACGCCCTGTGCAGCCAGATCAACAACTCCTTCACCCACCCATCGGACGAGCTCTTCTCCAACCCTTCTGTGCCGGCAAACGGCCCCCCGACCTGCACCGTGGCCCCTGCCCTGCCCCCACCGCCGGGACCAATGCAGGGTGAGAGGAAAGAGGAAAAGGTCAAATAGAGCACAATCTGGACCGAACGCAGCACTGGTCTGAATCTTGAACTTTGTTCCTCTAGGTGCTTCTTCCTGGGTGCAGCCGGAGCCTCCTCTGCACTCTCCTCCCCCCGTTTCCGTGGCGATGCAGATGCAAATGCAGATACAGATGCAGAGTGGACACAGGCGCACGCCCTCCGAGGCGGAGAAATGGCTGGAGGAGGTCTCAAAGGCTGTCAAGGCTCAACAGACCCCTCCCGTGGCCCCCCTCATCCCCATCATCCCCGGGCCCCCCTCCATCACCAGTCAGGCGGTCATATCGGCCGCCTCGGTGTCCGCCGTCCCCCCGCCCCACGGCACCCTGTCCAAACCCCTCCTGTCCGGCCCCTGCGTGCTCGCAAGCCAGGCGCTGATGCCCCTCCCACCCATGTCAATATCATCCGTTCCTCTAATACCCGGCCCTCCGGTGTCAGGCCCCCCCATGTCCCTACCTTCCATGTCCATTCCCACGATGTCCGGTCCCAGCATGTCCGGGGCCTCCATGATGCAGCCCTCCCTCGCGGGGGCCCCGGGTTCACTTCCAAACTCGATGCAGCCCTTCCCTTTGGCATTCGATGCCACCCTGCCTGCCGTGGGGATGTTTGGCAGCCAACCCGTTCAACCGGCATTTGTGCACATGCCGACGTACATGCCGGGCCTGGCCAGCAGCATGACATATCCCAACGCCAGCGTGCCCGTGGTGGGCATCACACCATCGCAAATGGTGGCGAACGCCTTCTGCACCGCCACTGGCTCATCCGGCGCAGGCGGGGCCTTGAGCTCGGCCGCTGGGGGGCCCAAAGTCGGGGTGCTCGGAGTGGTCGGGCAGCACCACCACACCTACCCAGCGGTGCCCGGGTCAGTCGGGCACCCCGGCGGGTTTTCCACACCGCCATTCTCCCCCACTCTGCCGTTATCCACGGCCATCAACGGCCTCCACCCGCACGCCGGCGCCGCGATGGCCCTCCACAACGGGACCGGCAACGTCGGCGCCAACGTCGGCGCCACCTGCGGCTGGCCGCCGGAGGGCAGCCAGCTGACGGCGCCGGCGGCCGGCGTCCCCCAAGACGACGATCGCTTTGAGGCCAAGTGGGCGGCGCTGGAGGCCAAACCCCCGCAGCCCGGGAGCAGGGCGCCGGCTGCGGCGGCCAACCCGTTTTCCGACAACCTGCAGAAGACTTTTGAGATCGAGCTTTAAGCCGCCGCCGTCGGCCTCCCGGAGCCCTGGAGTTAAAAAAACAAAAACAAGGAAGGCGGGGCTGCATGCGGGTGTCGTCCCGGCGTCTCGCTTCCAGCTCTCACCGGAGTGCGTGTTAAAATGACCCGGGTTGCTTGCGTTACACTCCCGTGAGAGCTTTGGAGGGCGTCGGCGGAGGATCAGGTGCTCAGCTCACTGCACTTGACGGGATGAATTCTCTCTCTCTCTCTCTCTCTCTCTCTCTCTCTCTCTCTCTCTTGCTTTACTTCACTTGCTGCGAGTCCCTGGATGTTCAACCCGGTGGCTTCTTTCTTTCAAAGAGGGACTCCGCTGAGATGCATTCCGGACCCACGAGACGTTTGTGTTTGCGGGTGGAGGATTTAGGCGATGCGGCTGCGTCGTGCAGACTGGATGACTGAATCAGACGGGTGCAGCTTGTAAGTTTGGAGTCCTCAGAAGTGTTGGGAAGACCCGGTTCTACCAACCCAAGAGAACTTACTGACTAATAGTAGAGGTTTATGGCCAAATTATTTTATTTATTGTACTCTATTTTTGATTTAACATAAAAATCAAATTGTTTAAAGTTCATTTAAATTGTATTTATTTTAGTTGAACAGCAACTAGCAAGTCAGGTAGAAGCGAAGCTTTGGGGAACCCAAAAAAAGTTGGTGGCAAGCGAAAGCGATGCGAGAGGTGAGGAATGTTTTTAAGGGTACCGGACGGGAAGATGAAGCGCAGCAGCAGCAGCACAGGGGAAAGCACAGGAGGGATAACCTGTATGTGAGGATGGAGTCATACCTTTTTTTTTTTAAGAAATGAGGCCGAGGAAGTTTGAAGGAAGGGAACTGAGTTAGGAAAGGTGAGAAGACCGAAGGAGACGCTGAGAACAGCGACACGTCCAGCGCCGCGTCCCTCAGCTGCTAAAAACACTTCGCATCCTATTTTAAAAAGCTTCTTATAAAATTGCAGCCCTCGTAAGTACGCGCCACTCCCCACGTAGTCAGAACTTCAATAACACCCTCAAAGCTTTCTGTGTTTTAACTCGGAGTCGTTGAAGGAGCAGGACTGATGTCTACAGGCGGCGAGCAGCTGTCCAGGTGTCCTCTGTACCTCCATGGGACACCTGCACGCGGACCGGAGCTGCCTTCTCCGAGAGCATAGAATCCACGTGACGTCCCACCGTCGTCTTTTTGTTTTGTTCTTTTTTGTTGTTGTTGTTGAATCGGAAACATCAAAACAAACCTGAACGTCTCCTGTTTACTTTCCGGACTGGTTCACTCACGAAAATCGATGCTTTTATTTCTTTGAAAATGAGGTTCAGCCCTCGACGTTCGCCGGCCCTCCAAATTCTAAATGTAGGTTACTTGTGATCCGCGTTAAAGCAAACTGAATGACCTCGTGAACTTGATTGTAAAACCATAGTTTAGTGATGGGAACAAAGCAAACCAGTGGGATTTATTTTTAATCTTTATTTACAGAATTTTTGTATTTAAACCTACATATTTGTATTGTAATTACATTGTACAAAAGATAAATAAAGTAATATAATATTACGTCTGTGGATGTTTTGTGTGGTGGCTTTTTGGCTTTTCACAAACTGCTGTTTTATTTTAGGACCTTTTGCTTCTCTGATTTTTTCATTTTCAGTTCAATCCAGTTTTTGAGGGAATTTAGGCCAAACTTGTAAACGTAAACTTTGACTTGTAAAAGAAGAGAAGTTATTTTTGGCACCATCGGATCCAAAAATACACATCGAATTATTTTTTCCGCAGCTCTTCTCTCTTGGATGAGCATGAAAGCCATCAGAAAGAAAAGATGTGAATCTTCTCTCATCATATGGTCCAACATTTTGGGAGGTGACCCTCTTCTCACATATCCCTTTAACCATATACAAATGTCCCAAAACAATCCCTTTAAATTTTGTTTTTGACTATTTATTGCTTTTGCAGCTCATTCTGAGGACACGCAGCGCTGATCGCTGCTGCTGCTGCAGCTCAGGTCACTAATGGAACGAGACAAGGCGTCTTTTCTTTTTCAGGGCTGTGAGAAACGGGGCTGCTGCACACACACACACACACACACACACACACGCACACACACACACAGCGGTGGTAGCAGTAACTCTCACTCATCTGAGAACGGAGTCAGTGAGTGTGAAAGATTAGTTGAGCTTTGTGTCGTGAGTCACAAAACAACCTGCGGTTTATTTCCTAATGACAGAATAAAAGTGTGTGCACTGTAAATCGTTCTATGTGGTAAGCTTATGCGGCCTACATAGGAGGGAGATGCCTGGTTGTCATGGCTACGCAATGAAAGGATAATTTATAACAGCTGAAAAGTGCGGCAGTCAGCAAAAACAGGCAAAAACTAAAGTGCCAGAAGAAATGATAGGAGCTGAAAATGCAAGATCATCTTAATGTATTCTCAATTCATATGGGAAGAATGTGTGTGTGTGTGTGTGTGTGTGTGTGTGCGTGTGTCGGAAGACGTCCCCTGTTCTTTATTTTGGTTTTAAACGCTGAATTGGAGCACCTGGCAACCAGGTGCTCTAATTTGAAGTGTGTGTTATGATCACTCGGAACAGATTACTTCAAGCTACTTATCAGGGGGCAGCGAATAGAGGAGAGGCAGATACCTCTGGGGGGGGGTGGAGGGCATCATCGTGGGGCCTTGTTTCCAACTGGAGCTTTTTCTCTCTTTCTCCTGCTTTTAGATTGTTGCCACTTTCACCTCTTTGTATTGTACATTAATGTGATTAAATAGAGATGGAAAGGAAGGATGTGCCTCTGTGTGTGTGTGTGTGTGTGTGTGTGTGTGTGTGTGCACGCTTGTCGGCCTGTCTGGTGGCAGCGTCTGATAGCAGTATAAGTGTAGCCTTGGTAATGGTGTTAGTGTAATGGGCCATGCCCAGATTGTCAGATCAGCACTGCATAATGCATCACTGCCACACACACACACACGCACACACACACACACACGCACACACACACACACACACAGGGATGATGTTGCTAATTGCAATGAACACAGTGTTGGCAATGTTACCTCTCCGGTTTTGAATATAAGAGGAACTAATCACACTGATTAATTGTGTGTGTTTGCTATTGATCGGTGCAGCCGCTGTCCTCTTGTTTACTGCACAGCAGCTTCCAGCCGGAAGACGCGCCGGTCCATTTTGATCCTTGTGTAGTGCGTGTGCATGTGTGTGCGTGTGTGAGCGTGAGAGTGTGCACCCTTGTCTTGGCATTTAAGGCTGCTTCAAACCCTGAGGGCCAAAGTCAGTATGCCATGACGTGTGCACACACACACACACACACACACACACACACACACACACAGCTGTCAGCATCAACTGGGCCCGACTGCCATTTGCGCTGCCGTTTCTTTTGACAAACACCCCTTAAGGAACGTGTGGAATGCTGAGCTCAGTGAATTTTGAATTCTTGCGGTTGCAAGCAAATTAAAAAAATTGTTTTAATGTTGCTCGGGAAGAAAAGAACGCAAACGGTGCCGAGTAAACACAATCAAAAGTGAAACACAATCGGCATGCGACACTAGAGCTCCAGTTGTGGCGCTGAATGTGGAGAAAGAGCTCTTACGATGTCAACAGAGAGACCGGAGTTTGTGGTTTTGTGGCACAAACTTGAACGTTTGACAAAGTGGTGCCATCCGTTGCATTTTGTGCTCGGTGACGACCTCCATCTCCCCGTTTGTACGGGAACGTGAAGCCTGACTCTCTGATAACGCTGCACGGCTCTCGTTAATATGGAACCGTGCAGCTGTAACCGAACAAAGCTCCTCTCAGCCTGCGATGGGGATCATGCATTGTGACTCGGGATGTCATCGTTCCGGGCAAAACACACACACACACACACACACGTATGTGATCATGTCGAGACCTGCTCATCTTGCATGTGACCCCCTGGTGAGCCCAGAGGGTCCCAGCGGTGAAATGCATCTTTGTGGTGTCAGCGTTGTTAATGGGGACATTGAACACGAATAACTGTTTGCAAAGTGGGAGAACGTTTACACTTTATAACGGGACCCCCCCCCCCCCCCCCCCCCCCCCCCTCAGGCCTCACACTATATGTATAATTCACTAAGGCTCAGAGTATCTGTGCTCATCTAGCGCCCCCCTGTGGGGAGGCAGGACGTCACAACACAGCCCCCTTTGAGGTCATTGTTTAACTGCAGTGTTGTGAAAGTTTATTTCCATCTGCCCGCATCCAGTTCAACAGACTGGTGCTCACGTACCGTGCTGGGAATGGACGGCGTCCAGTCTACATCCAGGACGTGGTCAAACCCATCGTCTCTGCATCGGCCAAGCTGCTTGTTCCTCAGGATCCCGACTCTTCGCTCTGTGGCTCCCAGATGGCGGAACGAGCCCTGTGATGACGTCAGGGCCGCAGGGAGCCTCCACATCTTCAGACGCCACCTCCACTGAAGACACTGACACATTGTAGCACTTTGTTGTTTCTGGTTCTTCCGAGTTTGTATCTTTATGGTTGAAATACTTCTTATTACTACTTATTGTAAGGTGCTTCGGGTGAAAGCGCCAGATAGACGGCCTGTAATGTGATGATCCTTTTTTGATGACAATTGTATTTGCTGTGTCTATTACAGACATTTGAAAGAGATATCAGGGTTTTGTGTTATTCACGTATATTAGTATGATTGGCCGGTAGCTGATAAAATTTGATTTAGTTTGATGAAATAATAATGGCCATTTGAATAATTTACTACAATAGTAAGACAAACTTTACAATTAAATATTTGACATTTTATTGAAATGTATACTATGACACTTCATGACAAAATATACTACAATACTAAGGTTTCTATTTTTTTATGAAATTTTCATGGCATAGTAAAGTCACTTTTTTGTCATTACCCACTTTGACATATTTAAATGCAAACATGCAATACACACGTATGTGCCTTTTGCGTGTGTCAAATGTTTCAACGGAGCTTTAACCTTGCAAATGGAGGGGCGTGAGGCGTTCGCCTTGAACATCCCAAACTTTGCAATTTTGAGCCCCAGGAGGACTTTGGGGGAAGTCATTATTTTGTCATAAAAAGTGACGGAAACAACAAGTGTGTTCTGGTTTCTACCTCTTCCAGTAGTCGTTACTTTCATTCGCAGCTTCAATTCATTATTATTATAGAACCCCCCCCCACACACACACACACACACACTCTTATGTTACGTGCACTCTGTCATAAGTCAAGTTAGCCTTGTGGATATTAGTCAGCTGTCCATTAGAGCGCTGATAACCTACAACGTCTGGGTGAAGGTTATTAGCGAGAGGGGGAGGGAGAGGGGAGGAGGGGTGGGACAGAACCCACCTGTGTGTAACGGCCACCTGTCCTGGTGTTTGCCGCGTTCAGGTAAAAAAAGGAACAAAAGGGGCTCTGAGCCAGTAAAACGTAGAGAAAACACACGCATCACTGCACCCGGTGGAATATGGAGGAAACTTTAATCCGGCCTTTTATGAAAGGAAGACAGCTACTGGTGATTAGTGCAAGTGGAAAAAGATCAACATCAAGCTTTTATATAAAATCGTCTCTTCCACCTGCAGCCACTGAAGAACTGACCATTAATAAAGGTGTATTTTTATGATGAGTACTGAGAAAACATGGTCCAACAACCTACGAGTCCAGTTTCACCTAATTCTGCATAGAATCAGCTAATTAACTCTAAGAAAAGAAAAACACATTACAATATATACATAGTTTGTTCCAGGAAATATTTCCATTAGTGAAGCATCGAACAAGTCTGCATCCGGCAGGGAAAATACATTTGTCATTTGATTGACAATTATTTTATTAGCATATTTATTACGATTAACAAAGCATGACTATTATGAAGAGGTAAGACAGTCGGAGGAGGGAACGGTGGAATAAATTCATAAATGAGCCGGATTTAAGAAAGTCCAATTTAAGACCAATATGATTATTTCTACACAGATTAAATGCATTTCTTTTCCACCAACACGAGTGCGCAGTCTAGTGCAGGTGCATTCAGCAAACAAAGACAGCTTCAGAGGCCACTTTTTACAACAACCACATCAGAACACACGAATGTCCACGCATTGCAATGTCTGTTGTGCTAAAGACTTCCTCTTCCTATCCGCTGTGGACGCCAGTTAGACGAGCGAGCCTGTAGATTACTCTGCTCCCTAAGTAGGCACATAATCTCATGACTTATTGCACATACAGGAGGATTCTGACGAGCTGTAGAAACGAAGGCACACTGTCATTTAAAACTAAATCTCTCTGAGGTAAGAATGCAGAACTAGAGGACAGAAACAAAGATGACCTGAAACCAGCTCTACCTCTGCGAGCGCTTTGCAGAGGCTCAGTGCTTTCAAAGCCCTCCTTTTACTTCTTCTCGTCATCTTTTCATCTCCGCCAAACAAACGGGTCTAACGCGCAGCAAAGCGCCGCGAACCCAAATGACTGAACGAGGGGGGGGCAACAGTCGAGTGTGAAAGCGCCGCTGTTGCAACGCGGATTGGGAAGAGTCCCTTTTCCAGTCGGTAAGGTGATGCATGTTGAGTTTTTACCTCACGGCCAAGGGAGGCGAATGAGACGGGAGGAGATCCCGATTAAACCTGCTCCTACCCGAAGCGTCAATCGATTCCTCGCCGGCCTTCCGCGCGCACTTGGGAGTATTTTTTTCTCTCCATAAAAAGCTCACAGGACATCGGTGCGTGCGTGGCAGCCGTCGCACACCCGGACCGGGTGGTCCCAGCCCCGGGAGGGCACGGGCCTGACGCGGGTGGAGCAGGCGCCGCACACGCCCTGCCCACAGGCCCTGCAGTGGTGCTTGGACATGATGGGCGTGAAGGTCTTGGAGCACTGATGGCACTGGGCGATGTCCTGGTCCGGCACCCAGTAGTCCGGCCGAGCCACGTCTTTCACAAAGCCTGAGGGGGGAAGAAGGGGGGGGGGAGCATGGAGGTCAAGACAATTTTAGGACGCCAACAGTTTAAGATTGATGTTTTTGGTTTGAATCTCTAATCTGCTATTCAATAACTGTGAGAAAACGAACTCTAAAATTGTCAATTACTATCCGGCTCACAGAGGCTCTGATTGGTGCAAAAGCATTGAAGCCCTTTGAGCCCGTTTGAGCCCATGATGACTCACAGAGCGGGTAGTCCACGGCCGTGGTGACCATGTCCAGTGTCGACTGGGCCACCTCCGTCACTCGGCGAGCTATCAGCCCGCGAGGCTCCACCTTACACACTGAAGAGAAGTGTGTATTTGACACGGATGTGCGACGGTACACAGAACTTGTATGTAATCTGACATCCATGAGCTTTAAAATGAATTTAAATGGAAATCTTAGTTTAGTTAAGCTTTGAAATGACAGATGAAAGGTATGAGACGCTTGCGAATGAACTGCTTCATGAACCGCCTCGTCGTGAGGTGAAGGTGCGTTACCCTGGCTGTTGGTGTCGGCCGGCCCCCCCTGCTGGTAGCAGGCCTTACACACCCTGACGGGGGCGCTGCCCCAGCCTCTCTCTGGCACCGGCATCCTGTGGCTGGAGCAGGGGTGGCAGAAACCCTCGCCGCACGATCGGCAGTGGTGTTTCCTCTCCGCCTCCTCGAACGCTTTCCGACAACCGTGACAGGCCTGATGTGTACGGGGGGGGGGGGAGGGGCGGATGGGAGAGGGGGGGCATTATTAGTCCTTCTCATCGGTGTCTGTCTGTGCCCTTTGGCTCTTCGTACTCACAGTGATCTCCGTGTTGGGTCTCCAGTACGGCGGCGCCACCTGGTCGGTGACCCAGGCGGCGACGGCTTTGGTGGGCCCGGTGCTGTACTCGGACACGGACTGGATGACGCAGTTCATCCCGTCCAGGACCCTCTGGGCGGCGTTCTGGTGGTTGGTGAGGAAGGTGTCCGACTGAAAGGGGGCCACGACATACATGCAGAGAATGCAAGGAGAGAAAAAAGGAAGTCAATGAATCCCACCTGAAGCTGTGATGAATGAATACCGCACGTCAAAGGATCTTGTTATCACAATAACTATTGTACTCACTCCTTCCCAGACGTGTTTGACCTCGGAGCGCACCACGCCGCTCTCAGGGTCCTGGTTTCCCACCCAGTACTGTCTGCTGCGGTATATCACTCCACAGCTGGCACACTCCAACACGTAGCTGAGAGAGGGGGGGGGGGGACAACGCGCATGAAAGGCTAAAAACAGATAAAAGGCGTTTGTGTGTGTGTGTGTGTGTGTGTGTGTGTGTGTTTGTGCATATCTGCGTACCCTGACCAGGCGTACTTGGCCAGTCCGAACCACGCGTTGTCGGTGGAAGCCGACGTCTTGGGCAGGACGATCACCTCTCGGCCTCCTTCGTAGCACCTCTGGAGGCGCGAGACGCGCGTTACTCACGGCGAGACGAAGAGCTGAAGGCCCGTAAAAAAACGGCTGAAGCGTGAGCAGTCCTACCTTACAGATGAGGACCTTGTTGTTGAACTGGTGCGCGTACTGGCACAGTCCGTCCGCCATGTGGGGGACCCTGTCTCTCAGATGGTTCATTCCGTTTTTACAGCGAACACTGGAGACGAAGCAGAAAGCCAAACGTTTCAGACCGGAGTTATGAATTCTCCTCTCATAAAAGCACAAAGAGCGGTCTTTCACTGAATGTTGAATGTGTCCCTCTGGGGAGACATCTAGAAGGACAACATAGATTCAGATTCTGTTATTCAGCCAGAGGCAACTGGCAGGCTTCTGTTCTTTTGTGTTCATGTTTCCATCTGGCAATAAAAGTCATCGACTGCAGTCGGAAAATATCAAAGAGGAGGAATTTTCCACGTAAAACGACAAGGTTCAGTAAGAACATTTAGAAAATAGACATCCGCACCAGACAAGATTTAGGAGGTATAAAACCGGTAAACTGTTTCTGCTGTGAGGACGCAAAGGACCAGCGACCGCGAGCAGCTTTTCATCCATAAAAAGACGATGAAAGAGTGAAAAAATACTTTCGGTCCGACCCGCCTCCAGAGAGGCTCAGTGCGGTTCAGCCCCCCAAGGTTGGCGGATTAATTAGTTAATTACATTAACAGTGGGCTAAATACCTCATCGGAAGAACTAAGAGCTTACACTCATTACGTTTTATTGAATCACAGTATGACACGTTAATGCTGTGCTCACTGAAATGTATTCAGTAAAAGTCCATTATGGCGTCACAATGCTGCATTCAAACGCAGTTTTGTGAAAGGAGATGTTTTCACAGCAATATAAAATATATACCAGCCATTCCAAAGAATATTAGTGATTAAAGTTTTTTTTTTTTAATCTTAAGAAAGAACAAAAAAGGAATTTGGAGGCACTGAAGAACGTAAGTGCTGAGAAGTGTGCTGAAGAGCTGATGATTTATCAACTTCTCCAATCAGTGCTTCTGCTTCTGAAATCTCCGATTTTGTCTTTTGTTTTGCAAAATGTCCGGCCCAGCACAGGTTCTACAATGGGAACTGATTTTAGTGACGTACTTGCAGCTGAGGCAGACGGCCGAGCAGGTGAAGTACTCGTCCGGGAAGAAGGAGTGCGGGGTCATCTTATCGTCCGACAGCTCTCCACAGAAGCGCTCACTCAGGCCCTGAAGACGCGGAGGTTGAAAGCAGAAGAAGACGGGAGAAATAAAACAACATGTGAGGCCACAAGGCAAATCTGTTAAAATTCCTCTACAATCCAACCTGTTTTGCTGTCGAACAGAGAAAGTTGTGGTCCACCACTCACCTCCAGTGCGTGGAACACTATCCCGGGCTGGCGAGGGGAGCGCGTGTGAGTGTTCTTCACTTGCTGCCCGACGGCCTCCAGCAGCCTGCTGTAGTCGGTCGGGGGCGTGATGGTCTGAGTGCCGACGTACTGCACCGAGCTGAAGGCCTCCGTCCCCAAGCCCAGATCGTGAAAACGCTTCTGGAGCAGCGTGTCAGCCTGGCCGGCCCCCGTGGAATCTACCAGGGAGAGAAGAGGTGAAGACCTCCTCCTCGGAGAATGAAACATAAACATTCCGTAGAGAAGGAAAGAGTCCGGCTCTCTCCCAGCCGCACCGTAGCCGAGCAGCTGCGTGTGCGTCGTCTCCTGGAAGACGATGACAGCTGGACCAAGAGACGAGAGGGGCACGTCCAGCCCACAGCGGCTGGAGAGGGCCCTCAGCTCCGGGGTGAAGTGCTTCAGGTAGGCCCCCGAGGCGTTGCTCAGGAACTGGAACATGTCGTTGTGGAGGCGCTCGGCCCGCGTGCGATAGACTACGATATCGGACACGGCCAACACCTGGAAAAGAAGGGAGTAGATACACATGGAGCTCAGTTGACCTCTTTTGATAGAAATGGACACACGGAGAAGTGGAGTTCAGTTGGTTTTGCTGATGAGGTTAAAGTACGAGCACTAAGGAGAGTTTGACAATGAAGGCATCTCGTATCTTTTATATACAAAACAACTTAAAAGACTGCAGCACGTGATGTTAAAAATGCGTGAATGTTTTGTTCAATGCTGAGAAGCCGGTAAGACCCCAAATACTTCTGATTCTTTTCACATATAGATCCATTTCCAGCCCCATTTGCAATCAGCCCAAACAACCCCCTAAACGGAGTTTTACAGATAAAGACAAAATTACAGTAAGTTTACTGATTAGCGTAAACAGACCCAGCGATCTGTTATTTTTCCAGCAAAACTGAAACTACCTTTAGCAGCAGCCGCATTCTCTGGTTCTGATTGGCCGCGGCCCCCAGCAGGCCCTCGGTATCCAGGGAGACCAGGCCGAGGGTGGGGTCGTACGCCGCCCACACTCCCACCGTACAGGAGCTGGGGGACTTGGAGGTGTAGAAAACGCTCTCGCCGCCGAACAGGATGTGGTTGAGGGTGTGGGACTTGCCGTCGCCGGTGTTGCCAAAGATGGAGATGACCTTGACTCCCGCGACGTCCCCGCAGCCGAGCCGGTCCACAAACTCGGACTCGTCGCGGACCTTGGGTTGGGGGGTGAAATGAGAAGAGTCATGCTCGGACACGAGACGTACCGCCGGGTTGTCTTGACGTCAGTTAACCGGCGGCCCTGCTGAAAAAGGGGCAGGCGGATTGAATTTGGGAGAACCATTCAGTCTCGGGTGACAAGGGGCTTCAACACAACAACATACAAAAGCACCACTTTACACAAGCTGCGTTGAGTCAGAAATCTTTGAAAATAAGACTTTATTCATGAACACAGCTGTGCTGGGCCTTCAGCTCTCTGACACAAAGGAGCAAACCAGTTGTGCAACACCTCCGCCGGACTGCGCGGACACAAAGCACAGCGTCACCGCCTGCACTTCGTACCTCTGTACCAACGCGCGGGACGGCGCCTCCCTGCGGGTCAGCGGGGAAGTTGAGACTCACCTGCGAGTTCCCAAAAGAGGAACCCGTCTCCCGATGTCATCCCCCGGGTGGTTCTAAGCGTTGCGCCTTTTCATTTCCCCAGAGGTCCAGCGAGCACCGTGACAACAAAGAAACGACCAGGCTACGTGCTAAACACGGCTATTTATGACTGTGTCATCTGTCAATTTAAGTTTAAAAACCCCCCACTGCTTGACTTTAACGCGGCGTTTTCTACGTTAATAACGCAACGGTATCAGCGTGGATTCTGGGACCTCGGGGACAACCAACAGTCGTCGGCCTCCGTCGGGTTGTTTGTTGTTTCCGTTCTCCGTAGCTTAGTGGGCTAACCGTTAGCATCAGCTAGCTCGGGAGGCGTTAGCTTAACTTTACCTGGAGGTTTTCTTCTTCGTCCACCAGCAGGAAGCTCCGTCCGCCGTCTCCACCCTCCTCCGCCTTCATCGAGATACTCTCCATTTCTTTCATCAGTATTTCGGACATCACTGTTTAGTCACTCAGAACATATTTCTGCGACGGCGAGAAGGCAACAAAACGAAAGTTCAACATGACTCCTCTGCGTCTACCAATCACAACAACAGCGCGTGTGCTACCAGCCTACGCAGCGGGAGGAGAGTAGCGGGCAGGAAATGACGTCAGACGCACCGTGCGTACAGTCTGGCCGGCATCTTTTCTGGTAGGGCAGCGCCACCCTGTGGACAAATGTTGGAACGACAAAGCATATGGGGGGGTCAAAGAATATCTCAGATATTAGAAGATAAAAATAGCACAACGTTAAATTAAATGATTACTTTACGGATCCAGAAATTCCGTTGGTATTACTGAGGTTTGTTTTAATTTTCAGGCATTTCGTGAGAAGCAAATAAGTCAATATTTTAGTTTCACAAGACTTAAAGTTATGTAAATCAGCAATTTACTCATAATTACAGCAACAGTGAATCAAAGTGTGTATTCAACTGGCAGAGAGTATTTTATTTGAGCCATGGTGCTATGTTAGAGCTGCTTGCTAATGTTCATTAAATATTTGTTAGCACAGATCTATAAATATCACATGTCACTGAATGGCTTTATAGCGGCGCCACTGCTTCAAACAGGATATGGAGGAAGAAATTTCAGCATTACTGCTCAAACAGTCGTGGTTGAGTTCCATCCAACCTTTCTTTCCTCACTTCCTAACTTTCTTCCTTCCTTCCTAGCAGAGGGAGGGGTATTTTGAGGAGGAATTTAAAGAAGGAATGCGGAGGAATACAGCGATGGAGAGGTGAGGACAGAGGGTCCCAGCCTTTCTGCAGGCTCATCCACGAGAGACAAATAGCTGAAGCAATCAATTATAGGCCTACTCTAAACCCATCGCCCCTGATTAATGAATAATTAAAGCTACTCAGTGCACCTAGCACAGATAATATAAGATTAACCATGGCTCTATCAACATGCCACCACTAAAAGGTTATGCAGACACAGCGTTTCTTAATATCCCCTAAAATAGTTAGTATAAACTTGTAATTAAAGGGTAATAGCCTATAATTGACATAATACGTATATGTTTTCGCTGAATGCCTTTATATAATATGTTTTAGAAAATTAGGGTGACCTTCTTCCGAATTTGTAAATACATATATATTTAAATACTTGTTTGTGCCCTATGATGGCACGGGAATACTTGTTCAATACCTCACAATAACTAAATAATTTCTTAATTGTGTTTTTCTCCTCATCAGGTACGCTGATGCACAATTCACGATGCACTCAAATGAGGCTTCTCATCAAGTTGCCACTTACATGATGTGGTGCAGTTTTGGGTCTGGCCAGGGCAGACTCAACCTCGCCCATCATCATCATCATCATCATCATCATCACCATCATCATCACCACCTCATCCAGACTGGGAAACAATGCGTGAGAGAAGTTGGCCTCCTCAGCCAGGCATTAAATAAATACACATCCAAATGAATTCAGACCTGGAGGATGGCTTTGCTCTCACAAGTCCGAGGCGGGACCGGGGGTCCACTCAAACCGCCGCCGCGCTGGTACTTGTAGTGCGCCCCCCTTCAGCGTGTTCCGTGTTGACGCGCGTAAAGAACTACACTTCCCCAAAAGCTGTCACGGGGCGCTCGCGCCTCCCATTGGCTGCTCGCTCCAGCCGCAGCCCCAGAGAATGAATGAAATTGGAATAGCGGCTACATTACATGTGCAATACCGAGCTCTGCGGTGTTGCATTCTATCATACTATATCAAAATGGCCACAGCGGTGCAGAACCCCCTCAAATCGTAAGTACAACGCGTTCTCTGAGCGTTTGCGCTCTTTTGTGTGTGTGTGTATGTGTGTGTGTATGTGTGTGTGCACGCTGTCAGTGCTTTTTAAGAGCCGCACATCCACAAATATTTCCTCGGCACGATTACCAACACATCTGCACATGCAATGCATCCAGCGGGGGGAGAGATCGTGTCAGCCAACGCGAAACCGCCTTAAAGAAAAGTTAGATTTGTAGATGACGAGGGAGGGTGGGCGGTGTGTGTGTGTGTGTGTGTTATTTTGTTTTTGCACGAGGGGATTATTGTGCGCCCCGATGCAGCTCATATGATCATAGGAGCCAAACGGCGATACGGAGGAATGCTGGAGGTAGATCCGGGTGACCCGGTGTGTCCCTTTGCCACTGCGGCCGTGCAGCTCAGCTCGCGGGTAAAGAGTGGCAGGGAGCCGGCAGGGCTCCAGCGTACCTGTGGGGGCATTATGGGGACGCAGAGGGGGGTAAACAGGTAGGCGGGATGAGGCTCACTGTGCCGAGCCGTGGCTGCAGGGTTACCCTTCACTGCCGGACCCCTCGGAAATATTTAATCCGAGGTAAACACGCCGGCGTCCGGGACTCGCTTTCATCTCTAGCGCCTATAATGAAGCCCATAATGAACAGTTGACCGTCAGTCCGGCGGTTGACACGTTAACGGGCATTTCATTCTACTAATGGGTCTGCAAACGGGTGGATTTCCCGTTAAGTTTCTCCCGTAATAATCCCCTTTGTGCAGGATTTTTTGGTGTGTGTGTGTGTGTGTGTGTGTGTGTGTGTGTGTGTGTGAGGCTGGTTTCAGCGGAATGCAGACGCCTCCTGCCCGCGTGCAGCTCCCGGCCAAAAAGGTGGCTGATGTGCGTCTGTCAGGGGGTACTTCCAGGGATCACACACACACACACACACACACACACACACACACACACACACACACACACACACACACACACACACACACACACACAGCGGAGGCAGTTTGAAACAAAGAAAAGTGTGCAACCCCCCCCGAAAAAACCGAGGCGCATGCACGCCGGATTGTGCAAATGTTTCACGTGAGCAGTGAAATACAGACCTGTCTGTCTGTCTGTCTGTCTGTCTGTCTGCCTCGCTGAGATGCAGACACGGGCGACATTTCGTGCGTGCTTTGAAGAGCTCTTCACGGCAGAGAGGGAACCGGAATCAGACTGATTGGAGACTGTGCAGCCTTGATTGTGCTGTGATGGTATTTCAGTGTCATCTCTCTTCGCCCCGATGCGTCTCACTCTCATTCGCACATATCTCAGCGATAGCGGGAGAGAAGGTCTGAGATGAATAATTTGGAGGTTTAACAACGCTCTAGTAAACTGGTATCCGGTGACGTTGCGTGATGACGGGGACAGGAGCGGACAGGTGGACGGCGTGAAGGCCGTCACGTGGGACCTTTTTAGCTCGGAGCTTCTTCTGCTCTCAGGGAAGCTCATCCGAGCAGAGCAGAGGCCGGATTAGTCCCACAGGAGGCCCCCTCTGACACCATGTCAAGGGGATTAAACTGACTGATTTACATGGACTATATATACACATGTGCGTATGCATATGTATGTTCCAGGGCAGAGAGGGGGGAGGTTGTGGTAGGAGAACAGACAATATGATAAGAATGAAAGGAAGTAAAAGCTGCTAAGAGGGCCAACGGTGCATTTGTGTCCAGTTTGGTCTAGCATTGATTTAAAGTTTTTTTTTTTAAAGCAGAAAACATGGCACGAAGAAGCCACGCTGCGAGCCAGATGCAGATCTGCAGGGATGCTGCCACACGAGTCACTTCAGCATCCGACTCTATGCATTCAGCTTTATTATTGCATAAAGCTGAATGCCTTTATTGCTGAAGGCCGCGTCAATCAACGCCGCCTTTAACACCTCACCAACTGCACAAACGGCATTTTTTGTGTGCAGATGCAAATCAGTGGAGGAGAGAGCGGCTTCAATCTACTGTGCGTTTCCCCACCAGGTCTCCCCTTCTGTCCCCCCCCCTCTCTCTCTCTCTCTCTCTCTCTCTCTCTGCTGGATTACAGACTCGTTTAATCTCTCCTTCTCCTGTGCTTCAACCCCCCCCCCTCTTTTTTCCTCCCTGTCCTGCCATCAACCCCTTGCTGCCCCCTCTTCCTCTCGCCCCCCCCTCCCTCCGTCTTCATCACTTTCTCCATCCATCACTTTCTCCCCATCTCCCCTTTGTTCAGCCATTTCCTTCTCTGTCTCGCTCTCTCTTTCTCTTTTTCTCTCGTTTTCCATGCTGTTCGGCCTCAAACCATCTGAGCCCTCCAAGTCGCTTACCCTCAACCCCAAATCCCTCCCCTCCCCCCGCCCCTCCTACCCCCACACCCTCCACCATGGTCCTTTACATTGTGAATCAAAGCATGTCAGTTATTTGATATTCAGCAAAACGTTCTGAAGCCAATCCTTCCTGCTCTCAGTCAGATCCCTTTAAATCTCCCCGTACGTCACTCATGACAGTGAGTTCCTTTGCAGAGATTTACTGATGATTTTCAACTGTCTACTGTCAGTAGAGTGTTTGTATACAGTCCACCCTTCAGACCAGATTCTATACATTTCCATCCACGTTACTGCGTGCAACTG
>CM037917.1:2526089-2951089 GCA_021346845.1 Apeltes quadracus
CACAAAAACACACACACACAAAGCCAGACAACACCAATGTGCTGTGTGTGTGTGTGTGTGACTGTGAGAAACTGCACAGATGGACAATGGCGGATGAGACAGGTGCGTCGGCCAGGTGTACAGACTTGGTGTCGGTAGGGGCGAGTGTTTTAAGAGGCTTAAAGCTAACCCATGCGCACACACACACAAACATACACACACAGCACAAATCTACAGTGTAGATTCCTCCCTTCAGCCCTCGCACAGTCTTTTACATTTGGACTACTTTGTTTTCTCCCACTTCAATGACCTCATGGGTCACACGGTTGGAATCCACCGTGTGTCGAAATCCTTTTGTTGATTTTCATTTTTTTTTCTTTGTTGTAATTTCCGGAGTAATTAGAATGATTTCCTTAAATATCTCATCAGGTTTGCCAATGATGCATTTCCACCTCTAGGGGGAGCCCTCTGTTTTCTCTATTGGTCAAGGAACCAGCTAATTGGTTTGGTTAATTGCAGCGCAATGTGTGTGAGTTAGCAGGACGTAGAAGCAATACTGCACTGAGAATCTGTGGATGGCCTCTGCTGGGTGGGACTGAGGGGGGGGGGGGGGATCACCCAGAGATTCAGACAATAGCGTCCCCACCATGGGCAGGCTTTGCGTTTTAGGAGTGCTGCATGTCTACTGCCTGTCAGAGACACAAACGTGTGTGTGTGTGTGTGTGTAATCCCACTGTTCCCAGTTTCTTCAGCCCATGAAGGCCTCTCCCACCCGGCTGTTTGCACAGTGCAGGCTGAGGATCCACACTCACACATGGACCACATGCTCCCGGCGCTCTCATTTCCTTTCTTCATCCAATCTTCATTTGGTGTGTGTGTGTGTGTGTGTGTGTGTGCGTGCGCGTGCTTGGAGCTTCATGCTATTGTATATATTGCCTGTGCATGCATGCATAATAATATCCCTGTTTTAGAATGTATACACAAGCAGATGCATTTCTGCTTTGTTTGTTGCATTGCTGTGTGTGTGTGTGTGTGTGTGTGTGTGTGCGTGCATGTGCACAGGTGTCCTTTGTGATGTCCCGTGTGCCCTTGCACAGCACAGGCCTGTGTGATTGTCATTTCTGTCATGTCTGCCTGGACGCTTTTTGTAGTCAGCTCCGGTTTGTCGGAGGCGTTGGCCCTCTGCCAGTTATTTCCTGCTCGCTTTCCTCTGCGTGAGTCTGTGTGCGTTCATTAGTGTGAAATATAGCTGGAACAAAGTTGCCATTTAAAGAGATGTTGAGGATAATGGATATTATTGGAATTGTAAAATGAGTTTTCATGATGTCTACAGTGTGTGTGTGTGTGTGTGTGTTTGTGTATAATCCAGCTTGGCCTTCCCCTCATTGGCTGTGTGGTTTGATGATGGACACTTTGGTCAGTCGACGGCTCTTCCTGTGGTCTTTAGCTGCTTGTTCCCTCCACATCTACTTTGTTACCATGTCAATAATATCTAAGAATTTCATTAGAGAAACAGTTCAACTCTTTGGGAAAAAAATGCCTTTTCACTCCGTAGCAATATTTACTATGTTAATAAGGCAGCTGAAGGTGCTGGCCTGATTTCTTTTCTACCTTTTTGACAACAACAAACAAACACTTGTGTGCATTACTCACAGTAAACATGTGCAATTCATTTCAAACGGCAGTGTTGCAGAAGCTTTGCACCAATCAGGACGCAACAACTGGTGGTAGAACTAATTCTGAGTGTGTCTACTGCTCCTAAATACACGTATTACCTCAGTAAACGTTGTGAACATGAGTTTACAATGTTTACAACGAGCCGAGACAAACTCCAGGATGTTTCCTATCGCACAACGAGAGATCTGCCACTGCAGAAATGTGGATCACGTTCTTTCCGCCGGCGCCACACCTTCGATTCCTCAATCAACTCCAAGAGCTGAACATTACTATTTTACAAATTGATGTCGGGGAGTCAGATTTCCTCTGGTGGCCATTTGCAGCCAATTAAAGGGTTGCACGGTCCCCCCCCTCCTGAATGGACAGAGAGCTAAAGATGAAGCGTTATCACCGAGTCACGTCTTCTTCGCAGGTCGCCCTGCTCCGTGGCTGCAGAGTTTTCTCCCTCTTTGTCCTCCTTCTCTCACATTTCGTCTGCCTCCTCCCTCTCCTCACCCCCTATTCCTTCACACTCCTTCTCCCAAGTTTCTCTCTGCGCATCTCCCTCTCCGCCGCCACTCGGAGAGCCTCATCTCTTCCCCCGATGCGAGCCTGTGAACAGGCAAACAGTCACGCAGCTCTCCTGTCACAATGTAATGAGATTGCGAGCGACCCAAAACCGAAAGAAGCCATTTTCTACAGCGGTCGACTTTATTATCGAGAAGGCACCGGGCTCCTTCTCCTCCTCCTCGTCGTAGAGGGATGAAGGTGACGGAGGCACGGAGTTTGGTTCATTCGTACATAAAGAGTAGGTGTAATTGTGGCCGCCTCTTTTGTTTTGTGCAGGTAAAGAACTGTCTCTGAATGCTTCTCTGCGGACGGGCCTCCGCTCGCTCAGCCGTCAGGTCAAACTTTGGAGCGGGGGGGGGGGGGGGGGGGTCGCTGGTGAAACGCCACGGCAAAGTGAGACGAAGGCGAGGAGAGAGGCGCCGGCGTGCCTCCAACGCCACCAATAAAAAAAAAAAAAGAAAAACGCTGCGCAGACACGCGTCGCTGAGTCCTTTTAAATGCCGCGCGTTGCAGCGACGGCCCCCGCGAGGTTGCGCGACTGGTTCTGGAGGTTTCCAGGCCGCCGGTCCGACGGAGTTCAGCTCGTCCTCGCGTCCCACTGGGGCAGTTGATTGTTGTTGACATTTGCACCAAGCTTTAATCCAGTTGGAGGATATTAAAGTGTAAATAATCCTCTTTCCGTTTGAGCGTCTTGTCGAATAGTCACATCTTTTTCGGACCTAATTTTGCTTTTAAGCGGCTCAGGGATCATTATCTGCTCCGTATGTCCCTCAAAGTGTGCCGTGGCAGATTTCAATAGGAGGCCTTCAGTCCAGTTTGTTGACGTTCCGGCTGTTTATAAGCGACGATTCAAATGCACAGATTTCAGTAAAAAAGGTCAGGCTTCCTCCAAGAGGGTACCGGTTAGATTTGGTGCAGATAGATGTGTTGGATTTGAACGTGGGCGTTTTGGATTCTGTGGCATTAAAATCATATAATTCTCCCACTAGATCTTTATTGGCTCATAATGATTCCATTAGGATCAATTTGTAATTACTGGAAAACGGTTTTGAAAATCGTCTCAATTGTTTTTTAGTTTCTCTTGTGACATCATTCGGCCGTTATTTTCAGGTGTAAGAGATTGAGATCAAACCTTCCGTGGCTGCAGAGGGAGCCGCACGTCGGACAAACGTCCTTAAATCAGCGTCATTTAAGGGCCGAAAAACACAAATTTAAAAGAAGTCATCACACCGAATAAACGGACGCAAATCTCCCCTTGAACTGTCGTTCACGTTGCATCATGGGTAACGTAGGCGCCAGTATCTGCATGGCTTAAAAAAGACTCTGGTCCGACAATGTTGTAAATCGACTGCAGCGCACGGTTGTTTAGTGAGGTGATGCTGTTGTCCCAGCACACACACACACACACACACACACACAGATACAGGACACACTAAAGTGCAGCTACACACACACGCACAACGCGGCGTTGTGTAGCTGCAGTTTTCTGCCGTCGGTTCAGTGACCTTGATGTCTGCACTCAGCGTGAGGACACCGGAGAGGAGTGATTAACAGGAGACAGACAAAGAGAAGGAACACGCACAAATAAAAAGGGACGAGTGTGAAAGCTGAAGCAACAACGGGAAAAAACACAGAATAAAACAATAAAGAGGTGGAGACGGACTGAGAGAGGTTGCAGGGGGGAGAGTGAGTGACTCACCACACATCTATCATTTTCTTCTTCTTCTTCTTCTTCTCCCTGCAGGCAATCTGGAGGTGCAGTCATCAAGAACAGGTAAGAGAGGGAGGAGGAGAAAGGGGGTAACGGGGGCAAACAGACGAACGTTACGCTGAATGTTAATCAAACTCACACTGGTTGGCCAGAATTCAGTGCAATGAGTGTGCACATTGTGTGTTGTGTTTGTGTGTGACTGTGTGTGTGGCTTTAACAGTGTGTAGTTGCCAGATCGTCTGCTGTGACCCAGGTTAATAGGACTGCACAAGCACACGCACACGCTCACCACGAGTACCCATGATTGACCAGGCAATGCCCCTTTCCACTTTACACACAGGCACCGACCCTTAGAAGTGTGTTTAAGCTTGCACACACGCACACAAACACACGCACAGACACACACATGTCCATGAAATGACCCACACGGGTGGGCTTTTGTCATCCCGTCCCTCTTCACCTTTGACCTCCTCCTCCTCTGCCCGCCCCTCCCTCCCTTCTCTTCTTCCTCCTGCTCCTCCTCCTCCTCCACCACCTCCTCTCAGCCTCGGTGAGGAGTTCTACAAGGAGGCCATCGAACACTGCCGCAGCTACAATGCCCGGCTGTGCGCCGAGCGCTCCATGCGCCTCCCCTTCCTGGACTCCCAGACCGGCGTGGCCCAGAGCAACTGCTACATCTGGATGGAGAAGAACCACCGCGGACCAGGTGTGTGTGTGTGTGTGTGTGTGTGTGTGTGTGTGTGTGTGTCTGTTCCTGGCGGCTGGCTGCATGAGGAAGAGCTCTAAACAAATGATTTTATTCATAATTTTCCTTCCCTTGCTCCGCTCGTTTGTGTCTCGTCTCCCTTTTCCTCTCAACCCTCCCTCGTTTCCTCCCCCGCTCTTCAGGCCTCCTACCTTTCACAGACTCAACTTTTTTTTTATTTTTGCTGCAACTTTCCCCAGCGGTTGTTTTTCCTCGGCGCGCTCTCTTTCTGTAACGTCGGTGTATTTTGGCAGCGAATCAGACGACCCTGTAGGCAAAGATACGCCGCTGGCAGCGACTATTCCAGAGAGAAGCCTGTGTGTGTGTGTGTGCGTGTGTGTGTGTGTGTGTGCACTGGTGCAGGACTGTTTTAACCGTTTGAGGGCTTTGCCTTGGTGTCTGCCAGTCAACGTCTCGTATTTGTTAGTTTTGTTTTTAGTAGTTCATATTTAAAGACTGTATCTCTGCCTGAGCGGAGACATTTGGGAGGCTGTTCATTGTGCTGCTCGTGTGTTTGTGACGCTCTCCGCCTCAGGTCACGCGCCGGGTCAGTTGTACACGTATCCGGCCCGCTGCTGGCGCAAGAAGAGACGGCTAAACATCCTGGAGGACCCGCGGCTCGTACCGATCGAGTTCAAGATCGGTAATTGAATTTTGAATTGTCTTTTGAAATGTGAAATGTGAGTATTTAAATAAAGTTCCGTGGTTTTGACCGGCGTCTGGCTGCACGTCACGACGTCATGAAATATCACCGCGCACTTTGAAACAATGTCTCACAGCTGCGTTCACAACGGAGCGAAATCCATATTTCGAGTCGAACGCCGACTCGGCGGTAACATGAGGGCGACGGCCGCACGCAGACACGCGGCCTCTGTTTTTTTCTGACGGCGACGGTCTCTCCTCCTCCAGACTACGAGGCCTCCCTGAAGAAGGAGGGCGGCATCCCGGACGGCCCCGTGCTGGAGTCGCTGCTCGCCGGGGAAACCCTGGACAAGAAGGTAGAAACCAAGGAAGAAGAGCCGATGAGCGAGTGTCAGGTGAGACTCTCGTTTCTCTCTCTCTTCTGCGCATTGTGGTTCCTCGTGTTCCGTTGGCACCTCGCGCTGTTTGTGTTTCTTTCAGGGCCGTCAATAGATAATAAAAATAATGAATCGCACAAATTTCATTTTTATTCATCTCGATTAACAGCAATTAATGAATGTTGTTGTTGTTGCTACAATGTTGTTTTTAATGACAAAATCGTACATGTAGTGAGTACTTTATCGCTTTGGAAAACGTGTATTTCAGACGTGTTATTTTAAACACAAAACTACAAACATGTTGAACTAGCGACTCTTCCAGCGAGCTTAGCCTGGCAGCTAGCTTAGCCTGGCAGCTAGCTTAGCCTGGCAGCTAGCTTAGCATAGCGGTGCTTGAAGTGGTCCGTTTGCCACTCACCCCTCTTCTGTTTGACACGTGCAGTAATTCCTTTGCAGTTCTCCGCTGCGTGTCGACGCTCTGTTTGTTTTACTTCTAATGCAAAAAAGCTCTCTCCATCTTCAGCTGCTGTCTTTAAACAAACATACCTAAAACTACGTCACGTTAATCCTGCAGCGCGACGCCCCTCGCCGCCTCCCGAACGGAACACTTCCCTGTTCGTCTGGAGCACTCGGTCGCTCTGGAGTTCAGAGGGACGGCTAATCAATTGGCTCTTGAGTGAATGGTCCTCACAGGGACCCTCGTGCAGACGGAGAAATCGGTTAGGGCCTCTAATCCGGGGATTTCCCCCCCCCCCCCCCCCCCCCGCCCCGAGTCACTTCAGAACAAGTTCGTCAGCTCTTCCCTCGCTGTTTGACTCGTCTTAAGGTTATAAATCGGGATAGCTCTGCCACTGCTGCGGGATCGCCTTTTCTTATGTGTCTGACATATAGAATTGTGGGCTGCACCCATTTAATTGAGCAGGTCTGTAACTGCAATTAAATGGTAACACATTCTCCTGCAGTGAGATCGTGCAAATACTCAACAGGAAGCCGTGCGAGTTCACGGGGAGCAACGCAGACGCAAGTAGAGGCCGAGACGGCTGCGAGGAAAAGCAAAGAAGAAAAGGGAAATAAAAGAAAGGAAACTAACTTCTCCGTCTGACAGTCCATCTGTCTCTTTCTCTCTCTCTCTCTCTCTCTGTCTGTCTGTCTGTCTGTCTGTCTGTCTGTCTCTCTGTCTGTCTCTGGTCTGCAGAAGTTGCTGGTCGGGGATTTCCCTCACGAGCTGGAGGTGGACGAGATAGAGGAAGACGTCCCGAAACGCAAGAACCGCACCAAAGCACGGGTAAAAAAAAATGACCATTTCAAAGTTCCCTCTCACCCCTCCCCCCCCCCGCCCCCCCCCCCCCCCCCGCCCCCCCCCCCCCCCGCCCCCCTCTCAGCTCAAGAAGCTCGACGGCCGACTTGATGCAGATGGAACTGACAGTCACAAGCATGTGGCGTGTTAGATTTCCCTTTGTGTCAACGAGGATTAAATAAAAGCCTCTGTTCCCATGCAGAATAGGGATTGAGAGGTTGTGCTAATTGCATGTACAGAAATCTCCTCACCAGTCGCTGGTGTGAGGTTATGATATTTTTAATTGTGACTTTGACTCCTCTGTATTTTCCTGCGTCGGCAGCCGTTATTACAGCAAACAAATGCAAATTAATCCAGAGATATAAATCGTGCTGAGAAACACTTTATTTTATCTTTTTTTTTTTTACAACTTTGATTCTCCTCCGCTCCCCCCACGTCTCAACCCCCCCCCTCCCACACACACACACACACACACACTCTTTTTGGGCCCCTTATGGGAAGAAAATCAAGTGTTAACAATGTATTCTGGAAATCATCACACACGTACCCCGTGCTCACACACAGACACCAGGATTGCTAATTGGAGCTGTTGCTCCCCTGCTAGGTGTCATCAGCCCCCTCCTGCTTTACACTGGGAGCAGATGATTACAGTGGAATGCAGACGTGTGTGTGCGTGTGTGTGTGTGTGTGTGTTGACACAATCTTTTTATCGCGCGTGTGTGTGGAAGTTTAAACTTTTTGCTTTGTACCTCAAGCACACGCGTGATTGTGCATGTGGCTGTCTGAGTTCTCACCAGCGTGCGTGTGTGTGTGTGTGTGTGTGTGTGTGTTTGTGTGCGTGTGTGCGTGCAGGCCTACGGCGTCGGCGGCATGAGGAAGAGACACGAGCCGGCTGCAATTGAAGACAGAGACAAGCCTTACGTCTGTGACAGTGAGCGCCGCAACTTTATTTCCTTTCTCCCATTTCTCCTCGTTATTTTTGCAGAAAAAGTCATTTTGAACGTGTGTGTTTGCAGTCTGTGGAAAGCGCTATAAGAACCGCCCGGGGCTGAGTTACCATTACACTCACACACACCTGGCAGACGAGGAGGGGGAGGAAGACTCGGAGCGACACACGCTACCCTTCCAGCGCAAGAACAACCACAAGCGTGAGTCTGCTGTTTGAATATTAACAATCAATCATCAATCATCACACCTCTCTATATCTATCTATCGGACATCTTGTCTGCCCGACACAAACACCTAGACAACCACTCTTCCGACATTGTCGTTGGACTTGATTTAGAATTTTGCCGAGTCATCCGATAGCAACATTATCTGGTACCTGGAGTTTTTGAATGCCGCCGTCGCCTCACGCATCCTCCGCATCGTTCCATCGGAGTTAAAGACGTTTTCCGTCCGCCAGCGACGGTGGCTTCATTCCAACGCGCGTGCTCCAATAAGGCCGCGTAAATCAACCGTTTCTTGGCAAAAGGCTTTGGAACAATTTAACGTAATGTGGCTGCTAAAAATCTCATCACTTACCACCTGCGTTCAACAACTTTTAATGCCCATCATGAAAAATGTCTCGCGCACATCTGCCTCTGGGACCTTTTCCTCCGGGAGCCTATTGGTCACATCTTTCCCTGTGGGACTTTTTGTCTTTATATTTAATGGGATGAACTGAAAAGAAGAAAGAAGTTATTGCGCTTTGGCAGACTCCCTGACGGCGTTAATGTGGCCGCGAGCAAAAATCTGGAGGCGTCCAGTGATTGTCCACAATCACTTGGCAATAAAAGCCACTGGCTGGTAGTGTACACTGTACAGTAACGGCAGGGCTCCCAAGATTGCACTTAGCACAAGGCTACAAAAGGTTCCGCTAAACGCATCAGGGGCGCCGTGAGAACGCAATAAACGCCAGCGAACAACAAGTAAAAACAATACTTAGGTTTCTGCAAACAGGTTATGAATCAGACCTCAATTCTCCCGTCAGCTCGCAGCATCTTGTTCTCCGTCTCTTTCTTTATTCCCGCAGCCCCCCCGGGGCCTTTCCTTCGGCGTGCGCCTTTTTTGTTCCTCCTTGTCTTCGGTCTGTGTGATTTTGTTGTGGTTTTTTTCCCAGCAACTTATTTACAGGACAATAGGAGGACTTTGTTTATCCCGCGGGAGACAGAGCTTTGCTTTGTAATCGTTCGCAGACCCGATGAAGCTGGCTGTGGACATTTGAAAAGGAAGCGCAGACGATTCATCCGCTTTTTTTTTTTTTTTTTTTTAAACAAGCAATTTGCCAAACAATAAAACCCCAGATATACACACAAAAACATACACAACTAATATGCGCATTAGTCGTGTATGTCCGCACTGAAACTATGCGGCTCCTCACTTAATTGGCAGTGTGTGTTTTTAAATTGGCCTGTCTGACGATAAGACCGGCCCAGTATTTGTGTGTCTGTGTGTGTGTGCGAGTGCGTGTGCGTGTGCGTGTGCGTGTGCGTGTGCGTGTGTGTGTGTGTGTGTGTGTGTGGGGCCATGCTGCAGTCTTAGGTCTCTTCAGTGGAGGAGAGCAGAGAGACAGCATTTGAATCGTTTAATATCCCCCATCACTCCCTCCCCAACAGTCAGTAATCACACACACACACACGCACACACACACACACACACACACACACACACACACACACACACACACACACACACACACACACACACACACAGCCTCAGAAAATGCAATCTTCTCCGCTGAAATGAAAAAGGAAGCTTAGCCTTTTGGCTTGGTGTGTATGTGTGTGTGTGTGTGTGTGTGTGCGTGTGTGTGTGTGCGTGTGTGTGTCCACGTGCGTCGCAGCACAGGTTCTCTGAGTGTGTACCTACGTGTGAGTGTGCATGAATTAACACGTGTGTGTCTGTGTGTGTGTGTGTGTGTGTGTGCGTGCGAGCCTACGCAATTACAGCTTTCCCCCAATTTGCTGAGTGTCATGGAGGAGCCTCCACCACCCTGCGCGCTCTGCGCTATGTTGCCACATATGTAATAATATTAACACGGCTCCCCAGAATGAGGACAACTCCACATGCATAATTTATGCCGGCTGGAAATCGGCAGTCTAGACGCCGCAGTGTGAAACGCGCCGGCTGCGTGTGCGAGCTGAAACTCGAAGGTCCGTATTTTCTGAGCCTCATCCAGCTCCGTTCTCTGCCTCCACCCTTGTTTTTTTTCCATCAGCGTGATGAATGAGCGATTATTCCAGCACCAGATGAGATTTTCCTTCCCTCGCTCGCTCGCTCTCCTCGTGTGGCTCTGCATCCTCACTTAACCCTCCTCTTCCGTCCCTCCCAGCTCCCCCCCGTTTTCCACTCGCTCCTCTCCGCTCCATCCATCATCCAGCTTTGGGTTTCCTTTTAATTTATTTCTTTGTTTTGTGTCTGCAAGCCCCCCCCCTCGGCCCCCCCTCGGTCATGTCCACCAGAATCAACAACCGCCACCTACTCGTATATCTGAGCACCAGATGATATACTTTACTCAAACTGAGCAGGGCCATTAAAATTCATGGCCGCACCTCAAACTACATTTTCTTTTTTTTTACACTTCTTCTTCCCTTTCTCCGAACAGAAGGTTGGAGGTGGAGAGGGAGGGGGGAACAGTTGGATAGGGAGGGGGCTCCTCTGGCATTGATGTGACGGTGGGAGGGGTGGGGGAAGAAGATGAGGAAGAGGAGGAAGAGGAGGAGGAGGAGGAGGAGGAGAAGAAGAATATGGGGGATGTTTACTTTAGAGGTCGGCCCTCTATAGTCCACCTGAAAATAGTTTTTTGTGGGTACACAGAGAGGGGGGGGGGGGGGGGGGGTAGTTGTCATTAAATGCCCCTCTCAAATCAGAGCTGAGATTCGGAGGCACTTTATCTGGACGGACAGACGGTCCCACAGTGGAGAGCAGCAGGGATGCAGTGTGTGTGTGTGCACGTAGGAGTGTGTTAACAAAAATCCAAACAACACACACACACACACACACACACACACACACACACATGTGTGCATTTTGTGTGCCATCGAGCCGTGTAACTGTGCCCACCTCTGAGTGTGTGTCTGTGTGTGTGTGTGTGTGTGGGACCTGTAATTGAGCCCTTTGAAGGTCAGCGCCTTCTACAACTCGCCCATTGTTAGTTGTTGTGGTTTTTTGTTTTTTTTTATACCTTGTGTCTCAAAATGGCCTCCTCGTCCTCCTCCTGCTGTCTGCAGGAGTGAAGGACGAATGCTGACGGAACAACGGCGAGAGCCCGAAGTGGCCCCTCCCCGCCGCGTGTCTGTCGGCGCGCCTGCTTCCTTTTATTTCCATCCCGCTTCGTCTCCTCGTGTTCCCGTGGATCCGCAGCGTCCAGCTCTCGCGTTCATCGCTTTAACCGACACGCTCGCTGTCTCTCCGCCGCCTCTGCAGGGAACCATGTTTGACACCAAAACTTTGTCAAATTCTCTCAAAGTTTTGTAGATATCCGGTGTTTTTTTTTTTTAAATGCTGAAGCTTTCCAAATCGCCCCAAAGGCCTGTGGGTAACGAGTCGTCTGGCGAACTTCTTTTAAACGGGCTCGGGTGGCGAGTGCACAGAGGTTTAACTAAGTATGTGTGCACAAATCGACGCTAATTTGCCACTGCGTGCACGAGCACAGTTCTGCATTCAGGAGTAAACAAGTTTTCCAATTAAACCTCTATTTCCGGCCCGTTCGGTGTCATTACACATTTTCCTTCAGATTCCCTGTGAAAGAACTGATTTTTGTATGTCATTTTCCTCCGTGTGCAGGCAGCACGTGCGCAGGTGGAGAGCACTCGCCTGCTTTCTGCATGTCTCCTGAACTTTTCAGGCGCACGCCGGCATTCCTCCTCAGCCGGCCCCTTGATTGGTTGATTGTTGCCTGCCGCTGCTGCGCGGCGCAGGAAAGGAAGGAAGGGAGAATCGGCTGTTGCCTAGCAATCGGGTTGCCATAGATACCGCCGTGGCTCCCTCCTAAAGAGTACACTGTTATGTGTGTACATTGAGGAGAGAGAGAGAGAGAGAGAGAGAGAGAGAAAGTAAAGGGAGTAGATGTATGGAGACAATAGAAAATGGGAGGATGAGAGGAAGCCGAAAGAGGAATGGAAGAAGTTTGAAGTATGGGAGAGAAGAGAGAGAGATGGAGCGCCGGGAGGGGCGGGGGAAGCGGGGGGGCAGGAGTTTGTTATGGATAACATAAAGAAATAAAGAAAAGGGAGAGAGAAACCAGACAAAGACAGGAGCAGAGTTGCACAGACATCGTATAGATTCCCCCTGACGCCTGATATACGGGAGTCTGCTTCATGTGGTATTCTCTCTCAACATGTGGTGCTGGGGCTCGCCGGCTGGTCGTGTTAGTCGGTTATCTCGGGCTGTGTTTGGATATGCTCCCACCACCACCCCCCCCACCCCCTGCTACACCACCCGTCTGTCTGCCTGCTTGTTGTCTCCCTGACTGTGGCTACAGTAGAGAGGAGAGCAACAGTTCATTCATTATTTCCACCGTAACAAAGGAATGTCCACATGTCGAATTGACACGACGCAGTCGTAATCTGTCAGACCGAAGAAAAATCTTCGGCCGTTTGTTTGGAATGAAATGGTGACTGGTAGTTAGCACGAAGCCATCGAATGCACAAAGAAACCCGCAGCAGCTCCAGCTCCAACGCCCTGCTTCAGGGGCAAAGCGCCACGAATGATTGCATGCGTGCTTTTCACTTCTTTTTTGATACTTTTTTCAGCTGGTGATTTTCGACGCACGGCGTGGTGGACCATGTGAGTCTGGGCACCATTCAAACCGCGTTTCACAGTCTCACTCCCACTCGGTTCTCTCCCTGGAACCAAATAGGATTAATTATTTGCATTTTAACTCTTCATCGACAGGGAAGCTCAAGCCTGCCCCGGCTAAGTGGCTCTTTTTTTTTAGTGCGTGCAAGTGTGAGTGCGCACAATGTGTGTATATTTGTGTCTATTTCGATTTCTTTAAATGCATCATTCATGGGGGAGTCGGTGTGCCTTTGTGTGCGTGCGTGATGTCTCGCCGTGCGTGTCTATTCGCTCACTGTGCACATGTCTGCACACTGCAGAGCTACTGTGTGTGTGTGTGTGTGTGTGTGTGTCTGTTTCTACGGGTCAGTGTGATTACAAAGCAGCCATAGATCAAGTTTTATTATGCACCAAAACTCCCTCTGTCCTCTTTACTTTGCAATGTCATCTCTGCACAAACGCTCACATTGCACACGCACACATACAAATGCATGCGTCCGGACCCACAATGCACTGGGAGTTACGCAACCTGCTGACTGGACATGAGTGAAAGTAGTACTTGTGTGTGTGTGTGTGTGTGTGTGTGTGTGTGTGCGGGTGAGAGGTGGGGTGGGTTTAGAGGGCGCTGGGATGGAAAAGGAGCAGAAATGGGGGGAGAGACGGGGGAAACGGGAGCGTAGCACTGGTGCAGGCATTAGTCTGACAACAGATGGATTGCAGGAAAGACTTCCAATTTCCTTTTTTTGAGCGTAAAGCAGAGGGAAGAAAGAAATAGACAGATTCCGAACGAGGGGAAGGGGAATCGAAGAGACGAAGCACAATGAGGCGCAGAGATCAAATCAGAGGCAGAGGGAGCAGCAGCAATAATGAGAACGCATGAAAGTGCAAAGAGGAAGAGGATGGCTGCAAGAGTGAGAGGATGAAGATAGGAAGAGAGAGAGAGCGAGAGAGAAATGAAGGCGGTGACTTTTCATCTGTGACTGACAGTTTCCATGTGGCTGCATCATTGCCTCCTTGTCTGCAAAAAAAAAAAACCTGAAGACGTCTCCTTGAGCGTTTGGGCTTTTGTGTCTGTGTGAATTGACATATTTATTTGGGTTTATCCTTTTTGTTTCCTCTTGTTTCCAATTTTTTTAACTATAATATGTGTGTGTGTGTGTGTGTGTGTGTGGCTGCACGAGGTCACATGGCCTCTCATTCATCATGCTAAAGGGAACAAGTGGGGGATGGGACTGAAACTGGACGGCAAAAGTTATTATGCAAAGGCTCGGCTGTAAATCTCTGAGTGTGTGCGTGTGTTCGTGCGTGCGTGTGTATGTGTGTGTGTGTGTGTGTGCGCTCTACTGTACATGTGTTTTTTCCTCTGTGTGTGTGCGCTACTCCTGAGAGGCTCTCCTCATTAAGCAGCCAGGCGACAGGAGTGCAGAGTGTGTGTTTTCACACACCGCTGCTCCGATACAACGAGAGAGACTTTTTTTTTTGTCCCTGAATTTCCTTCTGTCCTCTTTGTGCCTCCTCCTCCTCCTCCTCTTCCCTCTTTTCCCTTTCCCCTTTCTTGAAATCCTTCCCTGCCTCCTTCTCATTCTCTTCTTCCTCCACCTGCGAGCCTCCTCCTCTTCCTCCTCCCTGCCGGAGTGCTCGCTGCCTTCGATAATTGTGAAGAGCGGAGACACTCTGACAGTAAAAAACGCTGACACTTTAGCCTTGCGCCTTTGCCTCGGCCTTGATAAATCAAGTTTTGTGTTATTTTCATCACGGCGGTAGCCACGGCAACGTGTGCTCCTTTCTTAATGGCTGAGGAGGCCTTTTTGTGTATTGTTGCCACGGAGCAGAATAGAGTTGGAGAAGTAGAAAGGCAACACAAGAGATTTAAAAAGTGAGAAAAGTCAACAGGTAGCCCAGTTCGTTTGTGCGTGTGTGTGTGTGTGTGTGTGTGTTTGTGTGTGTGTGTGTGTGGTGGCAGAGTTCATTTCTTTCAAATAGAGGCTTTGAGGTGATGAGGCCTCTGCAGCGGCTGGCCGAAGGACGAGCGTATCGACCAGCCAGAGTCGGCGGTATTGATTCCAGGTCAAAGGGAGACGGAGGGGAGAGAAGAAGAGGAGGAGGAGGAGGAGGAGGAGGAGGAGGAGAAGGAGCGGTTTGAAAGGGAGAAACTTGTGAACGGGGCCAGGATGAGGACAGACGTCAGGTCACCACCTTCTCAACAGTTTGCCTCCCGTTTTTTTTTAATTTTTAAAAAGAAAAGTTATTTTAATGAGGTCGCCAATAGTCACATAATCTTATAAAAGAATTAAGAACTAGAAATATCCACTTCTTTCTTTTCTCTTGCAATTGACTACAAAAAATATATTTTCTGGGGTGCAAAAACAGATTCAACATATTTACACATGGAAAAAAAAGGAAACTAGATTAGTTAACTAATTTTGCCCCAAAACATGGATTTTTGCCGTGTTTAAATAAATTAAACAAGAGGTGCCTCAACAAATCCCCGAAAATACAACTAACATCTGAAACTATTGTGAAACATGCAAGCACAGGCAATTATTTTGCTGAAAGAGAATTTGAAAAAAAAAAGAGCGGGGCAAGAGGCGGTTCAGAGAGCGAAATAACGAAAGAGCAGCATGGAGGAGAGAAAATGAGAAGGGGAGGGGGGGGAGAAAAATGATAAGCAGAGAGGGAGAAAAGATGGGGAAGGGTGTTTGTGGGGGAGGGGGGGGGAGCATTTGAGGATTCATCTCTTGCTGGATAATTCCCTGGAGGATCTCTCTCCAACACTTGAAAGCTGTGAAGTGTGCGGTTCTGCTCATACTCCTCCTGGTAATTGGAAGAGGAGAGGGGAGGAGAGGAGGAGAGGAGGAGGGGGGGAAGGAGGGAGGGAGGGGAGGCAAGGAGGGGAGAGTCAGGTAAAGAAGCAGTGGAGGCAAGAAAACGTGCAGGAGAGGAGAAGGAGAGGAAAAGGAGGTAACACTAACAAGAGGGTAAAGACAGAGAACCTGTTTCCTTCTCTTCTATTTTGGCTCATTAGCTCGCTCCTTTTTTATTCTCTCTCCCTCTGTCATGGTCCTCCCTCTTCTCCCCCTTCCCCCCCTTCCCCCCTCCCCCCTTTGGCCGGTGATGGCGTGTCTGTGGTTGCGGGCGGCCTCTGAAACACGGCCGCAGGCGTTTAATCATTGATGGAGTATTTTTTGCAGGCGGGCCAGTGGGCAGCCGCGGCTCACTCGCATGCGTCAGGACCTGCTGATTCACTCTCTGGGGCCTCTAAGCACGCGCACACACACACACACACGCACACGCACACACACACACACACGCACATGCACCTCTACAAAGCCAAACGGGGGGATGCAATGTAGCCTGGATGCGTGTGGCTTTCCACATGTGTGCCCATCTAGTTTGTCCCAACGGGAATTGCGAGGCCCAATCAGCAGCGCCGAGCCCGAATAAAAGCAGCGCAGATAAAAAGCAATTTATTTGACCAGAGCTCGTTTGCTTTCGCTCCGGGGGGGTGGAGGCGGGGTGGGGGGCACGCCACATATGTCTCAGCGGCTTTCACAGTATACGTCCTTCTGCCAGACTCGAGAAACATCTGGTGGTGTTGTTCTCACCGTAGCACATTCGGTACACGTTAATATCCATCGATGGAGTGACTGCCACAACTTTTGTGATTCCTCCACTGCATTAGACATTCCAATCTGCCTCAGAGGGACTTTTTATGGGCGGTAATGTTGCATTATCATTTGACCAATTCACCTGCAATTGCTCCTACTACTCTTATGACAATAATAATGATAATAATAATTACTGACTTTTGGATGATTTTTCATAAAAAGGGGAACAAATTGGCCGAGGTCTATTTTCCTAACCTAGCACACCGGCCTCCAGGTGTGTCCTTTTTCTCTGACAAACACTCGACGCAGGCAATGCGTCATCTTGCAACAGGAAATGTAGATTACTGAGAATTAGGATTGAAATTGGACGAACCGCTCAGCTCATCGTTTCATAGCAGCTTCCTCGTTATTTCTACGGATGCCGTAATCTCTCTGCCACCCTCAAAGTGCACATCCCACGCAGCTGCTTCCTCTCACCGAAGACGGCGGGCTCTTGTTTCTCTTGTTGTGTTCTTTTCTTTTATCAGAGTACTCCTGTTGCACGTAGCAGGTTGCAGCTCATCTTTTCCCCTCCCCTGTCTGTCAACCTGATCGCACAGTTTTCATTATTCTTTTATTTCTCCCAGGATTAAAGCCAGACCCATGCGGGGTAGAAAGCCGTATCTCTCTCACTCCTCCTTCTCCCCTCACCCCTTTTTACCCTCCCTCCCCCCCTCACCACCCCTCGTTCTTCCCTTCCGGCCAAACCAGCTCCGCCCTGGTATGGATGGACTAAATGGCCTCTGCCTGTCTCACACATGCACAAAGTATCACCTGCAGCTCTGTCTGCCTCTGCCTCTTTCCTTTTGTCTCTCTGCAAAGGGAATTTTGTGTGTGTGTGTGTGTGTGTGTGTGTCTTAGCGTGGACCTGCGTAATCCACTCAGTGTACTCACCGTCGCGCTGTGCCGCACAATGAGTCACTGGAGCCGCCAAGTGCGTTAAAGTGCGCGTACGAAACAGTCAGCGTTTGAGTGGTTCCTTCCATCACGGTGATTACGCAATCAACGGGCGGGCAGACAACAGACGGGGAGACCGAGAGAGGGATGGAATGCGTCCACACACACACACACACACACACACGCGTGTGCGCAGCACTCAGGGTTCTCCTCTCGTTATTAATCACCGCGTGGAGCAACAGGCCGGCAGCTCTGCCCCCCGTGCACGTGCACGTGCACACACGCTGATGCAAACGCACTCGCATCCACATCATCCCTCAGTTCCTCCTCCTCCTCCTTCCCTGAAAATATTTACCAGAGCCAGGGAGTGCTCCCAGCAGGCGTCCCCCCCTTCCATCCCCCCGATAACTCCCCCCTGCTCCCGGGGGTCCGGCGAGTCCCCCGCCTCCGGCTGCGGCCTTGAACCGCCGCTTGTTGTTGTTGTTTTTTTTTCTTCTGTTTCGGACTTCTTGTCACCTGATCTCTTCTCTTTGCTTTTTACATCTCGACATTTCACCCTCCCTTTGCTAAACAGCCCGTCCGGGAGGTAAGCTCGACTCTTTCCTGACCTCGCCTCCCTTTTTTTTTTTCTTCTTCTCGCTCCCACCAGCCAAGAAAGCGCCGGACGGCTCGGTGATCGCCAACGGCTACTGCGACTTCTGCCTCGGAGGCTCCAAGAAGACCGGCTGCCCCGAAGACCTTATCTCCTGTGCGGACTGTGGACGCTCAGGTAGGCCACCGCTGAAGGGGATGATTGGCAGGAGGAAGGCGGTCCTCTGTTGATGGGCGGCTTTTTGAAACGTTTGACGTTTGACGAGCACAGATTTCGTGTGGAATGGTTAGTTACGCTTAAATGGACCATACCAGTGTTGGTTTTTGTTCGTTTTGTTTTAGCCCATCTGCTACAAATCATGTACAGTCTTATCATTAGACATTTGCTGTTATGTTTTTGATTTTGTTTTAGGTATTTTCTCACCTTCCAGGCAGCTGTTGGTTTACAGTTTTCACTCCCGAGTTAAAAATCTATTGGCGGGGGCTTGAAACCGACCCCTGAGTCATCTAAAAGGACTCTCATTGGGCGTTTGGAGGGTCTGTACCTAGAAACTACCAATACAAAAACATACAAAAATGGTTATCACAAATTCACTAATGTTCAGCTAATGAGGTAGCATCACCTCACATTATCTGTTGTATGATACTTTGGGGCTTTGTGGTCCTTAGAGGCCACCGTACATACAACATTAAATCCATTCCTGTAGCTTTCATTGCTTTTAAGTGCGGGTTCATTCGCTTACCATTAACGTACACAAGCATCTTCTCTGGCAGTTTGTTTCTCTTCTGTGCGAGGGAAATGCTTTGCTGCCTTAAAGGTGGAAAACACATTAAAACTTCGTTAACAGTATGACATGCTTGGAAAAACAGTGGCTATAATGTAAAATGTGCTAAAAGAGTTTCTTGTTGGTGTAACAGTGCCAGGAATTTAAATGAGCTTCAAAACATTATTTTAAAAAGCATCAACACCTGAAAATAAAGTGCTATTCGTTATACAATGTACTCTATTCATCACAAGTGATAATAATCACAGCTGGGGACGGGATTTAGCTTTAGCTTTGTAGAATACCACAAACAAAGAAAATCTCTGAATATATATAATATGCAATAAGTATCATGATGAAGAGTGCAGAAGTGCATCACCGATATGGCACTTATTGTTATGAGATCGGCATTGGAACATGAACGGATCCCATGGAATGTGGCGTGACCACTCGGTGTGACCTTCCCGTCTAAACAAAACAAAAACACAAATTCTGAATGTTGTGTGCTGCATTCCTTTCAATCCTGGCTTCTTGTGCAACAAACCTCCTTTGTGATATAAACCGTTGTCTGTTTCTTCTTTGTGGAACGGCCTCCTTTGGTGTGTATTGTGGTTGTGAACGGCGAATCTTATGAGAGCAAAAGGTCGAGAATGATTTCTTTTATGAAATACCATTGTGTTATTATTTTCCCATTATAAATCCCTTTGTTTTGTTTTGTGGGATTTGCCTGTATATGTGTATACATGCAGAGAATGCAGTGTATATGGTGAAGAATCTGTGAACTTATTACTTGATTGCATGTATTGTATTCATACTTTTCTCAACCTGTTTTTTTTTTTTTCATCTGAAAAAATAAAAAAGCAGAACTGAAAGGATTTACGTGATTTGTAGTGAATGGGCTGCAGCGTGCGAAACATTGGTATGGTCCTCTTCTCTATATAAACACGCTCGACGAAGACAAATAGAGGATGACGTAACCGTGTTTCTGTTGTCGTCGTCATGTAACAGGAGGCACCAGCCGGATGTGGCCCGGGTAAGTGGCTTCACAACAGACAGGATTTATTTTCTGGATTTTTTTCCACTTTCATTAAAATGACAACGGGATTATTTTCAATCGAACGTAAACTTATGGGAATCTTATGGTATATTTTCGGATTTTTTTTAAATACAGTGGAAAACCAAGTTCTGTCCAAAAATTCTTTCAGCCATCTGGAAGAAAAGCTCAGCAGATGTGATCACATCTGCACCGCAGCGCTGTTCCCCCCTCCGCTCTTCCCCCCTTCGCTGTTCCCCCCTCCGCTCTTCCCCCCTTCGCTGTTCCCCCCTCCGCTCTTCCCCCCTTCGCTGTTCCCCCCTTCGCTGTTCCCCACTTCGCTGTTCCCCCCTCCGCCCTTCCCCCCTTCGCTGTTCCCCCCTCCACGGAACAGCGATAAGTCGCACATATCGCAGCAAACTGCCGGATAGATAGAGGTAGATGATGGATGACTGTCCTCGACACGCAGAAAGCCATGGTGAAAAACGTTGTGTGGGTGTGTGCTTGTGTGTGTGTGTCTGTGTGTGTGTGTGTGTGTGTGCGTGTGTGCACTCAGGCCACCCATCCTGTCTGCAGTTCACAGTGAACATGACGGCTGCGGTGAGGACTTATCGCTGGCAGTGCATCGAGTGCAAGTCCTGCAGCCTGTGCGGCACCTCTGAGAACGACGTAGGTCCTCACTTCATACACGCATGTCAACTCTGAACACATGTGGCTGCACACACACACACACACACACACAATACTTCATACGTTTTATACAAAGAGCAAGTTGACTTCATTTCTCCTTGAAGGAATCTCCTTTTTGAACGTCGCCTGGCTCAAAGACTTAATCACATGACATTCTGACACGCTGAGTGGGAGAAAGAAGGACTTAAATCAGTGGAACATTTTTAAAGATACGTACAAGATACTTTTTTTTATTCCTGAAGATTTGAATTCACACAAACCGCAGTGCAGATTGTGTGAATTCGTTGGGATGAGAGCGTAAAAGTCTGCGTAGTGTTTCAAATGGATAATTGGAAAATACAAAACACACCTCAACCGTTTATTAGTTTATTACTACACAACCGGACTTCTTCATTGCAAGTTTCCAATCCCACATAACAGCGTCTGCTTGTGTGAATCTTCCCCTGTGCTGCAGGACCAGCTGTTGTTCTGCGACGACTGTGACCGAGGCTACCACATGTACTGTCTGAGCCCCCCCATGTCTGAGCCGCCAGAGGGTACGTGCACACACCCGGGGAGGAGGGGGGGAGGGGGGAGTGCCTCAGAATGGCACGTCCCCTCAAATTAAAGCCCCCCGCGAGGGGCAAGATGGCTGCTTCCCGATGTTTGATGGCGTCGTTGTCATGGAGATGAGTCGAGTCGAGAGAGATAATGTGTTTCCATGGCGAGAGTGTCACTTGGCTGAACGTACAGTAGCAGCGGCACTTGTGTTCCACACTCGCTAACGGTGTCGCGCTCTGCCCACACGCGCAGCCACTCTCCGTTTACAGGAGAGGCTTTTTTTCCCCGGCGGTTTTCCTTCAGGGTTCGCCGCCGCGTGGCGAACGCGTCGCTCGCGCCCCTCTTTAGGCGTCGTGCAGCAGGGTCGTCTGTGTGTAACGTTTAATTAAAGTCGCGTATCCTCGCCGCTCAAATCCAAACCAAAAGGAGGCTGTCAGAATCCCCCTGCGGCCACAATCCGCAGGCACAGCGTGTGGTGTTTTAACATGCGGCTTTAATTTACAGTATTACTTAACACTCCTTCTAAAATGAGGGATTAATCCACAAGGCTTCACAATAGCAGTGATTGAACTTGTGTGTGTGTGTGTGTGTGTGTGTTGTGCAGGGAGCTGGAGTTGTCATCTGTGTCTGAGACACTTGAAGGAGAAGGCCTCAGCCTACATCACCCTCACTTAATCCGCGGAGCAGCGCCTCATCCTCTCGGCCCTTCATCCTTCCTTCCTTCGTTGCCCCTCCTCCGTGCCTCAGCTGAACCCCCCCCCCCCCACCTCCTCCCTCCACCCCCACTTCTTCCTCCTCTGATCTATTTGTCGCCGGAATCCGTCCCGGGGGGACCTCTGAACCCTAACGGAGCGCACAGCACCCTTCAGCACGGCGACCTTTCCTGAACGTCTCCACCGGCCGCAAACCGGCCCCCGTCCTCTCCGGGGGGGGTTTCACATCGACCTCCGCCCCCAATGCTCGGCCTGAACGCCCCCCACACTCCTCCCCCCGGTCCCCCTTTACTGAAACCGGAATTCATCAGCCAAGAGGACTTCAGAGGTTCACTGATCCACAAGAACCCTCTTAAGGGCCCTCGGAAGAGCCCCAATGATCTTCATCTGCAAGTCGGTCAAGTAGCGAGTGAGAATTAACGAGACGGACGGGTGTGAGGCTGAAATGTCCACCTAACCAAAACTCAACTTACCCCCCCCCCCCCCCTCCCGCCGGCCCACCCCCGTACAGAGCCGAGACGTTGAACTCTGATCCGCTGTTTGTCGGCCTCTCTGTTGTACAGAATTCAGACTGATTCTCCATCTCTGTGCCCCCTCCCTACAAACACCACACCAGACGGAGACGCAACAATGAGCCTCGGGCCATCGACCATCTCGACCTCGCCGCCTCCTCTCTCCTTTGCATGGGGATCCCGCAGACCAACGGCTGGAAGGTGTCGGGGCTGTGAGCGTCGGACGGGGCCGATCGGTGTACATAAAAATGACAGTTTAGCTCACAAACCCTCGACCTGAACTGGAATCGGCCGTCTGTGAAACCGTGACTGTGAAAGCCAACGTGGGACTGAGACACTGCTCGTGCTTGGTGTGTGTTACCTGTGTGTTCAGAATGTAGGATTCACGTGTGGACAATGCAGAACTTTCTCTGGCCTACGCTGAGGCCTAAAAAAAAACAACACATTTTTTATGATTCCTTTTTTATCGTAATTGTTTCGTTTTTTTTCCCTCCCATTTGCATGTTGTTATTTCAATTGTTTGTAAAGACTTTTATTTGCAACGCAAAGGAAAGCACACTTAATTCGCAATAATGTGTTTATGATATGAACTATTTTGGCCAAACTGGGTGTGTTTTAAACACTGTGCGTGCTTTGTGTGTCTGTTTGTGTGAGTTTTTTTCCTCAGCGCTACAGGAGCCCGGTGGCATCCGCAAGAGGGTTTGAGTGGCACAAAGGTGATGTGAATGTCAACATCGCCCTGTCCAAAGTCACACGGCAAAAGTCACTGAAGTCCTTAATAAAGTGTTGAATACGTAGTTTGACCTTTCAGGCACATCGCGACAAAACAGGGCTCGTCACTTTCCACCCTTTTGGTTTTTCCAACCATTAATCAAAAGAGATTTGATCCGCAGGTAGGTTGACAGAGCTGCTTCCAGATGCTAAGCTAGGCTATGCTAGGCTACGCTAACTGTCTCCTAAATGAAGCAACATATTTGTCAGACAGCTATGAGATGTGAGAACACCAGCTACAGTCTCATACGACTGAATAATGTGTAGTCAAGTGAAAACTAGGATTATTATTTCTGCGTTAGCAGTTTTTATTTTAAATCATTGAATTAATAGTAAAATATGCTTCTTTTAATTGAAAGTATCTCGGATTGATGACACCAACACACACAGACTATGTCAGCAAAGAGGCAAAGCTTTTTGTGGCTGGCTTAACGCGGTTTTGGACGGTTCTCTCTGAACAATCAATGTTAGCTCTGCACGTTAGCATCCAATAGGCTAGAAAAAAAAATCCGCATTTGAAGAGCAAGCTACAATGTTGCGCCTGAGTTTTGTCATAACAGGATTAATCCAGTCAGCCTGCCAGCATGTAAATGTTTGAGCTTTTCACTGGGAACTAGTTTCTTTACCATTTAAACCCAAAGACAAGCGGTGTTATCATCAACCAGGTAAACCAGACTTCTCGCAGCAACTTTAAAGGGCACATTACCAGACAGCTGACGTGGAAGTGCTGCGTTAGGAGGGCCAGGGGTTCGATGGTATCGAGGATGCATCCATCCGATGACGTGTGAGCTTTACGTTTGGAGGCCACAGCTGTAAATAGGACGTTGAATTCAGGGCAATAAAATTGCCATTTCATACAGAATTTTCATATTCTTGTGCAGGCCTACACATAAGTACGGTCATTTCCAGTGGTTTTTCTTTTGATATATATTTTGTTATAATGCTGCGTCGTGTCTCAGAGTGGAAACTTGCGGGATCAGATGGCTCGCGAGAATGTACCTGGACTGTAATTGTGTTTGCCATCTGATACTGGAAAAGACATTAGGCAATCTGAAACGTTTCTGATTTCATATTTGAATATATGTCATTATTTGTCGGTATTTTTTTTAAAGGACGATAAGAAATAACCTTTAACTTTTCATTTCCCCCTTCGTCTCTGTGTTTGGTTTCGCAATCTGGGTCTTCTCACATTTTGCACAGCGTGGCTGCACTGCTTCCCAAGTGTGTTTATGCCTTTGGGTGTGTGTGTGTGTGTGCGCGACTGCGTGTGTGTGTGTGTGTGTGTATTGCCACTTTAATGGAAGGTCAGAGAAGAGCAAACCGAACCAAAATAGTGAATTATTATTATTTCTCAGTGGAACCACTTGCATGGCAAAGCACTGCTAGAGGATTCGAGGGCTGAGAACAAAACAACAACAACAAAAAACCACAACAGTGTACTTAAGTGGTCACATTTCCCACAAGTCACCTGTGTAAAGGAGAATTCTGTTTCGTTCTCCAGTGTGTTCGTTCCCGTTTGCTTTGCTTGCACGTGTTTCTGTTATCCAATGACATCCGCAGTCGAGGCGTGTTCGAGGAGGGGTCGGATGGTGACTGAGAAGCCTTCATATTGGGATCTTTTCCCGCCACCGAACAAGAGAAGCTCGGTGGCGCTGAACTCACATTGATTGTACTATCTGGCGAGGGCGGGGGGCCGCCACGTTGGGGTTTTGGGAGGGTTCGGCGTCAGTGTGATTATTTGTACAGATGGTGATGATGTTTTTGGGGGTCAAACAGCTGCACCAGAAACCCTCAGGGCCTCAAGCTGCCCCCCCCCACCCCCACCCGCCCCCTCTCGTTTTAGGCAGTTGGGGCGGCTCGGAGGGTCGAGACTTTGGGCCCCATTAGGCCGCTCGTGTAAATTGTCGTTTTGTGATCTTGCTTCGCACTTCTTTGGTTTGGTTCGGTTTTCTTTTTTTTCTCATTTTTTTTTAACGAAAAATAGGAAACTAATTGTATGTAAAAGTCCGTACGTGAGCTAGCGAACTGTTTATTTTGTAATCTTCATTTTTTTTCAACGTGATTGTCTGTTGTGAACAACGCTGAATAGAGATTAGTCTTTAATTTGTATTTTTTACCGTGAGCGGAAGATGAAATCCTCCAGGACATTTTTTTAACCGCCCATCACTGCTGTCAATCATTCTCTGTGAATTCATCCGACTTTATCAATTATCCCGGTTTTGTCTCTCTTCTCTTGACTCATTTTTTTTCCATTAAAAAGATGAGACAGAATAATGACCTCCACCTGTGTGTTGTTGTCATTGTGTAACGCGTGTGCGTGTGCATTTATTGGCTGCGGTCCCGTGATATGGATCACTGAACGTTTGTGTGTTTTTGGACAGTTTGCCTGTTTGTTTGTATTGTTGCTTGCCAGCCTGTTTAACTTTCTGCTCTTTTTTTCCAGGTGAACAGGACTTCTCCAGTCCACACTGTGAATGCAGTCTAACTCGCGCGCTCCGAGCACACCGACCAATTTCTTCCTCTTTTCACGGCGCAGATACAAATCTATCAAAGCCGCGTGTTCAAAGGCTGCAGCTGTGAATAACTAATTATCATTTCCAATTTAAACACATTCAGTAGAACTCCTTTTTCGTTTTGCAGCGCTCTCCAAAATTATTGTAACCTTTTCAGGAGCTTGAAAAAGGAACAAATTGACTTTGAATTGACAAAGGATTAAGGGGGGGGGGGGGGGGTACTTCTGAAGCTGGCCGGCAGAACTGTGAATGGGGACAAAAGAACCGTGTTGTCTGCAGTTGTTTTGGAAAGAACACTGCAGAAGAGAATGCACTTTGCTATTCCGGGCAGGTACACGTTTGCTATTTGTGATGTATTCCTGGAGATGAGACATTCATCATGGCTGCTCTGTTGGCCAGACCCGGCTGAGCAACAGCAGCAGGGGGAAGTCAAGCTGATCAACAATGCCGTTTTTTTTTTTTCTCCTTCCCAGCTTCCTTCAAGAAGCCATGAAAAAAAAAAGCAGCGCACACTTGGTTCCTTGGGGGAATATAGGTATTTTTAACAATACATTCTGCGAAAAACCAATTCCTCCATCCATCCTTTGGCTGAGCTCCAACCTTATCCAAAATCCTGCACTACACACCCAAGCCCCCGCCATTCTGTGCACACACAAACCCGCACACACACCCCAGTGTGCCACACACACACACACACACACACACAAACCCCAGTGTGCCACACACACACACACACACAAACCCCAGTGTGCCACACACACACACACACAAACCCCAGTGTGCCACACACACACACACACAAACCCCAGTGTGCCACACACACACACACACACACACACACTGATGACACGCGTGGACCCGGCGTGCACTGACTCACATACTGTACAGTAGATGCACGCACACACACAGCCTAGAGCCGCATCTTCTTATGAGCTTCATTACTCTGACCCCAGTCTCCCTTTCATATCTCTGAAGATGTTTATGCACTAAGTGTGTGTGTGTGTGTGTGTGTGTGTATTTTTCCCTCAATACCAAATAGAATATGCATATGTATATGTATTTAGGCCCAGAGTAAGCACAAGTGTGTCCAGAGTGCAAGGATGTGCATACTGTATGTCAATGTGTGAATACTGTACTATGTATGTGTGTGTGTGTGTATATGTGTGTGTGTGTGTGTGACTTCCCAGCCAATTACCACATCTCCCAGACAGACTGAGACTGCCTAGGCATTGCCAGCCAATCAGAGAGGGGCTGCGCACAGCCGGGCCGGAGGTGGTTGCCATGGTAACCAGGAGGACTGTTTGCGTTGTGGCTGATGGGAGAGTGATGGATTACAGTAATGGGATGGAGGGACGGACGGACAGAGGAAGATAGGGAAGAAGGGAGGAAGAAATGGGGAGGGAGGTTTGGAGAGAGGTGAGGATGGGTAGAAGAGAAGGAAAGCGGGAGATAGAAAGAGGGGCCAGGGGGCGGGGAGGAGCGGGGGGCGGGGGGGTGTATGGGGCATGGGGAGGTGAGGAGGTGGAGGGAGAGGGAGGCAGACTCATACATAAAGATATTGGAAATGCATGAATGCGACTTAAAAAGAATGAAAGAAAAGAAAGCAGTGGGAAAGGAGTGAGGGAGGGGGAAGGGAGGGAGGGGAGGGGGGGGATGATATTGGGAAATGGCGTTGGGGGAGGTGCGGGTGGAACTCTGTCGTGTGGGATTGAATTCCTCTCTTTCCCTCTAGATGTCCGTCCATCTGTCCTTGGAGCCTCACCTTTCTCGTGATTGGTGCCCTGTCTCAGGGGCAAAGTTGCTCCACGGTTTCCAGGCTGCTTTGCTGCGCGAAATAAATCGCGCGCGCAAGGCAGCATGGGAAAAGCCAGGCTAACAGTTTGACACGCTGCCATTAAAAAAGTAACGAAGCGCAATACATTTATTTATTTATTTGGTATAATAAGGTTTTCCAACTCAGGTAAAATAGACTCTATTACTCTGAATGACAGGAGAACATTTTAAACAGCCACTACGATGGATTTTAGGGTCGTCGATCACAAACACATTTGTCTATGTAGCAAACAGAAAATGAAATTTGTCCTCATTAGATTTGAAAACAATACTTAACGGCGGTTGTTTCTTTATTCCTCAGTTTGTCAGAAAGTAAATTCAGCACTTTTAAACCTATTGAGACTGAAAAAAAGGTATCATGGGTGAAGAGAAAAACAGGGTTCAGTTGAATAACAAACTTTTTTTCCAGGCGAAAAATCAACAAGCCGGTTCCTTTAGAGAAGATTCACCAGCAACAACAATCTTTACTATCCACGTAGGAATCGATACAACCACAGAGCCCCGAGGCATTCAGCAATCAAAGTGGGTAATTAACAGTCTAACCAGCTGATCAATAAAGTGACCGGGATCGATGGAAGTGAATGGAAGCATGTGGTTTCCTGGAGCGGTTTTTGGCCCTCGGGCCTCGGCCTCTTCTCCCGTTGAACCGCCTGAATTTTCCTCCCGCTGACGGACGGAGGACGAGGATGCTTTTGAGGCGAGGATTAGATTAAATCTCCGGAGAACCGGACTCCCTGGGATCTCATCAAGCGACTCAAGTCAATTAAAGGTGAAGTTCACGCAAATTAACTTCTGTGCCGAATTTAAAAAAAAAAGAAAAGATGAAGGACTTCCCAAAAATCCATTGTAGTGGCGGCTTAATGCGTTTTCCTCTCATTCAGAGTCATCTTTAATGATTATCTGCCACAGTTGTCACTTTGAAGGCTGTGAAATCCTCTATTGAGACAAAACTGCAATTTACGTGTTTTGAGTGTTGATAAAAATCCGCCCATCTCTGATTGGACCATCGGTTTGCAGAAGGATATTTTTTCTTTCAGCTGGATGAACACTTGAATAATCTGCCATTAAAATAGCTTTCAACAAAAAAAAAAAAAAACACTTCAAAAGGTGAATTTAAGAATCTTGATTTAACAGTGCCGCCTGGAGGCAGACGTCGGCTAACAACAGCTTCCTGTCAACTGACACAAAGAGAGAAAGTAGTGCTTCACCTGCCCGTCATCCATCAAACACGTGCACAGCAGAGGAGCGATCCACGGGTTCATGTTTAAATGAAAAGTGAAATAAAACGAATGAGGAAACACAAAGGAATAATAAAGTTGCAGGATGTAAATTTATAAAATACATTATTGTTGCCTGGGATTTTTTATTATTGCTGCTGTGGAAGAGCCAAACAGTGTGGATCATTAATAAGGACGTGTATTGTCTTCCCCTTAATAGTAATAAAGCAGTTACCCTGAGGAAACACAGTCCCGACATGGTGTACTGCACACTGAGTGAAAAATAAACGTCAGCAGAGTAATGTGAAAATACAAAGCTGATTAAATAAAACTCCCTGCTCTTTATCTTATCCTTAATGTTCTGTGTGTTTTATCTGGCATCAACCAGCCTGGGTTTTATCCCACTCTATGTTGGTCAACCACGTCCACCCCGAACGCGACGAGCGACTTGTGTTTACCTGCACACAAGCCTCACGTGTCAGCAGGAGTTCAGATAAAAGGACAAGTTACACATAGAAGCCAGTTTCTGCTCAGGAGGGACAGCGGACGGCTGCACCGGGCGGTGAGTTGGGACACAAACAAAGCTCTCACATGCGCAGGCCGCCTCAGTAGACTGCCTTCAGTACAGTGTTGAGTAAAAATCAGGCTCTGTTGTAGTTTACATTACATGTCATTTAGCTTTTATCCAAAGCGACTTACAATAAGTGCATTTCAACCATAATGATACAAACGATGATAAACGACAAACGATGGTGTTTTTAGTCAAGGTAAAGTCTGAGGAGGTGTGTTTTTAGTTTGCGACGTAAAGGCTCTCTGCGGTCCTGATGTCATTATTTGATCAAACTCTGCAGGACGGTCAAGGACCCTCGATACCAAAAGTTTATTCCAGGATGCAAACTCTGGTGAATTTGTTCGCTCTTCTCTCGCTCCTCTTTTCTGTTCATGCGGATGTGGTGGAACGCTTTGAGGTTTGTAAACTAATTCCAGTTCAAGTTGTGTGTGTGTGTGTGTGTGTGTGTGTGTGTGTGTGTGTGTGTGTGTGTGTGTGTGTGTGTGTGTGTGATGCACACAGACTGAGTTGTTGTGTTATTTGTCCCAGGATGTGCCAGAATGCATGAAGTACTTCTATAAGGAGAAGGTACCAGAGTGGGGGGCTTCTACACCCGGTGCTGCGCGTCTCTGTCATCGCTTCAGCAACAGGTAGGAAAATAAATGGGTCCTTTTTTTGTAATGTGGGTTAAGTACAGCATCATAAATACAACGTCACAAGAGCACCTCAGTCGGATGTGGAGAAGAAAACCTGACTGGTGTTTTTTCCCGCTAAATGTCACTCACGCCTCATTTTTTCCCGCTCTGATCCCCCAGGTACCACTTTGCCAGCCTGTATGACACGAACCACCGCATCGCCGTCTACGCCGCCTATAAATTCCAGCCGAGCAACGGGGGAGGCAGGGAGAAGAGGTGGTTTGTAGAGCCTCAGGTTGGTTTGTATTGTATACGTGCATCGACAAAAGCCTCTGAATGTGTGTACTAAATATCAGGTTTGCAGGGAGCAATACGGTAAAGTAACGGGGCTCCAATTGTAACACAATTGACCCTCTGTGTTGTTGCGAATGCAATGCATTCTGGGACTCATAAATATTTAATGATTTTTTGAATCATTATCTTTCAGTATTTGAGTCCCAGTGGCGCCCTCGTAGCGCGTCTGTTTGCATGTGAGTGTGTTGTTGCCCTACAGCTGGTGGACATGTCCTGGCAAGCCGAGATGAAGGATGGCTACTGGCTCGGGAAGGACCACCCGGGGGTCTACCAGGGGGAGAGACAGGCCCTGAATGAGGACTACACGCACTCTGGCTTCGACCGCGGTCACCTCAACCCCAATGGACACCACGCAGGTAACGGAGACGGAACGGGGGGGAGTTCAAACCGTTGACTTGACGTACATTTCCATTGATCCCCGACTCCTCTCACTTACAGTCCCTAGCCGCAACGCCACGTTCACCCTGACCAATGTGGTTCCCCAGAACCCCAAGCTGAACCAGAACGCCTGGAGGATCCACGAGTCCCGGCTCACTGACCTCTTCCGGGACACGTGCTCCGAGGCCTTCGTGCTGGTCGGCGCCGTTCCCTCCGTGGACAACTGGATCGTTAAAAACAACGTGAGGCGGGTGAACATCCCGGACTACCTGTGGAACGCCTACTGCTGCGTGGACAACAATGGCGTACCCGTGCAGAGCGGCGGCGCCACGGCGAGGAACACGGAGGCCAACCAGGTGGAGCAGCTCTCACTGGACCAACTGGGAGAGTTCCTCCAGCAGTTCTCCAACTCGCCAGAGAGGGCGCTGTTTTACAACAACTGCAGAGCGTGAGGGACGATAAAGGAATGACGAAAACCGACAAATACTTTCCTTTTATATTCTTTTCATTTAATCAAAGATGAAATAAAGGCAAGAAATAAATTGTTATCGCAAAATCATTTACTTGAATATATTGATCCAATTAGAGAAATATCAAATATCAATATTTAAGTATATGGAGTATCTTTTTGCACCTTTATCAATGAAAACAATAGTAAACGGATTGACTAAAGAAACATCCAAAAACCTCTAAAACTATTGGTATGTAATATGACTGAAAGAAGATATACCTTTTGATGAGGTGCTTTTTACACCTTCCCCCTTATGATTTTAGTTACTATAATAAATGATTCATTTGTAAAGCCTTCATGAACAGATTCAGAGCTACATTTTTTATCTTTTTTTCAGTTAGCTTTAAAGAGTGCTAATATTCTTCACGGAAATGCCTTTGACAATAGGAAAAATAACCCCAGTTAAATAAATGTATTCCCAATTATAAACCACCACCCAAATTTGAATAACCTGCAGCTTAAAGCTCAGTCATACTGGACGAAAGTGTCTTTTACATTGACATTAAAGACAAACAGGTGATCTTATAAAGAATGATTAACATAATTTGTAGAACAGTAGAAGCATTAAAGAATGTGTACGGTCGGTGTTACATTTCCACGCTGTTGGTTTGGGCCTCTGAATGTATATTGCTCTGTATACCTCATTTATAATAACTTGTGTACATTTCTTTTCGTTTAAATATCGCAGTGAGTATGCAACACAGGAAAGAGAGAAAAGAGCTAGCCCACTATATATTGAATGCGATAACTTTGGTCGTCATTGAACCCAGCGATCTGCATTTAGAATCCGCAGGAGCTCAGTCATACTGGACCATGGCGTGGTCACTCCACGGAGGCAGCGAGGAGAGTTTCTCCTCAGTGGCCGTTTGTATGGGCCAGCCCCAGGCCTTGAAGAACGCAGACAGGTCCATCCCCACCGCCTGGGAGAAGGTCTCAGCGTACAGGTTCATCTTTCCATCGTTGTCATTAGGAAAGGCGGTCATCTTGTGGTAGGCGGCAAACACCTTCTTAAAGGCGTCCCAGCCAAACTTTTCCTGGAGCTGCACGGAAGGAGTCAGAGGTTTAGGGAAACGTTTAAGTAACAGTGGTTTGGTGGCGGAATGAAAGTCCATGAGCGAGTTAGGAAATTGTTTCCTAACAATCTTTACATTTATTGGATGCATGGAAATATTTACTTACCAAGCAATATAACTCTCTTAAAATAACTCTCAAAATAACACTTAATATCTCTGGGTTTCGATGCTAGGTACATGTGGACTCCTGTGTTTTTTACAGAATGTAAAATACAGTAATTCTCTTTCACCTGCATGTATGTCTGAAGGGCCACCCACATGTTCCAGTCGCTGAGCTTCTTCCCTCCTGTAACGTACTCCTCCACTAAAGTCTTGCGATATTTCAAGGCCATATTCGGATGAGCCTGCAATAAGGAAGTCATAATAATATCATGTAAACCAGACTGAAATAAAATGCCACCACAGAAAAACAAACAAAATGCATGATATTCAAGATAAAAGTAACTGACTCCACCTTTTCCCTGCTGATCCCCAGCACCTCTTCATGCACGTACACCGACCACAGGTTGCATGTGCTCTCTGTGGTGTGTGGTGGGAACTCCCAGCAGTCTCTCTGTTGGTTGTGTCCCAGTTCGTGGATGGGCCCCCACATATCTTTGGTCCTGTCGTCACATGGTCCAACGAGATCAGCTGCTACAGGCGTGTTCGCCATGATAGGGTACCCTGCGTGCATCCAACCTGGACAGAGAGACGTTAGGAACACAGACAGTGAGCACAAGTTACATTCGATCATTAGCATTACCCTAACATGCACCTTTTTAACAAAGACATCATTCAACTGAATTTGTCGATATATAACGGCAAAACACACTTACCATGGGAAATCTGCACATCTGCTACGATGCGTTCTTTGCGGGTAAATTTGCGCGGTATGACAGCCAGATCTGCAACGCCTCTCATGATGTCATTCCAATGAGTGGCCAGGTCGTCAATGCCCTCCAGGTCTCGGACAACCTCTGATGGTACGGTGAGGATGATGTTGTCAAACTCCAACTCTGCCCAGGGTGAAGGAGCTTTGCGCAGCAGTGACCAATCAGCTGCTGTTGTCACGCCTGAAACCAGCAAAGAGTTGAGGTTGGAGTTGAATGAGAACAAAGCTTTCAATTGCAGCAATATTTTGTCAAAAGCTCCATTGTATGCAGACTGTAAATACAGCACAAAGTCCTGGTGCCAAAAACTAACGTTTAAAAAAAGAAAGCAGAACCCGTTTACTCATGAATACAATATGGAATAGGAGTGGGCTTTTGTTATTGGAAATTTACTGCATTGCTGCCTAACATTTAGGAAACAAAAACGATGGAGTAAAGTTTATGAGCGCAGTTTGTTCAAAGAATGTCGCCCTTATAAAACGCTGTCCCTTTTTTTCTATACACATTTTACTTAAATCAAACTCACATTGTTTATGACGTACGTTAGTGTCCTCACAGGGACACGCACTCACCGGACTTGTAATAAGGAGCAGCTACAGCCATCTGCACAATGACCTCCGCCCCCTCCACCTTCGCTTTGGGCGGAGCCACCAGGTAGATGAGTCCCCCCCACAGGTTCGACACCTGCATCTTCTCTGAGGTTACAGGAAAGTGCTCACAAACACTGGGGGCTCTGTACAACGTTTTCTCACTCAGGTAGTCAGTTTGACAACCGATCTGGATCTAAGGGAGACGATGAGATGCGTGTGACTGCTTTGTGATTGGATGTTAAAGAAGAGTTACAGCGCGCTCAGTTATTATTTTATAGTACCGCACCACCCAGTTCTTGTTGACAATGCTTGCTGGTATGATCATCTCGGTCCTCATACCAGGAAAGAGGTACAGGCCGGTGCTGATCCACGTCCTCTCTTGAAGAATAATAATTAGCAAAAGGTCTGTGTCAGCAACAAGAGGGATTTAACATTTTACCGCACACTATACCTAGAGTTTGGCATGATACACCTTACAATCACTTAACACATTTGTTCAAAATGGTGAGATCAGACCTGTTGTGTCAGCATTAATGTTGACCTTTTGGTCGCGGACGATGAACCGAAGGTCATCGGGATCTGGCGACGCATTATATACCTCTGCTGCTACGGTGAGAAGGAGATGGTCTTTGGGTTCCTTCACAGGGTTGTTCAAACCCACCTGGAAAGTGAACATGAATATTCTTAAAAACAGATCCCGATAGATTGATAGGCCTAGTTTAGTGGCGACAACAAAGGGCATTCTTGCCGATTGGGAGTATTTCAACTGCATTTCAATTGGCAGAAGAGCAACATGGTTACTCTATTTTTTGGCACCCTGAGGAACAGGATGGTGGATGATAATGTCAGACAGACGGGCATGCACAGATTTAATGCAGTAGAAGATGTGAGTTCTAACTTCTGTATCACTAAAAGACTCAATGAGAACTAAAATGAGAAATTCACTGTAGCATTAAGGTATCGAAAAATTTGCAAGCTAGCTAGCTAGCTCGTTTTCACCATAATCACGATTTATTTTTGCACTGGTCAAACCTTCAGTGAGCGGTCTACTACTATTACTGTTTGCGTTTAGTTGTAGCCGATGTACTCTTACTTCTGTTTTGTAATATATCATGTGTTTGACACAAATATCATTCCTACCACAAAGACAATATATTCAAGACACCATATATTCAATCATGGGCTCTAGAGTAATTTGTGACCCACCTGTGGCACGCCTGTGAACTTTAGTATGTCGGTAAGGAGGGACCGAACCTGGGTGTAGTTGTAGCTGCTGTAGGCTTTCATTTTCAAGTACTTTTTGCAGTGATCGCAAAGTGTCACAAGCTTTTCCTTCTCGTGCTCGCTGAGTTTTTCACCCTGGGTAACATGACCAGCAAAGAGACGTAGAAGAGAAAGGAAGTGGTAGGTGTCACTGTTGGTCGTAGAAGGCGCAGGGACCTTGTAGGACATTTGACTGATGATCCGCGGTGACAGGCTCAGGCCCGTTTTGTTCAGGATCTTGTTTCCTGTAACACAGTTACAAGAAATATCCCCTGATATACTGGTAGCCAGTGACACTGATTAACATTCAGATATAGCGCTGATGAAATCCTTATGTGGCGCTGTATTAAGGGGTCCCCAAACTACAGCCCGCGAACGAGTACCGAATGCGGCCCGCCGGCACACTTCCGCGGATTTTATACGCGATCATATGGACACGCACGAGTATATGCGGAGGTCCGCCGAGCGCTAGCAACCCCCCCCGGTCAGCACCGGCCCCCGACAGAGGGGGAAATAGGTTTTGTGGCCCTCACAAGAAAAAGTTTGGGGGCCCTTGATCTAAATCATCAATAGCTGAAATGGGAAGTGTATAATACAGCTTCTTCGCATCATCACACCTGAGAAATCTGTCATTGGGTTTTGCAGACCATGTTCTTGTGTCCAGTACCACGAATGTCCACCAATCAGCAGACCTCCTCCCTCTGCCACAAAGTTTTGGATTTCCTCCTTATGATCATCGCTGTACGCTGTACACACAAACACACTCAGGTCTTTCCTGAACTCCGTCTTCTCATGCTTTAACCCCGACTCCCATTGAAGTTGGAGGTTAGGCGCAACACCGACCACCCCCTGCCGGCCTTGGTCCAGCCAACCAATGGCGTTTTTCCAAAATAAAGCCAGTCCCTGTAATGAAAACAATTTTAACACGTTGCTCAATTTAACTGACAAAAAATAATTTCTGTTCATATAAAGAGTTCCAAAGAGCATTCAATGATTCAGACAGCACCTTTAATGTCAGAGGATGTTCATGTGTGATGAGAATGACTCGTCCCTGCCCATAGTAGCTTCCTGCCAGGACCGCCCTTCCATCATCAGTGGTACAGATGGGGAATGCTAAAGGGCCGTGGACCAACGCCTCAGAAGCTAAAATATTCCCGGTGAGCTCAAACTCTGAAACGCCCTTGAGTAAGAACTCCAGGTCATCTGCAAAATCCTTGGCAACACTAAGTCAGGGAAGAAAGGAGGGAGAGATTGGGACACAGAGGTTGATGGGTGGACCAGCAGGAGAACCTACCAACTTAACTGACGTCAATCATCTGTATCCAAGTACTGTTGCAAATACAACACGCTCATCATACCAAACAAAGTAATGTATTATATGAAAATCAAACAAAATATATTGATCCAGTGGTCAAACTCTATATTTTGGTTAATGATGACAATTCAAAGAGCAGAGGAGTATTCACTTACCGTAAGGCCCTCCACGAGCATGGGGGCTCTGGGGAAACAGGCAGGATCTCTACCTTCCCATAGCGCTTAGTGAAGTAGATCCCTGCCACAGCTGACACTTTATTCCCTGGAAAGTGTAAAATTGCGTTCTCCTCAGGATGAGCTTGAGCCCAGTGCCACGCTTGCCCAGCTATCAGCACTCCTCCTCCAGCTTTAATAAAAGCCACCAGCTCCTTCCCGTCTGCTTTGACGCTGTAGGCGTCCGTCACGTACACGCCAACCTCCCGGTTCTCCCTGAAGGCCCCAACGACGGTGACTTGGAAGCTGGACTTACTGAGGTTGTCAGTGACCTGTTTGCTGATCCCCACGGACACGTTGTCGGACCCATCTCCTCTCAGCCAGGTCACAGCGTTCTCCACCAGAGCGGGAAAGGCCGCCAGGTAGCCCTCATGACCCAGGACCACCACCCTTCCGCGGCCGTACAGAGACGCCGCCATCAGGACCTGGCCTTCGCTGTTCATCGCCAAAGGAAAAGCGCGGTCTCCAGTCAGCACCAGCTCGCAGGGAACACAGGGGCCACGGAGGTCCAGCTCCCTCAGGCCTCTCATCAGGGACTTGTAGGACTCAATGGTTTGAGTGGACATTGTGGGAGAGATGAACGAGCAGAAGGTTGGATGCAGTAGAACAGTGTTGAGTCAGAGGTAAGTTGTGTTGGAGGGTTTTCTGACCGTCCTGTGGGAAAAGAAAGTACTGCAATCAACTTGTTGGATGATGCATGAATTTTTGACAGTGGCACGGAAACCAATTCTGCATTATGTCATGTGTCAGACGAAAGAACGTGTATGTGGGTGTAAGTGGTAAGGAATATGCAGGACATATACATTGTAAATGTGGTGTGATGAATTACCATCAATTCTTCCAAATGAAGGGTTATTTTATCTATTTTACCCATGCATGTATTTTGATTCCTTTTTTTCCTATTGTGTTGTTTAAAAATGAAGATTGCAATAGTTTAGCATAATAAGGACATCTTATTAAAACAGAATATTCAGAATACCATATCGTAACTAGAAATATCCAATTTAACTGGAAAATGCATTTCTTGCTGAAAATGCGTTGAAATGCAAAAAGCTGAAATTAACTTTTAAAAAATTTGCTGAAAATACGGAAATGTAAAAAGCCAAAAATTATTTGAAAGGATTGCTGAAAATATAGAAATACGAAAAGCTGAAAACAATTTGAAAGGAATGCTGAAAACATTAAAAGCTAAAAACAAATTTTTAAGAATTATAAATATATACAGAAATACATTTTAAAACAGTGTTCAAGATACAAACATCAGAAAAGCTGATTTGAATTTGAAAGAATTGCTGAAAATAAACAAATGGGAGAACAGTAAAGTTCAATAGATTTGCTGAAAATACATGGATGAATAGGCTTAAATGAAATACCAAAAATCGAGTTGATCAAAGGGCAGCCTAACAGCGATTTACACAGAATTCACACCTCAAATAAATGGCCTCTGGCGAAAAACTATAGAGGTTGTCGAACATATAACATGATGTTGAGAGTCCCAAGACTCTACCGAACGCACACATGTAATTTACATGTCTGGCGGGTTTTTAACTCAGCCGTGGCGGTTGTTTCTGAAACGTGTAACTTCTGGTTTTTCTGTTGTGTCGCAAGATTTGTATTGGAGTCGATGGGGCTTGAGACGGACTTTGTCTCACTCTCGGGCTCCTCAGGCAATAAGTAAATAACTTTGGGATTCCATACCCAGATGAGTCCGACCAGCAGAAGCACAGCATGATTTTGATCCAAAAATGAAGCTTGAAAAGTTCATATTGTGGCCGTGAGGGCAAAAGTGCGCTCTGGCTAGTCGGACACTGCTCCACACTCTACATTCTAATCCCGTCACTCTAGGTCTCCACATACACACCCATGTAAAACTCAAAAAAGGACTGCAAAACTAGTGAAACGTAATCAGTGATTATGAAAAAACTAAAATAGATATCAAAAAGCTGTGAATTTTATAAAATAGTTTAAACTTGTGTGAACATTTTAAAGTTGAAATGGTGTCTGTATCTGAAAGATTGCCAAAGCATTGCTTAAAAGCATTCCAACAAATCATATAACAAATATATTATATTAAGGGGTAAATATATTGCTTACTCTGGCTATGTTGTTAAACGGCGTGTCGCGAGACTCACTCATCAGGGGTGCGACGAGAGCGCACTATATTACTCATTAACTTTAATCAATCATTGGCTAAACTGCTTCTTAGACCCGCCGCTTTGCGCCCGAGCACAGCTGAGACATGCGAAAGGACATGCAGGAAAAGCATATATTTTTAATAATACTGGGTATATTGCATGTGTCAAAAACACAAATAGAACATATTGACTATTTGTAAAATGTATTTTTTTTCTTTTGGCTCAAAGTGGGGTCATGCCCCATTTCCCTCTATGGACCAGCGGCCATCTGAATGTACGTCACTCAGTAAATGAATGCAATGACAAACTTTACGGGAGACGTCACTAGTTAATGAGAGACTCGGTGTGCATGAGATTAACTCTCCCCGAACACTTTGTTAAATGCTCACACAAATGTACTCTTCAATTGCCAAGTACCCCGCAAAATGTATCTTACCTTCCACTGAGCCACTAATACAAGGTCAAAGATTCAGCCCGCTCGAGTTTAAAAATCGAAAAGGATTTAATAACAGAATAGCACTATGAATAGTGTAATATTTAGCGAAATAGAAAATCTACTCTCCCCAGTCTGACCAACACTCACAGATCTGATCCTGTCTTTGCTCTGCTGGACTGTCCCTTTTTCTATCCAGCGGGGTGTGTCCATTATTTTGCAGCCTTTTTCTGATTGGCTGCATAGACATCAGTAGCTCCAACCAGTTTAGTCACCGCTGCCGGTTGTCCACGCCCGGGCATTTTATTACCTTCCTCTGTGGCTCCATCTTGTGACCGGACCTAGAGTCCCTCGCTCACTTAACGAAACCCTGCTCTCAATAAATGATTACACCTTCAGCCTAAAGCTTCTTCAAGTAACTTCATTTGGGATATTGTATAACAGATTTATCATCTAACATCTACCACACTCTAATCATAATGTATCCTGCATACTCATATTTCATTAAATCAATTTATATGGTCCAAAATCAAACGGTTGCCACGCAGGGCTTTCCTGTCTATTCACCTAAGACATCCTTTGCTCCCAAACTCGGACCTGACACAGAAGAAACATTGCTGAAGAAGGACACAAGGACAGATCCTTCCTCCAGGATGGACATTGCACTATGGATGTCATGTGTACATTATTAAATGGCTTATACATATATAATATGTTCAATTCGGAATACAGAAATAACTCTACTATCTAATAACACAAACTATAAATCTAGAGAGGGTGTGCTGGGAACCACAAGGTTGGTGGTTTAAATACTGGCAGCCTGTTAGCAGAGATGGTTCGCTCCAACGATCCCGCCGTCCATACCCAGTGCTAGGCAGAATATAATAAGTAGTCAAATAAATCAGGCTTCCAACAGCCTCTCTGTATTTTTTGACATCATAACTTGAGCATCATTAGTGTAGTTTAACTTTTGTTCACAAGGTGTCGCCCTATGTTTGCAGTCTTGCATGTTAAACTTTTCTAGTATGTTTTCCACATATCTCTTTTGTGACATCTTAACACATCCATCACTTTGGTCAGAAACAATACCCAGAAAATGTTTGAGTTTTCCCAAGTCTTTCATTTTGAGACGGGCTGATAGCATCTCCTTCACAACCCTCAGTGCGTTTTCATCACTGGCACCAATGATCATGTCATCAACCCATATTAAGATGATCACTTTTTATTTTTCTGTTTCGTTTGTGTAAACACAATGATCAGTAGGATTTTGCACAAAGTTGTTTTCACTCAAATTCTCGTGCAGCAACTTGTTCCAATTCCTGCCTGATTGTTTAAGTCCATACAGCGACCTCTTCAGCTTGCCTACCAACTTTGTATCTGTGCCAGATGTGACCTCATAACCTTCTGGCTGTTCCATATAAATATCAAAATGTATTGGTGCATGTAGGTAGGCTGTTTTGACATCCATCTGATGTAAGATCAAGTTTTCTTGCACCGCTTTTTGCTGATACTAGTCAGGTTAGCAGTAGGAGAAGAAGTCTCCTCATAATCCACCCCTTCCCTCTGACTGTATAGTGTCTGTGTGTGGCTGTACTTCAGGCATAGTAACTGGCACCTGGTCCTGTGTATGTGCTGGACTCACATCAGTATTTTTACTGGTATTGAAAGCTCTATGCTGCAGCTCAAAATCATCATTGACAGGTGTCATGTCAGTCTGTGTCTGCCTCTCCGTGTTTGTTTTGTTGACAAACCTCACAAGTCTATGCTTCTGCACTTTTCCAGTGTCAGGAAAATAAACCATATAGGCTGGACTGCTCTTGTCGCTATCCAACAAAGATATCCTTTTCACACCTTGAGTCCTTGACTCTTGTCCTGTTTGTAAACATAACACTCTGAACCAAACATGTGCATCCTGGACAATTTAGACTGTTTCCCTTTAAGCAGTAAGTAAGGCGTCTGCTTTGTGCGGTTGTTAAAACATCTGTTCCTCACTACAACAGCTGTCTGGACTGTGTCCAATAGCAAACACCTGGCCATGTCAAATAGTGTGCGCCAGTTTCGTTCAGCTGTGCCATTTTGATGTGGCGAGTATGGGCCTGAAGTCTCATGCGTAATGCCATTTCTGCTGAGTAGCGCTTGGTAATGTTTTCCCGTAAACTCAGTACCATTGTCAGACCTCATACACTTTATCTTGCTATATGGCGCTGTGTCGGCAAGAAACTTTTCTGTTCTCTGCACTGTGCCACTCTTATTTTTCAGAAAGTACACAAATACTGCACTAGAAAAATCATCAGTAACTAGCAGCACTGAACGGGCCTTCGCCTCCTCCCCATGCACGATCCTGGCGTGCATACCCAGCGCTACGGCGAATATAAGAAGTGTACAAATAACACACAGTGGGGCATCATTGCTGTTTGACTGGAACTGACAGTCGTTTATTGAACGCATGCTCACTTGACCTCTCGTAGGTCACATGTCCATTCAGGGGCATCCACGGCATGTCAACACTGCCCCATGTGCCATGTCGAAGGGTCGTTCAGCAAGATATCTAAACCCTAATTGCTTCCCAGGCAAAATGTATAAGCATGTGTTTAAAATGAAATGTAAGTCGCTTTGGATAAAAGCGTCAGATGTAAATGACATGTAATGTAATGCTTTTCTTTTCAATTCAATACTAGCTTCCTTAAATGAGATCCGCTCTTTCAGCTCGTTGGAATTTTCAGAGACATGCTAGAACACATTATCACAAGTAGAACTGAAGGTAAAAATATTTGTTGCCTAAGGATGACTATTATATGAATATTGCGTAAATTGTCCCTGGGGTACACATGTTAATGAAAGGGTATATAAACTTGATAAATAGGTGTGATTAAAGACATTTTATTTTGTTTTATTCTTAAAAATTGTGTGTTGAATGCATAGTGGTTAATATGCAAGTGGATACTTGTATGTACTTATGTTTTATTTCTAGATTCAGTTGGTTTACAAAATTAAAAAGAATAGCTGCGCCTTGAAATCTGCCTTGAAAACAGCTGAATACAAACAGGTAGCAGAGGGTGACATCAAATGTTTATTAGTGTCTTTTACATTGACATTAAGGCCAACAGGTGATCTTATATAGCAGGACTATATGGCTATACTCTAGTGCTGCTTGATAAGAATAATAAGTAGGACAGTAGAAGCATTAAAGAATGTGTACGGTCGGTGTTACATTTTCACGCTGTTGGTTTGGGCCTCTGAATGTTGTATATTGCTCCTATAACTCATTCATAAGAGCGTGTGTACACTTCTTTTCGTTTAAATATCGCAGTGAAAAAAAACTAAAATAGATATCAAAAAGCTGTGAATTTTATAAAATAGTTTAAACTTGTGTGAACATTTTAAAGTTGAAATGGTGTCTGTATCTGAAAGATTGCCAAAGCATTGCTTAAAAGCATTCCAACAAATCATATAACAAATATATTATATTAAGGGGTAAATATATTGCTTACTCTGGCTATGTTGTTAAACGGCGTGTCGCGAGACTCACTCATCAGGGGTGCGACGAGAGCGCACTATATTACTCATTAACTTTAATCAATCATTGGCTAAACTGCTTCTTAGACCCGCCGCTTTGCGCCCGAGCACAGCTGAGACATGCGAAAGGACATGCAGGAAAAGCATATATTTTTAATAATACTGCGTATATTGCATGTGTCAAAAACACAAATAGAACATATTGACTATTTGTAAAATGTATTTTTTTTCTTTTGGCTCAAAGTGGGGTCATGCCCCATTTCCCTCTATGGACCAGCGGCCATCTGAATGTACGTCACTCAGTAAATGAATGCAATGACAAACTTTACGGGAGACGTCACTAGTTAATGAGAGACTCGGTGTGCATGAGATTAACTCTCCCCCAACACTTTGTTAAATGCTCACACAAATGTACTCTTCAATTGCCAAGTAATCTCGCAAAATGTATCTTACCTTCCACTGAGCCACTAATACAAGGTCAAAGATTCAGCCCGCTCGAGTTTAAAAATCGAAAAGGATTTAATAACAGAATAGCACTATGAATAGTGTAATATTTAGCGAAATAAAAAATCTACTCTCCCAAGTCTGACCAACAATCACAGATCTGATCCTGTCTTTGCTCTGCTGGACTGTCCCTTTTTCTATCCAGCGGGGTGTGTCCATTATTTTGCAGCCTTTTTCTGATTGGCTGCATAGACATCCGCTCCTTCAGCTCGTTGGAATTTTCAGAGACATGCTAGAACACATTATCACAAGTAGAACTGAAGCTAAAAATATTGGTTGCCGGAGGATGACTATTATATGAATATTGCGTAAATTGTCCCTGGGGTACACATGTTAATGAAAGGGTATATAAACGTGATAAATAGGTGTGATTAAAGACATTTTATTTTGTTTTATTCTTAAAAATTGTGTGTTGAATGCATAGTGGTTAATATGCAAGTGGATACTTGTATGTACTTATGTTTTATTTCTAGATTCAGTTGGTTTACAAAATCAAAAAGAATAGCTGCGCCTTGAAATCTGCCTTGAAAACAGCTGAATACAAACAGGTAGCAGAGGGTGACATCAAATGTTTATTAGTGTCTTTTACATTGACATTAAGGCCAACAGGTGATCTTATAAAGCAGGACTATATGGCTATACTATAGTGCTGCTTGATAAGAATAATAAGTAGGACAGTAGAAGCATTAAAGAATGTGTACGGTTGGTGTTACATTTCCACGCTGTTGGTTTGGGCCTCTGAATGTTGTATATTGCTCTGTATACCTCATTTATAATAACTTGTGTACATTTCTTTTCGTTTAAATATCGCAGTGAGTATGCAACACAGGAAAGAGAGAAAAGAGCTAGCCCACTATATATTGAATGCGATAACTTTATTCAATATTTTATATTGAATGCGATAACTTTGGTCGTCATTGAACCCAGCGATCTGCATTTAGAATCCGCAGGAGCTCAGTCATACTGGACCATGGCGTGGTCACTCCACGGAGGCAGCGAGGAGAGTTTCTCCTCAGTGGCCGTTTGTATGGGCCAGCCCCAGGCCTTGAAGAACGCAGACAGGTCCATCCCCACCGCCTGGGAGAAGGTCTCAGCGTACAGGTTCATCTTTCCATCGTTGTCATTAGGAAAGGCGGTCATCTTGTGGTAGGCGGCAAACACCTTCTTAAAGGCGTCCCAGCCAAACTTTTCCTGGAGCTGCACGGAAGGAGTCAGAGGTTGAGTCAAACCTGAAAATATGTCCCTCCCTTTGAATTTCGCTCCATCCCACATTTAGTTTGGTGTGTAATGCGCATTAAAGTCTCACTCAGTTGATTTGGCATTGAGGCTTTGACTTGAGTTCATCAGGGTTCAAACCCGGAGGTTTGAACAAGACAGAGGCGTTGAACTCCCGAGTCCCATACCTGAAGACGGTGTGAAGATTCCAACTAAACGTGTTCTAAAAAACAGCTTCGACCATCAAACTCGGTGTTGACGGATATTTGCTTCCTTTTTTGCCCTGTCCAAATTTGACATGCTAACAACAATTGACCAAGACAAAGGACGCAAATTCTGGTCACACCAGGAATGTGGCTATACAACTCATTGAATTTGAACCATGAACTTCTGTTTGAAATTTAGTCTTCAAAAACTTTCCTTTATTATCTGTGTAATTATCATTTTTTAATTCATTTTTGGGGAAATATTTTTATTTTAGAATTTCTTTTTTAATAACTTTTTTATCATTTATTTCAAAATTATTTTCAAGATTATTTTTTAAAAGTTTTTTTGTGATAACCTTTCATCCCACCCGTTCCTTCAAAAGACAGGTTTCCTTAGAATTTTGCCAAAGACAGGTGTGAGAGCCAAAAACGGGTGACGTCGGAACTGTGTTCCCCTTTTTGTACACTGGGTGGCGCTCCACTAAACACTAATGCACTAACTCATGCAGAGAGGACTCATCAACGGCGCATCTTTAACAACAAGTTTCTGCCTGCCCTGCCTGCCCTTACTTCATATCATTACCTTTTTAATTATTATTATTTCTTCCAGGATTTCTTTGCATAATTATCTCTCACCTGCATGTACGTGACCAGGGCCACCCACATGGACCAGCTGCTGAGTTTCCGGCCCCCCTTCACGTAGTCCGCCGCGCGTTTATTCTGAGCTTCCAAATTCATAGCACCATGAGCCTGCGTTGGACGAGGTGGAATCATGTGATTGATAAACAGTGTAACCCAGATGAAAAGCTTTTGTGACATCTATTGGCATAAAAATATGTCACAATACAAATACAAAATAACTCCACCTTTTCCCTGTTGATCCCCAGCACCTCTTCATGCACGTACACCGACCACAGGTTGCACGTGCACTCCGTGGTGTTTGGAGAAAACTCCCAGCAGCCTCTCTGTTGGTTGTGTCCCAGTTCATGGATGGGGCCCCATATGCCTTCGGCCCTCATGTGCTTAGCGTCGACCAGCGCTGTTGCTGAGGCCTGCTGCACCATGACGGGGTAACCGGCATGCATAAAACCTGGATGCAGGAAAATCAGAAAAACACACAGCGTCAGATCGACTCATCTTTAACGAGGCATATTCATGGCAGAGAAACATTGTAGCACTGTGTACGTCCTTAGGTTTCATTTACAGTGAATCGTACTGCAAGTGCATGCGAGCTTGTGATATTATCTGTAACCGGGACGAAGCAAAAACGGGAACTAACCATGGGAAATCTGCACATCTGCTACAAATCGTTCCTTGCGAGGAAATGTGTGCGGTTTGGCCGCCAGGTCGGCGATGGCCCTCATGATCTCATCCCAAAGGGCCGCCAACTCATCGGGGCGGTCCAGGTTCCGGACGACCTCCGATGGCACCGTGAGGATGATGTTTTCAAACTCCAGCTCTGCCCAAGGCGAGGGGGCGGTGCGCAGCAGCGACCATTCGGCAGGCGTAGTCACGCCTGAAAGGAAGAAAGGGATGGACGGGTTTAGAGACCGAGAAAGGAATTATCACGGACAGTTATCTTTCACACGTTTCAATGGAAACCAAGTAGCTGAATGGAATTCACTTGCATTATCAACCATAATCCCAACACACAAACCCGACACCAGTGTCTCACCGGATTTATAGTAAGGTGCAGGTACGGCCATCTGCACGACGACTTCTAACCCCTCCACCTTCGTGTTGGGTGGCGCCACCAGGTACATTAGCCCCCCCCACAGGTTCCACACCTGCTTCATCTGCGAGGCTATGGGGAACTGCTGGTGAACACACGGCGCTCTCTTCAGCACTCCCTCCTTCAGGCGGTCCGTCTGACAGCCGATCTGGATCTGCGGGAGGACGTGTGTCACTGGTTGTCTCTTCTCTTCTTGGGTACCAGGAGAGCAAGGTTTGTGTGTCGGGTGTGAACACGTGTGAACCCCCCACCCCTCCGGACCGCCTCCCCCCAAACATTGCCACTGGACAGGGGACAAAGGCTGTGGAAGGAGTGTGCTGGACCTCCACTGGGGGGCACAATAATATTAACACATACACAATTCACTTGTAATGAGTACCTTCCAATCTTTGTTGACAATCTCTGTTGGGATGGCGACCCAGGTCTTCATGCCGGGTGAGAGGTAGACCCCTGTACTGATCCACTCATGTCCTCCTGAAGAACACACACTTAACTCAACAGGATTGTGGTGTACCACAAAAGCACTCATTCAGCAGGTCGGTTGTAACCGATGGATGGTCTGCGAGTTTGTCCGACCTGCCGTGTTGACGTTGACCTTGACTCTGTGGTTGTAGACGACGGCCATCAAGGGGTTGTCCGTGATGAGGTAGGGCAGCAGGGCATCGGGATCCGGGCAAACCCTGAACACCTCTGTGCCCATACTGAGGAGGAGGTTGTCTTTGGGACTATTCACAGGGTTGCTGGCACACGCCTGGAAAGAGAAATGACCGAAAGAAGTTGTTGGGCCACACGTGGCTGGACGACGGTGTCGCGCCCATCGGGAACCGCCTCACGAAGCTCTGGTGGTGTTTTCGCCCACTGACCTGAGGCATGCTTGACTTCTTCACGATCTCAGTGAGGGTGGACAGCACCTGGTTGTAGGAGGGGCAGTGGCGAGCCTTCAGGCGCAGGTAGGTGGCGCAGTCCGTGCCCAGCCTCGGGAGGTCCCCCTCCTCGTGCTCGCTGAGCTCCCCGCCGTGAGACACGTGGCCGGCGAAGCGGCGCAGCAGGCGGCGGAAGTGGTAGGACTTGATGGCCTGGCTCGGCACCGGGGCCTTGTGTGAATCGCCGGCGACGGTTTTTCCCAGCAGGCTCAAGCCCATCACGTTCAGGATCTTGTTCCCTGGAAGACGTCCGAGCAAACCGGATATGATTAATTCGCCGTTACACTTTTGCCTTTTGATGACCTGGCGACTTGACTTGACCCTGAGGCTCATGGTCCGTTTATCTTGTTCTAACACCGGATGCATAACATATCTCATCACTAATTCCTGTACCCCATGCTGTGTTTATGACCGCAAAAGTGAAAAGCATTGTGAAGGGACGCCCTCGATACCAGCCACTAGTACAACGTTATCACAACAGCATGATCACTTTTGCTGAGCGTGCATTGAGCGTGTGAGTCAGCATGGGATGCACTAAGCGCGGCTCGGTGCGACTCGTACCTGGGAAATCCGTCACTTCGTTTTGTTCGCGGCGAGACTGCGCCCACCACCAGGCGTGTCCACCGACCAGCAGGCCTCCTCCCTCTGCCACAAAGTTTTGGATTTTCTCTTTGTGATCGTCGCTGTACGCTTTACACACAAACACGCTCAGGTCCTCTCTGAAGTGGGTCTTCTCATACTGCAACCCCGACGCGCTGAGGGCCTCGATGGGGACATCCGGCATGACACCAACGACCCCCTGGCGACCTTCGTCCAGCCAGTGAAGAGCATTTTTCAAGAATGGAGCCCATGTCTGCGACGATTATCACAACGCAGGCAGGTCAGCACGTAGCTCACAACTATTTAGAAACATCCCACTGCAAGTTAATATGCAACTAAATAAATGGCTTGATGGTAATTACTGTCACACTGTGTATGATACCTGACGGCCTGCATGAACATTCCACAGTAAACGAGTCTGCGCTCTACCTCTCGTCCCAGGGGGGCTTCATGTGTGACCACAATGACTCGTCCCTGCCCGTAGTAGCTTCCTGCCAGGAACGCCCGTCCATTCTCCGCGGTCCCGATGGGGAAGGCCAGCGGGCCGTGGACCAGAATCTCGGAAGCTGTAATACCTTTCATCTCGAAGTCCGAAACCCCCTGGAGTAAGAACTCCAGGTCGTCCTGAAAATCGTTTCCGGTTCTGTATTTGAAAGAGAAAGTCTATATTCATTATTTTAACCATTTTTATTTTGATGTTGTGTCTCTATGAGAGTCAAATAGATAAAAGTAGAAAGAACCAAATGGGATGCAGGATGCATTAATATTACTAATATATCTACAGTAAAAGTGAAAAGCTTGGACCCACGTTCATATTGAATTGAATGAGAAGACGTGTCCAAACTTTTGACTAATATTAATATTAGTATAGTTATACAGGAAAAACATGGCGAGAATCTAAACTGGTCTGCCGCCATTATTAACCGTTTATTTTTACAAAAAGCTATGGCTAGATAAAACATTATTATTATATATTATATTTGCAATATTGTACACTAAAAGTTATGTTTAATATTGATATCACAATCATATATCGTGGAGCGGATTACAGGTTAAAAGATGAGCTAAATCAGAAGTGGTCACTCACACTACAGCCGTCCAGGAGGCCGGGATCTGTGGGTAGACGGGCAGGCACTCTGCTTCACCGTGCTGCTGGGAGAAGTAGACCCCTGCCACACCACACACCTTGTTCCCTCCGAACTGGAGCAGCGGGTTCACGCCGGGGTGCGATTCAGCCCAGTGCCACGCTTGCCCCGCTATCAGCACTCCTCCTCCAGCTTTAATAAAAGCCACCAGCTCCTTCCCGTCTGCTTCGACGCTGTAGGCGTCCGTCACGTACACGCCGACCTCCCGGTTCTCCCTGAAGGCCCCGACGACGGTGACTTGGAAGCTGGACTTACTGAGGTTGTCAGCGACTCCCTTGACCTGTTTGCTGATCCCCACGGACACGTTGTCGGACCCATCTCCTCTCAGCCAGGTCACAGCGTTCTCCACCAGAGCGGGAAAGGCCGCCAGGTAGCCCTCATGACCCAGGACCACCACCCTCCCGCGGCCGTACAGAGACGCCGCCATCAGGACCTGGCCTTTGCTGTTCATCGCCAAAGGAAAAGCGTGGTCTCCAGTCAGCACCAGCTCGCAGGGAACACAGGGGCCACGGAGGTCCAGCTCCCTCAAGCCTCTCATCAGGAACATATAGTCCCCTTCATAATTATTTACCTTGGGCTGGCTGGACATGGTGAGGAGGATTGTCGCTCTAAAGATCGGGCAAAGAGGCTGTAGAGGAGCGTGAAGTTAAAGCTGATTTGAGGCGATTGCCGTTAAACAAATGCTGTGAACTGCACAGAACTGTGAAATGAACGGTTGGTCGCTCTGTGGGAAAAGAAAGAGCTGAGGTAGACACCGATCAAACAAAAGCTGCTGCCTGGCTCAGAGCAGAAATATTCCAGCTGCCCTCCAACTGGCAACACAGAAGCTCGAGAGTTCACAGCCTTTTCATTACAATCAAACAACAAATTGAAGCAACAGGTATTTTGGGAGGTTTTACCTGAAAGTCAAAGATGTCCTTCTGCTGGTATTATAAAACAGTTTCCCACACAGGTAATCCACCAAGGGAGACCGTCTGACAGCAGAGAGGAGGGAAACGAGTGAGAAGAGCGATGAGTCGTCTGTGGACAATGACCAAAGGAGGAGGGACTCCGGTGAAATGACAGGTTCCAACATCCACGGACTTATGCGTGGGAACACACCCTGACTGTGATACCAGCACAACCTGTTAGTCAATAGTCAATATCTGTCATTGTTTAGTGAAGGACACAATACACTGTCGGTGAAGTAAACCACAGTTTAAATGTCAGTGTATCAAGAGTAAACACCAGCCTCCCATCTAAGTGTCTGTGTCCGTGTTGATTCTAGACAATCCCACATTTAAACATGTGAATTGTGAATACAAAATGACAAATGTCTTAAACATTGTAATTGTTGAATCTAAGTCATCTAAATATAAATCTAAACAAAAAAGGGGTTTCTATAGTTACCCAGCTAGTGATAAACCCAGGTATCCACCTAGAGGGAGAATATGCTATGTATTACTACATATAACCTGTATAATAGGGGAAGACGACACTAGAAAATGTATGTATTGTTTTTGAGGGTGTCTTGTGACATATGCCCGGTCGCAGCTGAGACCTGCGGTAACTTCACTCCACCGCGCATCAATCAAAACATCAACCTTTTTATTAATAAAAAAATTAACAACGACATTAATTAAATAAAATCTACTTTACCATGTGGATGTGGTTTTCTCTGTTAAGGATGTTAAGTATGCCAGTCGTTTGAAAACCCGGAAAAGTCGACGTCAGGAGCGGAACCTTTTTAAGCACAGTACAAGTTCCAGACGAGCCCGTTTCTCTGGTGGACCGCGCGCCACAAAATAAGAGCTTTTCCGGTTCGTTGTTACTCAGTGACTCAGTGACCAAATAAGTCACAAATAAGTCGTAACGCGTCACGCTTGTAACATAAACGGACCCCCTTTCTTGTGATAAGTAACCATAAGGACCCAAAGATGTCGTGCGCGCTGCTCGGCCCGTCCGGGGTTCGGGTCCCTCTGGAGGACGGACGGGCGGTGATTCTGGGCCGGGGTCCGGGCACCGCAGTCGCCGACAAGCAATGCTCCAGGCACCAGGGTGAGGGAGGCTTCTGCAGCGAGGAATCTTAAGGGTTTCATAAAAAAAAAACACATTTTATGCAACTCCATAACACTCCACGAACTGATGATAGTGAGTGGATCCATTCAAAACAAAAAGGTTTTCTATATGGCCTGAGAATATTTTTTGGGTCGGACAATCTAAAGCAATTTAGAGTTTTGGGATTTGAGTAGTTAATAATAAAAATTGTTAAACAACAGTAAGCTGCTGCACTTATATGGGATTTGCGGTGCTTAAAATAGATACGGGTAAAATGCTGAAATGAACAAACGTAGATCAAAAAATATATATCAAAGCAGCAAATATATTATATTTTATTCCTTGCACTTCTGTTGTTATGCACCAACCGTAAAAGTAAAATTCCTTGTATGTCTGACATACTCTGGCAATGAATGTTTTCTGATTGTGTCTCTCTCAGTGAAGGTGGTGGCTCGCTATGCAGACCAGGATGTTGTTGTCACACAGGTATGAAAACAAGTGAGCCCGGCCCAGCGGCCGCCTGACTATGACTCAGTGGAGCTGTCGGACTGGAAAAGACCAGACACACCCGGCAAAAGAAGGCCGTTGATGTTTGCCAGCGCGGCGTGCTGGTTATCTAACACCCACCAAGGATGCAGAACAATGTCCTTGCAGCTCTTATTCTCTTCCTACAGTTGGGTCCCAATCCCAGTTTCCTGGACGGTGAGAAGCTGAGCCGCGGCCAGTCCGGTAAACTCCCCGATGGGGGGACCCTCTTCCTGGTTAAACAGAGCCACCCGTTCAAACTGCACTACGCCCCCAGCTCAAACGCAGCGGCGCCCGGCGGCGCTCGGAAAGGCCTCAAGGCCGCCGATAAGACGAGAGGAGACAGAGGTGGCAAAGAAAAAGAGCCGCAGTCCAGTCGGGTGCCCAAGCGCAGTTTAAAGGATTTCTTCTCCACCTCTCCCATGAAGGTATCACACGTGTTCGGTTATTGTGTTGACACCCAATAAGATGATGATTATGATGGAAGAAGTAACGCCTCTTGTTCCGGTCGCCTGCTCCTACAGTGTCCTTGTTGCAGCGGCTTCTGGAGAGAAATCTTCATAAAACTCTAATAGATTGAGTTTGTCTTTTAAATTTACACAAATAAACGTAATAATTTTTGCTCAAGCCATCTATAAAAAAAAACACAGTGAAATTTTAAAGATACCTCTGGATCCCATTTCCTTTTAATATATTTTTACAAGTTTGATGCAATACTATTTAAATGTAAACTGTGTTTTGTATTATATCATGTATCTTATTTGCTTATACCTGTAATGTTATAAAAACATAATAATAATCAAGATAAGTCGAAAATCAATTTGTGTTTTTTTTTCTTTCATTAAGTCATCTAAGAGACAGCTGAGTCCGGAGAGGGGACACACCGAGGTGAAGCGCCAAAGGCTGGACGACAACGCACAACCGAACAACCGCACAACCGCGGGTGGACGAATGAAGCAAGAGGAGGAGGAGGAGGAGAGAATGGCGGAGGAAAAGCTCAAGCAGCTGCAGAAGCTGGCGGAGGAGTCCTTGACAGAGGGAAGCAACGGCCCCCGGCCTCCATCCTCCTCCTCCTCGAATGCGTGTCTGCGGGGCAGCTGGCAGCAGGACGGCGGTCTGATGCTGTACACGGCCGCCGGCGTCAGAGCCAGCGAGAAGGTGGGAGCGGCTTCAGTTGACAGTTCTGCCGTCGGGAACTTTTGACTCTTAAAAGTTACCACATTTACTCCTTTTCTTTTAGTTTTAGTTTGACGCCTGAACTCTTGTTCTCTCCTCTTGTGGTCCGCCAGATCGCCGGCTTCGACATAGACGGCTGCATCATCACCACCAAGTCCGGGAAAGTCTTCCCCACGGCGCCCGATGACTGGAGGTATGTCGGCGCCTTCCCTTTCCCGAGTGCTCCGTCCCTCTCCCTGGTGTACTCATCTGCTTGTGTGTCCCGCTGACAGGATTCTGTACCACGAGATCCAGCCCCGGCTGGCCAGCTTGCTCAAGAGAGGCTACAAGGTGAGGACGAGCCAAACGCAGGCGGCTCCCGCTGATGTTCAGGGGATGAGAACGTTTTCCAACGCGAGGCCTCTCTCTCTCTCTCTCTCTCTCTCTCTCTCTCTCTCTCTCTCTCTCTCTCCTGCAGGTGGTGTTCTTCACCAACCAGATGGGCATCGCCAGAGGCAAGCTGAAGCCGGAGGCGTTCAGGTCCAAAGTGGAGGACATCCTGGCCAAGCTGCAGCTCCCGGTGCAGGTTTGGTTTGGGTTTTGGTTCGGCGCTCATCTTTCCTCCTGATTTTATTATTCTTCAAAAAGCAAACAGTTTTCTCTGCATCTCAGGTGTTCGTGTCAACCAGTCCGGGAACCTACCGGAAACCGGTGACGGGAATGTGGGATCACTTGTGCGAGAAGGTGAATGTCAGGGGAGACGCGTAAACACACACCTGTATTACCTGTAAGAGCCACACGCCCTACACGGTATTCAAACGGTGACAGGTGGAACAAAAGTATAAACTCCTCCATGCTAGTTCAGTCATGAGAGGCAGCATTTGACAATATCTATTCTAGTAGTATTAACTGTGTCCTCCCATGTGTGTGTTTGCTGCGCAGGCGAATGATGGCGTGACAATCGACAAGACGCAGACTTTCTATGTCGGAGGTGAGAGAGGTCGGGCGGGATGGAAAGCCTGTGCGCCTCAGTGGGCTGACATGGAGACGTTTGGCTCAGTCCTTGACTTCCCGAAATCTACGAAAACCCTTAAAACTCTTAAAAGTGCAGATATACAACAAACATAACCCTCTTACTAATGCTTTAAAGGCATTTGAAAAGCGCGCACACATACACACACACACATGCTCACACATAAACACACATGCTCACACACCCCCCTCTTGTGCACAGATGCTGCCGGCAGGCCGGAAAACTGGGCTCCAGGAAGAAAGAAGAAGGATTTCTCCTGCAGTGACCGACTGGTGAGACCACGCGTGTTTAGTGGGTGTTGCCGTGGCGACGAACACGCTGTGTTTTACTGATATCGGGAGGGAGCAGCTGAATTCATGTTTCTAAATGACACTTTAATGGGAAAAATATTTATTCTTTTTATTGCAGTTTGCGCTGAACATTGGACTCCAGTTCCACACCCCAGAGGAGTACTTCCTGGGCTGGAAGAGCGCCCCCTACAGCCTGCCTCACTTTGACCCTGTGAGAACTATGAACGCCCCTGCTCTGCTTTTTGTTTTTCTTTTTGTTTTCTCATATTCTGTAAAAAAATAAAATAATAATAATAATCTTTATCTGCACTAGAGGAAGCTAGACTCCGCCTCCAAGCTGTATGACCCCCCGTCGGCCTCGCTCACCTCCAGCAGCACTGAAGTCCTTGTTGCCGTGGGTTACCCTGCATGTAAGAGATGAAGGGCGGTTTGTCCACTCGTCTGTTCTCTCGTCCCACGCTGACCTTTTTTTTCTCCTGCACAGCTGGTAAATCCACCTTCTTCCACACGCACGTCATCCCCAAAGGATACGTGTACGTCAACCGGGTGAGAACAGAACATTTAGAGTCACGTACAAGAGGGTTTCATCTGTTCCTTTTGATCCAGACGATGTGCAACTGCTTTAAAGATGGTAGCACCGTGATAATGATGAGAAATAATGAGATGAGAGATAATGATGGTTATTGTCATCGTCGGGGGCCTTTTCCTTGAAGTCGACATGTAACGTGACGCGTGTCTTGTTTCCGCATCAGGACACACTCGGCTCGTGGCAGAGCTGCGTCTCCGCATGTGAGCGCGCCCTGAAAGAAGGCCGCAGCGTTGCCGTGGACAACACGAACCCGGACCCAGAGTCTCGCAAACGGTGAAGCAGTTTGTGTGCTCCTGTGTCAATCTTCATGCAACTGGAACAACACGCACGCTCACTTCTTAAATCAATACATGTTTGAATGGATGTTTTTAATATTTTCCTCCCCTCTTCGTGGTGCCTTTGTTTAGAGAATACTTTGTGAACCTCTTGGTACTCTGGTTGTGTTTTGTGGTCTGGATATTTCTTGTCCATCTCTGTTTCTGACGACGATACTTCCCCAGATATGTGGACGTTGCGAAGGCAGCAGGGGTGCAGTGCCGCTGCTTCCACTTCTCAGCGTCTCTGGAGCAAGCCAAGCACAACAACAGAGTATGCCCCTCCTTCCTCCCCCCCCCGCTCGCCACCCTTTGGTCCGTTCAGGCTTGTATTTCTTTTCTTTAACACCTCGTCGTCGTTGTTCTCCTTCCCAGTTCCGTGAGATGGTTCCATCGGGCGTCAAGCACGCCAAGGTCAATGACATGATTTTCCACAGCTACAAGTGAGTGATTTGACTCAAACATTTGATGAAATGAAGCTTAAATGCTTTCTGTTTGAAATCCATTTTCATAGAGATGATTTTGTTGTTGTTTCTGTGTTTCTGGATTTTTAATAACACTCGCTAGTAACAGCTCGGGCATTGACCGCTCTCTGTCTGCACAGGAAGCACTTTGTGGATCCCGCTCTCGATGAGGGATTCTCCGAGATCCTGCAGATCCACTTCGTCCCCAACTTCAAGGACAGCCAATCGGAAACCTTGTACCGGCAGTTTTCTGAGGGCTGATTGGACGGCTCGCTGTCCGGAGGGTCGTTCCACTTTCAAATTTCCACAGACTCAAAAAATATAAAAATATAACTGATGAAAAACACACATGATTATGGTAACTAGACTTGCTTTAAAGTAATCCTACGAATGTGCAGGTACATTTCCATCATTCATGCCTCATTTATTCATCTTTATTGCAGGAAGATTTTTTTTTTAATGTTTTGCATGATAAAAACCCTTTAAACTTTTCAAGTGAAAAAAAAATCAGTGTTATTCCTTTTTGACAATAAAGTTTTAGAACACTGGATAACTGTGTGTGATTATTCCCACAGTCACAGACGCGCTGTTGAGTTGTGTGCTGCGTTGTGTAACTGCTTTGTACTCGAGGCCGTTTGTGGACGTCCTCAGTGGACGTCGGGCAGGAACTTGACTTCCTCCCCGAGCAGCTGCTTCAGCCACGGCATCACCTGGAACAGGTCGATGTGGAAGTCCCGGGCGTCCGCAGGCGGCCTCACGCTGCTGTACCCTCTCGCGCTGGGGGGGTCGCACACGTTCGTCGTGCCCCAGCTCAGGACTCCCACCTGGAGACGAAAAAAAAAAAAAGACGGGAACAAAATGAGGCGCGCGTGATGCCGGACGCGTGAAGCTTTAATGAGTAAGATCCCTGCGGACCTGAAAGTAGCGATTTCTCTTCTGCAGAAACAGGGATCCACCCGAGTCGCCTGTGGAAGAAAAGCGAAGAGCTGTAAGCGTTGTGGAAGCCGCGTCGGTCAAAGTGGCGCCTGTGACGCGGTAGAACCTCGACAGCTGATGGCGTCCTGGAACCCCGAGGAGCCCGCGGAGCAGAGGAACCTGTCGGGGATGTACTCGTCCAAAGTCACGTCGGTGGGCTCTGTGAGCGTTCGCCTCGCCTTCTCCACGCAGCCGGGCCTCTGCAGGCGGAAGGAGTTCTCATGACAAAGATAATATATATAATAGATAATAATATATTTACTGTCACTCACCTGGCTCTCAGTGTGAACGTGCGTCTGTTGGCGAGCGACGTTCTTGTGGATGAAAAAGGCGGCGGTCTCTTCGCGTGGAAGCAGTTCCTTCCCTGAAGACGCACGTGCACTTTAGTTTGGTACGTTTGTAGACATCAACACAGAGGGAACGAGTGACGTCACACTCCTACTACGATAAACTGAAAGTCAAAAGGTCCCCTACTGTGTTGCCGACAGGTGGAGTTGACTCTCTTCATGGCTCGATCTGCTGGTACGGTACATGGCAAGCAGATGGGTCTGTAGTACGAGTACGCACACACACACACACACACACACACACAGTCTCATGAGATGTATTCCTCTTAGCTACACTACACACACCCTTTTGATTAAAAGGGGGGTGGGTGCGCTGTCCATCTGCCGCCTCGTCCTCGCTGTCTCACCTGGCCTTCCGGGAGACCGGGACGCTCTTGGCGAGCTGAACCAGAGCGACGTCGTAGTCGTAGAACTCGGAGACGTTCCTGCGCTCGAGGGCCCTGACGTTGTACCGCGGGTGGATGAACACCTTCTGGGAGGCCACGACGCCGCCGCCTGGGAACCAAACGGGCTGCCGCAGTCAGCAAGAGGGTAAGAAGAACTCGTAGGGTGGACACTCGCGCGGATGTCTTCCCCTCCCGTACTGACCGTGGCGCCAACCGAGCTGCTGCGGCTCGCCGGCGCTCAGCCTGTTGAAGCAGTGAGCGGCGGTCAGCACCCAGTTGGGGCTCACGAGGGATCCGGCACACGGCCTAGGTGGAGGGTGGCCGCCCTGTGAGGCCTTTTCCAATGCGACGTGCCAGGGTCTGGTGTAGGTCGTCTCACCGTCGTCCTGCTCCTGAGCGACCCCACACATGGTGACACTCTGATCGCCTGCATCAGGGAACACCAACGCTTTTTTTTTAAATCCTCTTTTTCAGTCACCAATGTTCTCTAAGCTGAAGCATGTTGCCAAGTGTCTCTCAGCTAAAGAAAATCACACGTGAGTAATCTGCTACTCACTGATGATGCTGTTGAACACCTGCCCCAAGGTTTGGAAGTCCTTCACCACGAAGAAGTGGATCTCGCCTCGTTTATTTGAGGCTATGGAGTTCAGCTCACCTTTGTTGACTTGATCCCCAATTCCAAAAACATAGACGTCTAAAAACAACAACAGATGATTACCTTCTGTATCTGCGCATACGTCAAGCGCATCACACACACACACACACACCAAGGAACAAATCAGTGACCGTGTTTCTTAAGCATCAGTAGAGCAGCTAAAGGTATTAAAGCCTTAAATGTGACACCCAGCATGGTTTCGTCCGTGTGCTCGGGGGACGTGGCGCTGTAGCCCAGCAGACTCCGGATCTGGTTCAGGGCGAGCTGAGGCTTTTTGCCGGTGTTGGAGTAACCTGCAGACGAGGAGAGGATGAGTGGCCGCAGCATTAATGAGGCTGGTCTCGTTCTTCGGATGCTCCAAAGAGTGTGTGTGTGTGTGTGTGTGTGTGTGTGTGTGTCTACCATCGGTTTCTATGATGATGATGTTCTGCGTCTCATTGAAATGGTTCCTGGCGGCGTTTTGCTTCAAGAAGCTGATCACCTCAGCGACCCGGGTCAGGGCGGCGTGCAGGTTGGTGCCCGTCTTGAGCCCGTGGCCTGCAGAGGGACACACGGCAAAGACTGAAATCCCCCCCCCACACACACACACACACACACACACACACACACACGCGCGCGGTGTGAGTAACATGAAGCGGGCTGCGAGTCCTACTCAGGTGGTCGAACTGCTGCAGGCTCCTGATGACGGCGTCCACGTTGCTGCTTCTTTCCGTCTCCACGATGTCCACGATGTCCCGCGTCTCGCTGGCGAACGACGACACGTGGAACTTCAGCTGCACCTCGTAGCTGTCCAGCTGGAAGAGGAGGCACGCGGGACACAGTTGTGACGGCGTGAAAACCAACCTCCCCACCCCTCCCCCCCCCGCCGCGTCCGCTCGCAGCTCATCGGGCTCAAACCTTTCTGATGAGAGCAATGGTGGCCCTCCTGGAGAGTTCGAAGTCCTGCTGCCTGATGCTTCCCGAGGTGTCCAGTAAAATGTAGACGTTCATGCGGCTTCCTTCGGCCACGCGGAAGGTCCTGGCGAAGGACCCTGTTGCAACTTGCTCACACACACACACACACACACACACACACACAGACACTTATTGCAGTTGAATAGATGCACTCAAAAGTGTTCTGTTACTGTGTGCTTTGATGGGCACCTTTCCTCTTGGAGTCTGGTGAGATTACGTCCATGACTCCTGCAAGTGACCCCGCCAGGGCTGCGGCCACAACGCCGGGGGAGTCGAAGGTGTTCGCGCCTGCAGAAATGGAAGTTTCGTCATAAATAGATTTGATTATGTAGATTATGTTTTCACCAAAATGTAAAACGGTGCCGCCTTGTCACCTTGGCACCGCGGCGTTGAGCCGCTCCACTCCCTGTTCTCCAGGCACACCCTTTCAGCCGACCCGAGTAGATCCAGACCAGCCTGACACCGGTAGGTCACCTTCTCCCCGGTGTGGAACCGGCCCGCTGACCTCAGGGCCCCCGGTGGGATCCCCGGGTCGCTGCAGTCGTCGGCTGCAGTCGACAGAATTCACCACAGTGTCACTATTGAGGTCCGAGCGACGGGTGACTTATGTGGCTCTTTGAAACGATTGTAAAATGTCAAAGACCCATTGTAATAAATATCTTGAACCACTTAATTGTTGGGTTAAGAAGGGTTCTCGCTGCTTTTTCAGTCAGTGCAAACAACAGTTAAAATCTGTCCGCCGGGCTCATTTATTTGTATTCAACACAAGCTGCTTTCAAATGTAAAGCCTCAGCAAGTATGAGCTTAGTCGGAACGCGGCCTCTGATGCACATGAACCGGGCTCGGGGCTTTATGCCAGTGGATATTCTGCATTATTCTCAAACGGTGGGAAATGGAACCATGGAAAGTCGTCACCCTGGTCAACGCAGGCGGGAGCGCTGCCGGTCCACTCCCCGGACAGGGTGCAGTTCCTCTGGGCCGACCCGTGCAGGGTGAAGCCGTCCTGGCAGGAGAAGCTCTGCGTCGCCCCGACTCGGGACCACTGGTCTCTGGGCCACAGGTCGCCGTGGTCCAGCTGCAGCTGGGCCGGACACAGCACGTCTGGATAGAGGCGGGACGGGCCAGAGGACGGGGAAGGGAGGGCGGGGGGGAGGAGAGGGTTCACAATGCGGCAGGAGTCCCTGAACGCGTTGTGGTGTGCAAACCGTTACCTCTGCACGTGACCCGGTTCACCTGTCGGCCGCCGGGCAACCTCATGAGGGACCAATCCCCATCGGCGCCGCAGAACCGCTGGCTCACCGGGAAGGGGTACCGCCCCGCGCCGCAGTGATAGGTCAGCACGCTGCCCTGCAGGCCTTCCTAGAGGAGGGGGGGAACTCACGCTCACTTTTACAGGCAAACCAAAAGGCTTACGGACTTATAAGGAGTTTCACGGTCAGGAACCTCTTTGCTATTATTAGCACATAAACATGATTGTACACAAAACTGCATTATGGCAGCAGAGCTGAACAAATGTATACACACACACACACACACACACACACACACACACACCTTTGGTGTGAGATGGGACCTCTACGGCTCTGTGACTTTCTGATTATCTTCACTACACATTTATCAGAAGATTTTCTCAAAAATAAATAAATACTTTTTTATTTTTTGGGGGACCAACCAACCCCAAAAATTCAACCAAAAAGTTATTTTTCCTGCACCTTCGTACCTGCGAGTAGGTGACCTGTCCGCCTTTGATTCTCTCCGTGGTCGAGCAGTTCCGAGGCTGCGAATCCTCGTACGCTGCGTCTTCATAATCGTAATCCTGCGGCGACACTGGAGCACAAACAAATCAGGAATCGGGAAATCAGGAAACATTTATTGCCATAATATGTCAGACATACGAGGAATTCGACTTGGTAAAAAACAACGGTGTCGGCGACAAACGTGTGCAGGTTTGACATGAAATGGTGTGAAGGTGGAAGATAATAACAGACTGAATTCTCACCCTCGCAGGTGAAGAGCAGGACCCACAGGACCGTCCGGACATGCATGACCCCTCTGTGTCGCACGTATTTCCAGAACCACAGCGAGCTGCTCTGTTTGACGACTGATTACCCATTAACACGGCAGCTGCACACAGGGGGGGAGCGGGGGGGCGCATTGAGCAATCTGGGAAAGAACACAGATTTGAGCTCTCACTTTCATTATTGCTGCTTCTGTTTCCCTCGTTTTACCATTGTGGAGTTTGTCTTTGGTGAGATTTTCTACTTATTATATAGATATTTCTACTAGACACTGAGCTTTGGGGGAATAATGTAATTTTGAATCTCGCCGTTAGTCATAAAACCCACAACACGGGCTCAGTAACCCGGAGGTGTTGCTACGTCACCCTTTGGGGGTCCAAAGCGGTTCGTAGAACTTCTGCCTTTCTACACCTGCTCGTCACGTTCGGCCACGCAGGCGTGCATGTGAATAAAAAGGCTTAAAAGATCATTAAAGGGATTATGGGGATTTAACAGGGACACCCACGTCCACCTCCGCCCCCCCTTCCTCCTCCTCCTCCTCCTCCTCCTCCTGCGTGGGGCTCAGACCCCTCAGCTGACTCGGCTTTGCTCGACACATTGAAGGAGTTTCTAAAACTCCTTTGTAACCACTCGCCCACCAACAGGAGAACGGAGACGTGCAGGTCGATGCCGCTGAAACAAGCGAAAAGGCCTTGGAGTGGATGTTGTCTTTGAAAATTGAGTCGTATCTGTTATCTTGATCCGGATGGTCTTTTACGACGGAGGACTTTAAGGCCGTGAACTCACTGCACCTCCGTGGAACCGCGAGAGCAAAACGTGAACGATGTTGAGAAAACATTCCACAGGCAGCAGATCTGTCGCCGATGTCACCATCGACGTGTCCGGCACAACGTCGGCCTCTTTGAGGACAGGAGCTCTGAGACAGTGACAGCGGGCTAAAGATGTCTGACCTCAGCCAAGTCACAGTTTACGCCGACTCTTCAGATATCTACAAGGTGAGTGGGGATGTGGGAACGGTCGGTTATTGAGCAGGGGACTCTGTCCCATTTAGTTCTTTATGATCATTTAGGAAACTCTTTGTGTGGTGGAAGAACTGGATTTGTTTTGAGGCCAATGGTTATATTTCATTTGACCTAAAGTAGTTTAATCTACACAACGCTCTACTTTGCTGTCTGCAGAACGTGTTCTGCAACCCTGCCTTTGAGCTGGAGGGGGAGCGAGAGGAGAGAGTGGAGGGATTCAGGACGACCTCGTCCACCCCCGAACCGATCAAACCGCCTGCCGCCGGTAAATCAGCCAATTGGTCCGCGGCTTTTCTGTGACTAAAAAAACCGTAAGTCCAATCAGCCCGCGTGTTCACTGTGTACCGTGTGCCGTGTGGTTCAGGTCTGGGCCGCGGCCTGTTCGGGGTGTGTGCGATGCGCCTGCGCGGCCCGGCTCGTGGGTGGGGGGTGGCGGCGGTCTGCGTCTGCGTCCTGTTAGCGGCCCTCGGACTGGCGCTGGCCCTCATCCTCCCGCGTGAGTCACCCGCCGCCCCCCCCCCCCCCCCCACTGGGATTTCAGCCGGTTCCGTTTTGTCCCGGTGTTGTGATTGGTCTCCCCGTCGTGTCTCTCAGAGATGAAGGGCCAGGCGGTGGAGGACGCCTCGCTGTCCACCAGCTCTCCAGTCCGGCTGAATGCAGGAGAAGGTGCCTCCCAAACTTCATCCACCACCACCACCTCTGCCGGCAGAGGTCCACCGGAGAGTACGTCTGCCCCTCGTCCCGCCGGCGTCCCGACATCCGAAGCCCGTACGTGATTCTCCCCCGAACGGACGTTCACGCTTTGGTCGTGAAACCGTTTGATTGATCTCGTCCGTGGGATTCCCCCGGTATCCCCTCTCGGTCTCTCAGGTTGCGGGGGGTTGCTGTCCGACTCAGAGGGCAGTTTCAGTTCGCCCAACCACCCCGGCACCTACCCCCCCAACTTGCTGTGCGTGTGGGTGATCCGGGTCGCGCCCCCCTCCCAGGTCCAGATCCACGTGACCTCTCTGACCGTGGAGGGGCCGTCCCCCTGCCTGTTTGACTGGCTGGAGGTGCAGGAGCAGATAGGACAGAGCTCTGTGGTCACCAGGTAGGTCGGACCCCAAATGTCTCCGTGTGTCAAATCGCTTCAGGGCCTTTCAGACACAACTGCGTTGTTTGTGTTATTTTTTTCATACAACACTGCCTAGTCCTCTGCTTCTGTTGTAGAAAGACCTTGAACTTTGCAATCGTGTTTCTAAGTGTCTATTCTGTATCAAAAAGTTGTCAATAAAGGGCGTTTAGTTTAAAGTTTAGTTTTCGGCAAAAACACATTGGAGTGTAATGTAAATGGCGGGCAGGCGTGACATTTTTAACTCAAACAAATATGTGCGGTTGGCAGGTGGCAGCAAAGCTCCGCCGACAGTCGAAAGTCTTTTTGGAAAGATTTCAGCGCATAAGCAAACGTGCTTCGTAATAAACCTTCAAACAATGTTACACAACTCGATCACAAATCCTGTTCCAGAATTGCAGAGGGCAAAGTTCAGCCTCCCGCTTGCAACTCCGGAGCTGTAATACGGAGAAATAAAACCAAAACCAAAACAAAGCATTACTCTCTGCTCTCCTGCAGGTTCTGCGGAAACGTTGCGCCGCCGACCGTGAACACGAACAGCAGCTCGGTGTGGGTCACCTTCCGATCCGACGGCAGCATCGCGGGGAACGGCTTCGCCGCTCAGTACCGCGCCGTGCAGCCCGCGCACAGTCAGTAGGACGCGCGCGCGCGCCTTCCGAGCACGTGGACCGCCGTCCGTTCAAACCATCTATAAGCGCACGCGTGTCTCTCTCTCCCACTCTCTCCCTCTCCCCCCCCCCCCAGAGAGCTGCTCCAGAGAGGAGTTCATGTGCGACGGTGGTCGCTGTCTGCTGCGCGCGTCCGTGTGCGACGGCCTTTCGAACTGCCGCGACCACGCGGACGAGGCCAACTGCACTCACAGGCACAAAGGTGAGAGCGCGTGACCCAAAAAGAGCGCACGTTTAACTAAAAGCCCCACCGAGAAGCAACACGCACAATGGGTTTTTTTTTCTCTTCTTCTTCTACAGACTGTGGAGGGCCGAAGAGGGGGGCCTCTGGTTCCATATCGAGTCCAAACCACCCCGGGCCTTACCCTCACCAGCAGGTACGTGCACCTCTCCGCGTCTCGGGGCCGCGCGTCTCGACCCCCCCCCCCCCACCGAGCTGTCGTCCTTCTGTGTCCCGCCAGCGGTGCTTGTGGTACATCTCTGTCGAGGAGGGCCACGTCGTCACGCTGAGCTTCCAGAACTTCAGCCTGGAGACGCAGAACGTGTGCGAGTTCGACTACGTCGAGGTGCAGGACGGCGGCCTCGACGGAGCCGGGAGAGTGCTGGGAAGGTGAGAGGGGTTTCCTGAAGATGGGCACCTTAAATGTGTGTCGTCCTCTGCATGTCGGTTACGTGGCTTTTGGTTCCTCCACCTTTCGCCTCAGGTTTTGCGGCACCACCTTCCCCCCAGACCTGACCTCCTCCGGCCCCCACATGACGGTGGTGTTTGTGGCCGACGAGGGAGTGGCCGACAGCGGCTTCAACGCGACGTACCAGGCGCTGTCCGTCCTGGGCAGTGAGTGCTTGATGCGGTCTCAGCTTACAGCAGCATTTGCCCCCCCCCCCCCCCTTCCGACCCCCCTTTGACGCTCTCGTGTTTGTGTCCGCCTTGACTTCAAGAGACGTGTGGCCCCGGCCAGTTTGCCTGCAGCACCTGGCGAGTGTCTCCAGCAGCAGTGGCTGTGTGACGGGTGGAGCGACTGCCCCGACGGAGAGGACGAGCAGGCCTGCGGCAACTCCACCTACCCCCCCTTCAGTGAGTCCCCGATATCTCTGACCCCCCCGATCACAGATACAGATTGTGACGTCAAAATGTAGTCTAGGGCGGGAAATAAAAGGGAGATTGACCAATGCTAAGTGTAAAATAACAAAAGGGTCAATTTGTTTTCTCCTCAGCCTCGTCGTGCGAGTTCATCGAGGTGGAGATGTGTCTGGGCCTCAGCTACAACCTCACCTCATTCCCGAACATCTGGCTGTCCATCGCTGACCAGGGAGAAGCTGCCACGCTCCTGCGACAGTACCGGGTAAAAATCGAACTTCTTCCTGCTGCTGTAAAATCTTCCCAACAGTTCCCCTTTTTTAACAACGAGCTGCGGCGGCCCAGGTGCTGATGGAGCTGGCGTGCTTCGAGCCCCTGCGCCGGCTGGTGTGCGGCATGTTCCTGCCCCAGTGCAGCCCTCAGGGGGGGGTCGTCCAGCCGTGCCGCTCCGTCTGCTCCTCGGCCGAGCAGCAGTGCAGCCAAGCCCTGGACCTCTTCTCCTTCAGCTGGCCCTTCAACTGCCACCTCCTGGCGGACTCCCGGGACCCCGTGGAGTGCTCGCTGCCTTGACGTTCACATTGACGGGACCCTCCCGTCTTTTTACATGACCTCTCGTCATAATATTTCACGTCAGACTGAAAAGCATTTTACAGAACTGAAAACTCCCTTTTGGTTTCAGGCCTCCGGGTCCGAAGCATTCACAAGTTGTGTCAGCCAGCCGTGTTGACTTTGCAGTGAAACTGCTGCCTGTGAAGCTTTTGGTGGATGCAGACTATCATCGAATGGTAGCCGTCCTACAATAAAAGCTTTAACGTACAAAAATAAAAAATAATGGATGCGTTTCGTGGGATTCAGAGACCAGCTGAGCAAGATGAAAGTTCTCAAACTCTGCCTCCATTTGAAACCGGCTGTCTGCGTGCATGTTTTATTACCTTGAGGTCAATCCATGAACAACACGGGGAGAATTCCTTTAAATCTTTATTGCATTGTTCACCAACACACCAAATGATGATCTTCTGCTCAGTCTTTTTAAACATTCAACATTTGATCCAGTGTGAGATAGAACGGACGGGAGCTGAGTCTCACTGGAAACTAATCTGAGCCCACAAAAATAATATGATTAAATATTTTAAAAGCCTCGTGGGAGAACTGTTGTGCCAGTGACTCTTTCCTTTAGCTTGTTAACTTGAATTAATTTGGTAAATGGTGGTAAATAATTCATGAATAAGTAAGAAATATGTTTTTTTGAACATAAAATTGCTCACAATATATAGAAATACTGATAAATGATAAAGTAGCATTGATGTAGTTTTTCAGTCATGGCTGCTGGCCAACACCTTTGTGCACTATATATCTGGAGATTCTTATGCACCTGAGGCTCAGAAAGTGCACACTGGGAAGAAGGATAAAAAAGTGATCCTGACTGGAAAGACATTTACCTTGATAAAAAGAAAATACTTCGGAATTATTCCAGGCATTATTTTGCTTCACAAAACTTGACCCCACATTTGCCTTTATCAAATCCTTAAGTCACACAACAGGTCTATATGTGAACTATGAAAAATAAAATAAATACAGCCAGTTGAGCTACTAAGGAGGGACAATGAGCTTCAGGGTGTGATCCAGGGCGATGGCTGTCAGACCCCACACTCGATGCTTCCCGTTGCGAAACACCGGCACAGTGTATCCGTACTTGTCGCCGGTGCGGAAGTTTGTGTAGCCTCGGTTCCGGGGGTCGTACAGGTGGGATAAGGACAGGGTGAAAATCTCCTCCACCTGGGACACAAACAGGCAAAGGATTGAATTTAGATTGAAGCTGAACCAAAAAGAGATTTGTTTTCAAGTTATTTATTTATTTTGAAACTGTTCCTCAACCAGGATACAAGCTCCTTGCAGTAACAGTCAGAAAAGTGTGTTGCTAAGAAATCGACAGATTACTACAGCTCCCAAAGAGTGTAAAACTATACAAAACACGTGACCACGATGGCCACCACATTTGCAAAGAAACCCAACAGATATTGAATAAATAAAAGTCAGACAGCGTTACCTCGCCAGGGTTTGGTTTGAAGGACAGATCCTCTATGGGGCCGAGGTTAGCCAGCACAGGAGCGATGGTCATCCCGGACTGATGGGAGAGCAAAGACGGCATCACTCAGTTTACAAAACGATAACGCTTGGAAGACAGAACCACAAACTTTCAAGATCTCTGGCAATGGCCAGAACTAATTTAAGGGAAATATAATAATAAATATAATTGCTCCATCAAGTCAGGAGTTGCCTTGAAAAAAAAAAAAAAAAACATAAACAAGTTGGTGTTTAAAATGATTTCTTTCGCTCTTATATCCCGATGAATTACACATTTTCGAGTGTAACACTTGCTCGTCACTCACCATGTCTTTGAGAGGCTTCAAGATGCCCCAGACCTTCTCTGATGCCACGGCAACTCCCAGCTCCTCCCTGGCTTCCCTCAACGCCGTGGCCACCACGTCGCTATCAGCTGGATCGCTCTTTCCTCCTGCAAAGCTACAAATTACAGGAAATGAGAACGCCTGGAGTACCTAACTGGAGATTCAAAAACAACGTTGCTAGCCTGTGCCCGTACCTGACATCTCCCTTGTGGCGGCCCTTCAGCGTGCTGGAGCGAAGGGTGAAGAGAAACGCCGGCTCGCCCCGATTAGAGCACAGAGACACCAGGACTGACGCCCATCTCCCATTGTCCTTTCCCTGGCTCTGACCTGCCCCCCTTTTGCCGGCCTCGTACAGCTTCAAGTTGGGCACCAGGTTCTGTCGACACCGGTTTTCGTTTGCCGGGGAAAGACAGTCCCTCCAGCCGTCGGCCTCCCGAGGGGCGGCCCGGTGAACCGCCCGTAAGGTGATCGGAGCGGAGAGGTTGGAGGGTTGTTGTCGTCTACAGTGAAAGTGGTTCAAAATCCATGGCGCACATGTCAGCGAGCTGAAAGGTCTGACAAGGTGCTGTCTGCAGTATGACTTGCGTTGGAGAAGGTCACGCTCCGTCTCACGGGCGGAACCGTGGGAAGGTTGGCAAATGTCCCACGGCCTTCTCCGGGCCTGAAGGCAAGTCGTGTTGTTTAAACAGTCTCGGTATGTGCTCACAGCTTTGGGGTTCGGTGAGGCAGGAACCTGAGGAAGGTGTCGATAACTGGACACGACGGCTTTGGCTGGAGCCTCTCCCTGCTTCCGATTGTCGCGGTTTGAGTTTAATAAAGACAGCTGTGTTGAACGAGACGATGACCTCTCCTCACTGCCAGGAAACCCATCGCATCTCCTCCCAGTTGCATCTCTTGCACCCTGCCATCCAGCAGCAGTGTGCTCAGAGAAACTGGGCAGGTGTGACTCTCTCAAAAGCAGCAGCGCCCTTTTGGGACACGAACCAAACAGGACCTGGGGCTGCCTAAACATCTTTGAAAACCAAATAGAAACACAAACAGTAAGAATTAAACGCAACAGCCCATCACGCTTATTTGGGCTCTTTAGCGAAGCTTGTGATCCAATAGTGGGCAGCTCAGGTGAAGCATAAATGCCTCGCCACTTCGCCACTTTAACCGATGCTTGAGCATCACTGTCAGCTCATACGCGTATTTTATCTCGTCATGCAACCCACAAAGTGCAGCTGAAAGTTTTCTGGCGCCGCAGTCAAACTTTGACCAACTAGCTACAGCCGCTAGCTGGCTAGCTAAGCGGAGTTTCGAAAGCTAACGTTACCGGTGTTAAAAAATAAAATAAAACTAAAAACACGTTTACGTTAAAGAACGGGGTGTCTGTCCTCGCCGCACCCGACTAAAATGTCAAGCGCTGGTTTGGTAGCCGTACATGTTTTAAAAGCAAACGCCAACTAACTTGCCGAAGATAAAACTAACGTTAGCAACAAAAAAAACAAAGCTAACGTTAGGTCAACGTAGCCCGAAGCTGAACCCCGAATGTGCTCATCGGGAAGGAGCCGTAAGACGGAGCCAGAATGCACTGAGCAGAGTAATCAGATGACAAATGAGGCGGCGTAAAACACTCACCTTGAAAGTTGGATAAACGTCGGTCGGCCTCTCGCCCGGCTTGCCGGCTGCCGCTAGTAGTCAACATGGCGCATCTCGATGCGCGTCACCGCGGCCCTCAGTGCGCTGACGAGCCAGACGCTTCTCCCAGAGCGCGCATGCGCATCGGATACTAGTAACGCTGAGAGGGAATATTTTCAGGATTTGACTGATTTCACATTTGCGTCACCGTTCAGGTTTTAGGCAGGTCTGTCCGCATTCCACTCCACATTACCTTCAAACATAAGCATAGTTTTATTCTATTTATTTAGTATTTATTATTGCTGTGTGGCTCCTCCTTCACGATTCCATTGTTGGTCAAATGTTAATTCTCAGAGTGACTTAAAGTGGTCATTAGGGCACTAGAGAAACTCACCCTACCTGTTTTAACGGCCCCACCCCGAGCTCAGACTCGGCTTTTAAGCAGCGTGAGTTTCACGTGAGCTGGCATTTCAGTGTTTCCTTTAACTGAACAGAAGTTCTCTAACCGGCGCAAACCAGGAGCCTTTTGGTCGTCCGTTCACACAGGTCTGGCCTCTGAGAAATCCAGCTAACTAACATGGCCTCCGCCTGGTCAGAAGAGGAGACCTTTGTCTGCTCGGTGTGCCTGGACACTATGAAGGACCCGGCAACGCTGCCCTGTGGACACTCGTACTGCTTGGCTTGTATCCAGAGACACTGGGACAAGAGAGGCAGAGAGGGTCCGTGCAGCTGCCCCCAGTGCAGGCAGGTCTTCAACCCTCGACCCTCCCTGGCCAAGAGCACGGTGCTCGCCGAGTGCGTTGACCAACTCAGAACCAAAAGCCTCCGGCAGAAGTCCTCCACCCCCGTCTCCTCTGCCCCGCCATCCGTTCCCATCTACCTGGAGGTCCTGCCGGCCAGAGAGACGCGACCGCCGGGCAGCGTGTACCCGCAGCTTCCCACCGAGGACCCCGGCTGCTGCCCTCAACACAACCGACCCCTGGACCTGTTCTGCTGCGAGGACATGGAGCGCGTCTGCGACGTGTGCTGCCAGCATGGACACAAGGGACATCGTGTGCGCAAACCACAAGAAGAGAGGCAGGAGAGACAGGTATGCAACGGCGCTTTAGTCCCCTTCCTCATGTTTGTCCTCAGGTGTGTAAGAGTGGCGTGGCTGAATTAAAGACTGTGTTGTGTGACATAAAAAAAAATGTAGCTGAACTCGAAGAACGCATTCCTACCTGGACGTGTTCTTCCTCTTGCGTCAGATCAAGATTTCATAACTAAACAATACTATACAAACAAGTCCATTTCTGTTCTGCAGTGTGTGTCTGTGTGTGTGGCTTATTCTTATTCTATGTGTGTGTCTAGAAAGAGCTTTCTCAGATGCTGGTGGACCAACAGATGAGAATCAAGGCGACCTCAAAGCGGCTTGCGGAGCTCCCACTTGCTGCCCGCCAACACAAGGTGAGCAACAGTCCGGCGTGTACAAACCTCTTTGTGTTACGTCGCCACTTCTTGCTGGACACACACACACACACACATTGACATACTCGCCCTCCTCTCTGCACTCTCAGGCCTTGCTGCAGGCCTTGAAGCGAGAGAGCGAAGACGTGTTCACGGAGCTCGTCGAGCGCGTGACCCTGACCGGCGTCGGGGTCAGCGAGGCGCTCTGCGGCCGCGAGGCCGCCGTAGGCAGCCTGGTGGAGGGGCGGGTCCACGGACTGCAGCAGGAGGTGGCGACGCTGCGCTGGAAGAGCGAGGAGCTGAGCCGGCTGGCCGACACGCAGGACGACGTCTGCTTCTTGAAGGTAGCGCGTGAGACTGCAGAGGGCTTCGTTTGAATTTCACAGAATGGGGAGAGGAAAAAAAAATAACGGCGATACCGTTTTGTGTGATTCATTGATTCAAGAATTTCCTGGTCATGGAGCCGCCGGGTCAGGCGGGTTCCTCGGGTTCCCCGGGAGAGTCCGTGCTGAGCCGGGAGGAAGCGGCGTTGGCCTCCGTCCGCTCGGCCGTGAAAGAACTGCGAGAGTCGATGGAGGAGCTCTGCGAAACCTGGCTGGCCAAGCTCGCCACATCGGGTCAGCGACGGCCTCCTCTTCCCTCGCCCTCTCCTCTCCACCTCTTCAGCGAGTCTAAACCTGCCTTGTCTTGATAGTGAATCCTGACTCCGGGGCTCCGACACCCGGCGGTCCGGCGGCAGCAGCAGCAGCTGACGACAGCGGTCAGGCCGCCACGCCTAAAACAGGTACGGCAACCCGAACGTCGCTTCGCTGTGACTGTCGGCTCTCGTCGAGCGCTTGTACCAACTCGACCCGTCTGTCCTGTAGAGTGTGAGACAGCGAGCGACCTTCCGCCTTTGCTACCTTCGCGACGTCCCTTAAGAAACCTCGCAGGGGGTATGTCTGCACCTCATAAAACACATGGAACCCTGAAAGCATTTAAACACCTCTGCTTCATTTATGAAGAGCACGAAGGTTTTAATACAGCGCCTCGCATACCCTCAAGATAAGAACAGGAGAGGCTGTATTTCATGGAGCTGAGATTTAATAGGTTTGAACGCTCTTTTCTTTCCCCTCCACCTCTCTGAACGGGGACCTTCAGTGCCTCCTCCACCCGTCCCTCCTCGTCAACCTCCATGTAAATACAACTACGTCAGAAAACCGCATCGAATCATTTCTAAGAGAAGTTTGATATGTTACATCTGCGTTCTCCCTCTACGCCTCTGCTGTAACAACAGTGGAACAAGTCCAACCGGAGCCGATGACCAGAGAACAACTGCTGAAATGTGAGTTTGAAAACAAATTTAAAGAATTAAAAAAAAAACACACAGTTTCAAAGCCAGATTCTTCACTAAAAGTAATCGTCTCCCTCACAGTCCGCTTCGAACCCACCATGGACGGCGACACGGTGTACCGGCACGTGCAGCTGTCGGACGGCGGCCGTAAGGCCACGATGCGAGCGGAGAACCTGAACCTGCCGGAGCGTCCGGAGCGCTTCACTTTCTGGAGGCAGGTCCTCTGCAAGGAGGCCCTGGCAGGGAGCCCCTACTACTGGGAGGTGGAGTGGACCGGCAAGAAGGTAAATGCATAAGTGGGGAAATGTTGCGGGCGGGGGCTTCATGAAATATTTGTATTTTATTTATTTGGTCTCGCCTTGGTAAACATCTTAAAGAGCCCATATTTGGTCACCTTTGGACTTCCGCATAAACTCGCGGCGGCGGGCTGTGATTGGATAACGGGACTGGAGGGGGTGGGAATATTCAAATGTCTAGTTTTGTGACGTAACAAAACTTGGCGATTTTTAACAGCTCGTTCAGAGGCGGAAGACGGGATCAATTCAGAAACCCGTATCTCACTCAAAACAGCATGGATGGATGTTCTTCCAAGTTTGTCTGCGTGTGGAAGGACCAGAGACGCACAATAACAGTCCAAATCCCAGAAAAAGGGATTTTTCCATAACATGGGCCCTTTAAGCAAAAGCCATGTTATGAAAAGCGAACACACGTAAAAACCAAACCAGAGACGTGGGCAACATAAATCAACAAGAAACAAATAAGTGAATAAGTGAGTGTGCAAAATAAATTTGGAGGCAGTATAGACTTTTATATAAATCTTAAATTCAAAATTAGCGTCTAGCAGCTGAGGATTTTTTCTTTTTCAATTGAACCACAGATGGGAGACAATCAGCAATCTGTCACACGCTGGACTCAATTTAAAATCCTGCTTAGACAAATAGATTTTCACCAAAATATGCTCAGATCTAATAAACAATTCGGTTCACTTTTGATGCTAACAAACACACCAAAGCACCACCCGGGATGCCCCCCCCCCCCCCCTTTCCTCATCGAGTTCCCTCTCCACCCTGCAGATCACCATCGGCCTGGCCTACCAGGAGATGGAACGCAGGGGTTCCGACGACCGCAGCCGCCTGGGCCACAACGCTCATTCCTGGGGCCTGTACTGGTCCGGGACCGGTTTCTCCTTCTGGCACGACGGCCAGGAGGAACCGCTGGGCTCGCCTAAGGCCCGGCGGATCGGCGTCTATCTGGACCAGCACGCGGGAGTTCTGGCTTTTTACCGCGTCGCCCACAACCAAGCGGAGCTCATCCACCGGCACCAGAGCCACTTCGCCGGCCCACTGTTCCCCGGGTTCAGGTTCTGGACAGGAGTGGGTTCCACAGTGACTGTTCGCCAATTGGATTAAGTTGCACATGACAGATATTCGAGTAATAAAAACCTGCTTCTTTGGTTGGAAATATGTGATACTTTTATCATGGAAGTAAATATGGTTTCCACATCCTTCTGAGAAAGTGTGTGAGGTTCAATGTTGTTCTTTTTGCACCTGCTTCAGTTGATTTGATTTACATAGATATCTTTCTAGGTGAATATTTTATAGTGGATATAGTCCCAGTCAAAAGTCTGAATTGAATGAAGGAGAGTGATTATTAAGGGAAAGAACACACGTTTCAACCATATATATGAATCGGATTAGTGATGCTTCCTGCGGGAAAATAAATCATTTCCCTATAATCTTTATTTTCCCAACGTGACCTTAGTGATTGCTCTTGTAATAGAAGGAAAAGGAACTGAAGTTCAGCTTGGCGGCCCAGGTTCTTGCTCGAGGACACACAGAGTGGTTTGACCAGGCAGCAGCATCTACTTCAAGGCTGAAAATGACGTACACAAACTAAATAAAAACTTAAATCAGTGCAGCAGCTCCAAGAATCTTAATGTTGGGCTGAACTCCACATACAGCGCCGGCCTCATATCAGGTGATGGTTGATCCCTGGGTTGCATCAACAACAAAGCCCTGCTGGAATGAGAGACTCTGGTGACAAAGGATTCCTTCTCCAGTTATAAACGAATAAAGGAAGATAGGGAGGATGAATAAAAACAAAACAAACGCACACACACACACACACACACACAAGGAGGGGCGGTGCCAAAAGAGGAGGAATTAAAAAGTAAGGTTACATACAGGGGAGGGGCTTTCAGAGGAATATATACTCCGGACGCCGGCCTCACCATCAGTCGACGCACCTTCCATCCTTTAGAGGCCGTCTTCATTTACCAGCGTCAACATGCGAGGTGAGACCAGATGCAAGCTGCAGCTACAGCGGCGGGATGTTCAGGTGTTACGGTTCGACTCCGATTAGAAATAATACAAAGCCTTTCCGCGTGCTTTGTTGAGATAACGCGTTTGAAATAATGTAAATTGAAGAAAAACACAGAATTAAACAAGAAGAACATCTTTGAGGAAGATGTATTACGCGAGCTGTTTAATAGATCTTCTTTAATTGAAGTTTATAACTAAGAATCCAAAGTAATTGGGCTTATTGCTCGAGAAAAGCAGCTAATTCAAATGTGTTCACCTTGGTTTTAGTGGTTTGTTTTTACCCCCCGCTAGCCGCGCTGTTGTTGAGTCTGCTGCATGGAGCCTTTTGTCAAAATCTGTTCAGCTGGGACCACGGGGCCTCCGACACCCGACAAGTCCAACCCTACGGTGAGAGCCGGTCCCCTTCAGTCACTTAATGCTGAGTGAATCTGCATGTGCTGCTATCTTCATGTGTGTGTGTGTGTGTGTGTGTGCGCGCAGAGTGTCTTCCGGACCCCACCTCGTGTGGCTGCTGCGTGATGCAGAAGAAGTTGCAAAGGATGGAGTTGTTCTTCAACAAGACCGTGGAAGAAATTAGCAGCAACCTGGCCGATTCAAAGATGGCCCTCAACGACATGAGAGGTGAGACCCCTTAAAAAACAAACAAAGAAAAACATGAAAACGTCTCAAAAGAAACAAAACGGTAGAGCTTTTTGTCTGCTTTCACAGCCAGCCGCAGCGCCTTCTCCGTCGCCCTCGGCAACGCCAGCGCCAGCGCCAACGCCGGCGGCTGCTTCGGCCCGTTCCCCGACGACCGGCCCGTCCTCTACCGACACGTCTTCCTCAACCTGGGCGCCGGCTACAGCGCGGCCACCGGCGGCTTCACCGTGCCCCGCTCCGGCGTCTACAGCCTGGCCGTCACCGTGTACTCGGCCCGCGGCTGGCCCGGCGCGCACCTGACGGTCAACGGCCTGGTGGCGAGCGCGCTGCGGGAGAAGGAGAGCCGGGACGGCGAGGACAGCGCCACCCTGGTGGTGTCGGCGAAGCTGAAGGCCGGGGACAAGGTGGCGGTGGTCCTGCCCAAAGGGTGCGTCGTCTGCGACGGCCCGAGCCCCCTCAACACCTTCACGGGCTTCCTGCTGTACCCGTGCTGAGCGGCGTCCGCCTGCGTCACGTGGTGTCCGTTTAATTGTGACAGTGTGTTGATTTCTAACGGCGCTGAGATGACATGATGGAAGTGGATGGAAATGATTGTTTTTCTGAAGGTGAAATAAACCAGAACTTTAAACCAAGTATTCTGCAGTGTGAGTCGTATTTGATGATATGAAAGCAGATCTTCTCACATGAGAAGTGTTGACATAAAACTGAGTAACATTTAAACATGTTTTACGATTGTAAATCCTTTTCAACCACATCATGAAACTATTAACTGCTACGACTTTTATACTAAGCTATTATACTAAGCTATTAAAGACCTGAGGTCACTCTCACCCATAGAAAGTACAAATACTTATTAGAGTATAATACATATTGTTAAAATATGTGTTTAAAGTCTAACTTTACCTGAAACATATTGTGGCCTTTTTTTAAAGCGAGAAATGAGATGTGACCGATAACACATCCATGGTTAATATAGAATGACTATGATCTGATTATTGAGTTTGTAACAATTAGAAATATATGCAGAGAAGAAGTAGAGCTATAGACAACGGGGGTGTTTAAATAAAATGATCAATCAAATGCTGACATGAGATAAATAGAGTGAGAAGTATCACGCAGCTCTGCACCCTGCAGGGTGCGGATGGGGGGGGGGGAGGGTGGGGGGGGGGAGGGGGGGTATTGTAGGAGGCCAAGGCACCTGCAACCTGTTTGTCTCCAGTTACAATAAAAAAAAATGAGGAGGAGGAGCGATGAGGAGGATGACATAAACAACTTGACAAGGGAGGGACTCTGAAGGGAGAAAAAAATATATAGCCATGTTACTTCTTCACAGCCTCCATCCATCTGAAGCCGTCAACATGAGAGGTGAGACTTCATACAGTAACATGCAGCAAGACAAGGGGCTGGTGTGAAGCTTCACTGATTGATGGTTGATGCCTTTGACCCCCACCAGCTGTTGTGATGATCTGCCTGCTGCATGCGGCCCTTACATACGGGTGGGTCGACCCTGAGGGGGCCACACCGCCTGCAGACCTTCCAGGCAGTGGTGAGAGGAGCTGGAACAGTAAAGTGTGTGTGTGTGTGTGTGTGTGTGTGTGTGTGTGTGTGTGTGTGTGTGTGTGTGTGTGTGTGTGTGTGTGCGTGTGCGCGTTTCCTCTCATCTCGTGTGTGTCTGCGTGTGTTGTGTTCAGGTTGCATCACGGACCGCGGTTCCTGTGGATGCTGCTTGATGCTGAAAGAGGTGACCAGAATGTCGACGTACTTCAACGCGACTTTGACCGCGCTGGAGAAGGAAAACGCACAAGCGAAGCGCAGCGTGGAGAAGATCGAAGGTGAATCAAACGGCGCATGTGCCGGTGCGACGAAAGAGCGCAACGAGCGCACCTTCTCTTCTTAAACCGCCCACCTGTTTTCTCACCTGCTTTCCTCCTCTTCTTCTTGTCTCCATCTCCAGCGAGCCGCTGCGCCTTCTCCGTGGCGCTAACCGACCACCCCAACTTCTTCTGCTTCGGGCCCTTCGCCTCCGAGAAGCTCGTCACCTACCAGCACGTCTTCATCAACCTGGGCGGCGGCTACAGCCCGGCCACCGGCGCCTTCACCGCCGCGCAGTCGGGCGTCTACAGCGTGGCCCTCACCGTGTTCGGGGACGCCGGCGCGCCGGGGGTCCCGCTGGCCGCCTGCGCCGACCTGCTGGTCAACGGCCGCGTGGTGGCGGGAGCGAGGGAGCGAAACGCGCAGGACCAGGAGGACAGCGCCTCCGCGGTGCTGGCCCTGCACCTGAAGGCCGGGGACGAGGTGGCCGTCCGCCTGCCCGTCGGGTGTTCCCTGTGCGGCGACGGCGGCCACTTCAACACGTTCAGCGCCTTCCTCCTTTATCCTACCGAGTGAACGGCAAAGTGAATCGGTGTTACTCTTTTTCATTCGCTTAAAGTGCCTGTACAATCTCAAGGAAATGAAATAAAAACGACCTTAAACAAAGCAGATGGTGTTGTAGTTGGTTCTTTTTTTAACTGGAGATGACAAAATGACTGAAATAGCACAATTCATGTGCTGTTTATTTTTAATGATAGACCATGTTTTTTTCTCCATTTTAATGGAACTGACAACGTTTTGACAACAGATTAATTTTCTATCTTAAAGAAGGTCATTCACTCAGTTTCATCGGCTTTGTGAAACTTAATTGCTTTCAGAACCACATGAAGTGGTATCAAATTAGTCCTGCAGCAATCCGGGATGAGGTATAGATTTCATTAAAAATTCAATACATTTACGTGCTCAAACCAACACACAAGGGCCCGCATCGCCAAAAGGATCCATGACATTTAAAATAATAAAATAAATACATTTAAAAAAACACAGTAGGATATTTTCCCTGTCTTTCTGCTTTTGGAGTCTCTTTTCTTGGCATTATGCTGCAAATTTTGTAAATGAGATAAATCAATGTTGTGTCCCAGTTTGGGTCTATTTCCTGTTTTATTTTGTAGTTCGTGCCTCGTGTGTCCCTGGGTTAACTTCACTTCCTCCCTTGTCCTGTCTTCCCCTGTGATTGTCTGATTGATTCCACCTGCGTCCAATCACCTGCACCTCCCCTGTGTATTTAAGCCCTGTGTGTCTCTTGGTCCTCTCTGCGTCCTGTCCTGTCCATGTCCATGTTCATGTTCCCGACCCTCGTCTATGCTTTCCCTGTTGATTATTAATTGATTATAAATATTGATGTTAATCAATATTTATAATTGATAATGTTGATTATAAACAATAATTAAAAAGAGGAGTTTTACATGTTCGACACTACGTGGTTTCCCAGTTATTATCACAGTTATTATAATTTCTGACCGTTTTTTTTCCTTAACGTAACAACGTGGTTTTGTTGGCGAAACACAACAATGTTTAACAAACCTTTCTGAGCAACACAACAAAAGCAACACAGTGTGCACCGGCGGTCCGAACAAACCTCCTCACACGGTTGTCTCCTCGCCTCGAGCATAACTCCCTTGTGGAGTTTTGGTAATCTGTAAGACCAAACAATGAGGAAGTGAGAGTCCCTGGAAAAATGTCTGTGGGCAACATGTTTACGAAAAAAACAAAAATGCACCGTCACTGTTCTCTGTGAGCGGGAAGAACACGGACAGCGACAGACGGCGGTGCACATTCAGGTCACACGAGAGATGATTGACAGCTGGAAGACATCTAGCTGACAAGTTGTGTCAATATGTGTAAAAATGACATTTTAGTCTCGCTGTTATTTTGAATTGTAGCACAGAAGGCCACAACAGAGGTTGCTTCGATTTTGCCGAAAAGGGCCTCACAAATAAAGAATTCAAACTGAATTCAAACATTTTGAACGTGTGCTCTGATGGTTCCTTTCACCTTATTCATGAAGATCTTACTGAAAACATTTCATTCCCCTGATACACTTACCAAACTAAACACCAACGATCAAATTCAACCGTGACCTCTTCAGCCGGCTCATCGCTAACGGCAACCGTTCTCACAGAGCAAACTCCCCAACACGTTATCGTGACCTCGCATCAAAGTATTAATTAACGCGGGTAATGCATACTCCTACACCGGACTAAACCAGTGAGAAGAATCAACGTGCCCAAAGAAGAGGTCAGATGGCATCAACAGCTGCGTACCTCCTCCTTGAAACGTTACCTCCTTTTCTCCTCCTCAGGGAGATTGATAACATCCTCAGCAGGCTGCAGAAATGAATCCTCCTCTTCTCTTTTGTGGCGAGAGAGCTCGTACGGGACGGTCCCGGTCGCTGTGAACACGGGGCGAGATGGTATCGCCGCTCCTTCTATCTCGGCATGAGAACTGGGTGACGCCGTATTTTGTTCTCCTCGATCGATGAACTGATAACACCTTCCCCACCTCCTGCTTTTGTCATCGCGGTCCTTTACACCTGGACGACAAAGCTCTCCCGATCAACACTTGGGGGCAGGTGTTGTCCTCTGGAACGATGGCAATCAGACACTTTTTTGTGCTCACAGGGGCCGTCGTCCTCCGAGTAAACAGGCGCTGAAAGGCGCAACGGGATCGAATCCCTTTGTCACGTGACCCCTCTCTGTGGTGTGAGCTGGAGGGGGAAGTGTTTGGCTGTGACGCCTGTGCGTGTCCACCTGTGAGGAGGCGTCCCTTCCACCCCCTAAAGGAGGAGATCCCATCAGCGAGAAACTAAAACCGTCCTCTGCTCGGAACTCACAAGAACTTCACGCAGACTTGGGCAGCGAGAGAAAGAACAAACAGTGAGTTTATGTTTTAAATTATTCAATTCATTACATTCATTTAACCAAATGATTAACTGAAGCATGTTGGATATTGTGACGCGGTGAATTTAATGAGTTTCTTAAGGCCTCTTTGTTAATATTAGCCCGTTGTGTTATCTATACTTCCTGTCACGTCTTGGATTATTCTATCATTTTAACAATGCTTAATTAAAGCTTCGGTGAGGAGATCACGACCAGGAGAAGCTAGATGTTTGAGTGTCTTTAACAGCCGTTAAGTTGTTGCTATGACAGATAGCTAACATTGGCCCTGTTGGACTCATTCAGCATTTAGTAAAAAGCATTTACTGTGCATAAAGATTAAATCCAGGCCAAATCTTCTTGAAATGAAGGGCTCGGTTATTTTAAATCAGCATTTAAATGAGCATCATGTCCACATGAGGGCGGTCCAGCGGATCGTTGAAGCCGTGTGGTTAAGTCGAAGTGGCTGCACTTAAAAATATGCTGAAAGTGGATGAAGTTCGAAAAGAGTTGTTACATCTGAAACCACCAGTTCTCAGCGTCGTACATCCTGAACAGAACATTCAGCAGCAGTTCGGTTTCACCGCCGCGAGCAGTCGTCCTCTCTGGTTTTGGGTGCATATTAACCCACAACCGACTCCTTCCTTTCCCAGATGGTTGCATTACCCCTTTCGTTCCTGTTGGGGCTGCAGTTTCTCTGCGCTCGAGGCCAGTTGCAGTCCGCCGGCATCCAGCTGCTGACGGAGGCCGCAAGTAAGCCGACGCCTGTTCGCCGTACGTCCGAGGTGAACGCCTCGCCGTCCGGACGTCTCTCTCGTGTCTCACCTGTTCTTTCGCGTTCCCAGCGGCGTGGCAGGGGTCTCTGCCGTGCGGCAAGTGGGACTGCGCCTGCGCCTTCCAGAAGCAGCCCGGCTGCTGCTGTGCAGCCGACGGAATGTTCAAGTTAGAGGAGGATTCCTTCCACAGGATTAAATACCTCATGCGTGATGTCATGGCGCTGGAAAAGAAGGTGCAGGAGCTCACAGGTGAAGGCGACGCACACACACACACACACACACACACATACAGAATGTGCATTTCACACATCTTTTTTGGGGGCCTTTTTGTGTACAGTGCAATAAGTCTCTCACTCTCTCTCTCTCTCTTTTACCTCTCAGATTACAGCAGGATTGCCTTCGAAGCCAACATGAATCCAGGGGGTCGCGCCGGCCCACAATGCTTTGGTCCTTTCAGCACCAACGTGCCGATCCCCTACTCCAATGTCACGCTTAACGATGCTAACGGATACAACCCTTCGTTGGGTAGGAAACACACACACACGTTTGCTTAGTGTGCTTTACCACTAAATGACGCCTAACTCCTCCCTCTCCCTCTACAGGAGTCTTCACTGCTCCTTGTGCTGGCGTTTACGTCTTCTCCTTCACGGTCCACTCCTCCGTGTTGGAGAACGAGAGCCTCTACCATAAAGTAAACCCGGCCAAATGTTTGTGAGCGCATTCTGCGGCGACCGCGGGTCTTTATCGCGTGTGTCTTGTCGTATGCGACGTAGGTCCAGCTGATGAGGAACGGCGTGGTGGAGGCCAGCGTGTGGGAGAACAACCGAGAAGACTTTGAAGACAACGCCAATCACGTAACACACACAGTTTAACGAGGGCGAATAAAGGCTACAGAGTGATAAAAAAAAGAACAATGCAGGAAACAATAAAGTCCTCTGTCTTCTCTCAGGTGGTGGTGCTGAAGCTGCAGAGAGGCGATCAGGTCTACATCGAGCTGATGTCCGGGAGGAGGCTGTGCACGCAACAGCCGTTTAATATCTTCACCGGTTACATACTGTACCCTGACACGGGCGACCACATGTATTAAACCGCCAGAGTGCAGGTCATGAACATCGATGATGAAGTATGCAGGCATTGATGTGCAACGTGGTGCACACCTCCATCTTTGTATAGCGTAAAAACAGACGGTCTGGACGCATTCGCGTGTTCACGTTTACGATGCATGCCAATAGACTACCACAAAGTGGTTTTGATTTGGAGATAATAAAAGTTCATTTGACAGGCGATGTGCTTTTTATTTATGGGTTTGTCATGTACTTGGGCTTGCCACGGACACACATTGACATACACATGGACCATTGATGGAAATAGGCAGTCTGTCTGCAGGGGTCATTAAGCCGCTAGAATTTTGGCCCATGAGTGTAACTCTGTAAACAAGTTCCTTTAATGGAAGCTTATGACAAAATGAATACACACCACAGACGGGCAGAGAATTCCTTCAGTTGAGTAAACACATGACGTAGAAGCAGCTTCTGGCTCTCGGGAGCCAACAGAGGGAGCAGGAAGGAATGACGAAAGGAATAATTGCAATAAACGCCCTATGACATCCGTCTGTCCAGCCGAGGGGGGGTTGGATTAGCAGGCAGGCGGATTTAATGGCACAACAGAAATACCATACTGCTATACTAAAAATGTATTTTGAAGAACCCCCCATTATCACAGGAGAGCAGAAAGACAATGGCACACTGAAACACTTTACTGTAGAATTACTGTGAAATACTGCCAGTCATTTTACCAGCACAGCACTGTGATCTACGGTATCTCTACCGTATCAAATTAACAGCAACTAACTGTAATTAAAATCATTCAGCTTACATTACATGACGTTTACTTAGTTTTATCTGTATAAGAGACAAAGTCTCCTTTTGCATAATATTTATCATTGATAAATAGCACATGGAAGAAAGGTAAGGGATTAACAAAGAGATTTCAATTCATCTTAAGGGGGTGACTCTTTACAACAGGAAATTAGCCAGATAAAGTCCCACAATCCTAATTTTACTTCAGCAGACAAAGTAGTAGTTTCACCATAACTGCTCCTTTCGACTACTTCATGAGCCGAAGCCTCAATCTGCAGCAGTGCAAGAAAAGAAAGATATCTTTCTGACGAAAACAGATGTTAAAAAGGGAACATAATGTGGGTGGCATTACATTTCCTTCAAAACATGTTTGGCTGTTGCGAATTAGTCAGCTTTGTTTACAAACCGTCTATAGTTTTCCTCAGTCGACTGCAGTCCGCTGCAACAAACAAACAAACATCTGGCCTTGGTTCCCAGTGGCAGCTGATGGGATGAGATGACCACTAAAAAATGAGCCCAAAACGTAACAACCAATGAGGCTAAACGTATTCAAAAGAAGCGTTTGGTGATAGACGTTTTCTTTGTATCATGTAGGAACATAAGACAGATGTTGACCACTGCAAGAGGCCGGCGATGCAGGCTGGTGTGTTTCGTGCGGCACAACTCAAAATGTAACGCAAGCCAGAGATCGAAGAGTGTGGCTTCACATGGGCTCGACATCTCGACCGCGATCCGTCTGACCTCCGACCTCCCGCTGCCGAGCGAAGCCGGCCGCAGACGCACGTGCGACGCCTCCGAAGGGCGACGCGTTGGAATGAAGAAGCGACGGAAACGTGATGAACGACACTCTCGGTGCCACTACGGACGAGACCAGGACTTACATGGAGTTATCTGGCTGAATGATGGAGACTCCGCCGGTCCTCCTCACTCCCTCCTCCCCGATGCACGACAACGTGGAAGGACTCGTTTATTTTGACACGATTCCATCCTGGCATCCCATTGCTCTCTCTCTCTCTCTCTCTCTCTCTCTCTCTCTCTCTCTCTCTCTCACTATGTCCACCTCATCCTCTCCCCTCTCCGACGCGCAGGGATGTGGCGAAGGTATTCGGAGAATTCCCGCAGACCAAAACCGACGCCGCCTGGCTGCTGTCCCGGCTCCTGCATGGAGCGGCTCTACCCAAATAAGGCCGGACTGCCGAAGCAGACGTGAGGGGAGCCGCTGAAAGGCCGTGCCCTTTTATGGATGGAAGTTTTCCTTTTTTTTCTCTTTTCTTTTCTCCCTCTCTCCCCCCTTTCTGTTTGTCCCTCCTATTCGCCCTTCACACTCCCTCCTCCCACGCTCCCTCTCCTTGTGGACTATAGTGAAGTCATCTCTCCTCATCTGCTCCTTTTAAGTCGGCACTTTAGAGAGGGAGGTCCCTGCGACGCATACATACAAACACTCCGTCGAGCATCCGCACTGCACCCTGCAACGCTACGCTGCACTCCTCGCCAGCAGAGAACTCACCTACTCCTTCACAGTGAGTACTTTGGTGTTTCCAAATGAAAAGCTCCTGAACAACACGCGGTGCATTTGGTGGGAAACGGCTCCACGGACTTCCTATATTCTTTCTGTATTTAAAAAAATAAGAGCGTTTTAATCATCCAAAACATCATCCAGGTCCGCAAGCAACTTGTGTCAGATCTGACATTATATTTCACTGTGAGATTAAATCCTTTATGTGTGTCGATCGAGTGTCATTCACATGTTCAGTCTTATAACAATCAATTGTTATTGCTGTTTTGGCCACGGAGCCTAGCTGAACACCAGCTGACTAGGATTTCCACTATTGTTCATAGCTTTCGTAGTTCATAGTATATTTTTCGAATGAAGCGAGGCGCGGGCGAAGCAGTGAACGGTGACGCTGTGCCATATCTCAACGCTCGTATTTGCACAAGCAAATGATCCACCTGCGAACACAGAGGAGCCTGTCAAAGCACGACTTCCTAACCGGCGCCGACGCGCAGACACACAGACGGAGCATCCGGCCCTGAAACTGCGACACAAATGAAGCAATTCATCGACCGAAAGGAGAGGCCGAGATAGTGAAAGGGTGGGAGGAGTCGGTCAGGTGAAAAAAACGGGCTGCTTGGATGTCGGCTTGTGAACACAAGGTAAACAAGTCTGCGCCTCTATGAGGAGGAATTGTTTAAAAACCGTTTTTTTGCATTGAGAACTTGCTGTTTAAAAAAAAAAAAGGGGGGGCAAACACACCCAGTGATTCCAGTGAAAACCTCAGGCCGGTGGAGTGCACAAGTGGACAAGTGGGCAGTTCAGCGTCTAAGCAGCAGCAACAACAACAAGAGCAGATAACACAATCAGCACGCAGACAAGACGGAACAGGAGCTCCTGGCACGTCTGGGCGAAGCAGCAGGTTCCAAACCAGAGAGACACACAGAGAGACAGAGAGAGACAGAGAGACACAGAGAGAGAGACAGAGAGACACACATAGAGAGAAACAGAGAGAGAGACAGAGAGACACAGAGAGACACAGAGAGAGAGACAGAGAGACACACATAGAGAGAAACAGAGAGAGAGACAGAGAGACACAGAGAGACACAGAGAGACACACATAGAGAGAAACAGAGAGAGAGACACACAGAGAGACACAGAGAGAGAGAGACAGAGAGACACAGAGAGAGACAGAGAGAGAGACAGAGAGACACAGAGAGAGACACAGAGAGAGAGACAGAGAGAGAGAAGAGGAAGCAGTCACCTGTTAACGGTGACCGGTAACAGGTCCCGGGCGGTCGGTGCGTGCCGGGCGGCTTCGTGGCCGGTTAGCTGGTTGACTGGTGGGGGAGGCGCCGCCGCCGCAGGCCTCGTTTCCTGCCTCGCCATGGCGACAGAGAAACAGAGCGTGACACAATGGAGGGAGACGCAGGGAGGGACTGAGGGGGTGAAGTCATGTTTTTTTGGGAAACGGCACTGAAGGGCTTTTCTTTCCTTTTTGTGTGGTAGTCGTTTGTTTCACTTTTTCATTGAATCTTACAAATGCTCCTTGGAATATGTGATATGATCTACATCCAACTTTCTAACTTACTCCTAGTGATTGAAGTCATGTTGGAAATTGGCATATAGGCCCGAAAAAGCTCAGTTCTTCTTAAAGTTACTTAATTAATTATTAGTATTTATCATTATTCCTCCAGGAGCTGTGAGCTGAAGAAAGGTGCTTTGAGTACCCAACGGAACTTTATTGGTTATTTAATTCAGTTTAGTAATGAATTAAAACTACAAACAGTAATATATATATATATATATATTCTTTTCATTTGTATTATAAAATCCATTTCTGACTCTTCTCTCGAGATTCCTGTTGATGTATCATTTGTACTACCAATCCTAGTAGAGCTGGAACGGAATAATTGCAGAAACAGCTGAAGCAAAGATATAAAAAGTTACAGCGTGGAATGCGGCGTCACTCACTTAAAATGTAAAAAGGCCGTTTTACAGAGAGAGTTTGAAGCAGCCGGGTCTGATTCAGTGTGCGATGATGTGAGCGCCGCTTGAAATATCAGGGAGAAACAGCCAGACGGCACAGGAGCTTGTTTGGCACGTCGTTCTGAGTTATTGAGTCTGGGCCGAGTCCCAAGGATAACAAAAGCTCCCTCGATACCCACGAATACCAGAAATAAAGCGCAGGCCCTGACGCACTCGCTTGACCTCTCAGAATGTGATGTTGGTCTCTCAACGCCGCTTCTCTTCTCCCAACGAGACGTTAGAAGCCAGTGAGCTCGTGTGGTTTTGCATCACTTCTCCCTGCCATGAGTCAAATATGAGCCATTTAAAATTGCGGCGCACGTATGAGGCCGACAAGTAGAGGCCAACGGAAAAACATGGCTTGGTGATAATGATTGTGTGATGACGAACGTCAGGGGGAATAACCAGTGGGTTTGAGTGTGTGTGTGTGTGTGTGTGTGTGTGTGTGAGTCACATGAAGATGAAATAAAAGTATCCAACCTTGTGGTTGTGTGTAAGTGAGCGCGTTGCCCAGCATGTGTGTTTGGTTTTGTGCGGTCAGAGAATATTATTCGGGGTCGGTGGTGAAACTCTTCTGGGCAGGAACCCGCAGCGGCGGTACAAAGTACGCAAGTGCTTTGTTTAGCAGAAATACCTCCCGACCGTTAGATCCTGCTTAACGAACACGGAGAAAAAATCAGACTCTGATTGGATCGTTTCCAGCTGCAGCGGTCACCCAAAAGCTCTTAGAACAATCAATCATTAGCCAGCCCCCCCCCAAATAATACTGAGCTTCACGGCCCGTTTGGCTCTAAATGGACCCTGATGCACACTTGAGACCAGAGATTGAGACCGTGAACTAATGTTTTACACAGTTTACTGAGGGAACTTATCGGGAGAGAAGTGGAGCAGTCGAGGAAAAAGGAAGGAAGGATGTAAGGGAGTGGTGAAGGAAGGAAATGAAGAAAAGGGAAATCTAGTATGTTAGCTTCAATGTTGTGAGACAGATTAAGCTGAAACATACAAACGACCTACAGCACTCCCGTCTCGACCCGTGTTACGGTGAAGGAACATTACTTACGACTGGTAAAAATCATGTGACCACCTGAAAGAAAACACACACTAAATGATCGCCGACTGTTCACGAATGAGATTTGATTGTGACACCATCCAATTCCAGAGATGAGCCTCCTCCTCCAGTCCTCTCCTGGGCTTTAACCTCTAACCCTTGAACTTTGAACCTTCCCCAGGAACAGGAAGTTGAACAGACCTGACATCGAGATGGCAACACAGGTTGGACGTTGCAGACAGCACGTTGATATGGGTTTTTTTGTTGTTTTTTTTGCGCTTGGCTGTCGGCCTGAGGGCATAAGACAAAAAAAAGAATGATAAATGTGTTGACACCAGGGGAGAAACAGAGAGCCTGCGTGTTCGTAACATGCACATGCTGATGTAGAGCTCCCAGTGCACGCCACCTGTCCTCCGGGACACGGGTCCATATGAGGCCAAACGGCGTGCAGTAGGAGACGCGCAACGCTGTCAACGCCACGGTTCAAAGCGCTGCGCATACGCTCATACGCACGCTTTTGACTTGCATGTGTTGCACCTGATGGACGGTGTGGTAAATGGGTCCAGAGGTTGGTTTTTCTTTCTTCTTCTTTTTCGTGACTCTCCTTAATCTCCCGCTCTCCCAGGGCGTCGGCATGGCTAACAAAGGTCCCGCCTTCGGCATGAGCCGGCACGTTCAGGACAAGATCGACAGCAAGTACGACCCCGAGCTGGAGCTGATCCTGGTGGAGTGGATCAGCCGCCAGTGTGGCGCCGGCGTGGGAAAGCCAGACGCGGGTAAACTGGGCTTCCAGGCCTGGCTGAAGGACGGATGTGTGAGTTCTAGATATTTTATTAAAAATGGCATCCTCGAAAAAGACACCTTCAGATTCACGGAGGCCAAGAGGCGACGCAGCAAATACGAACTACCAACATGAGTTTCTTTAAATCCTTTTTTTACTCTTTTTGCTTTAAGATCCAATTTTTTAGGTCCAAATTTAGACAGAAAAGTAAAGTAAGCAATCTGGTGTTTAATGCCTCTACTATTCTTTTAAAGCATTACATATGATGCCAAAACAACTTTGATGAGGGACGAATTCGGACAATATTTGTGTTGATCTTGTTTTGTTTTTTTTTCTCTCCAGGTCCTCAGCGAACTGATCAACAGCCTGTTCGCCGGAGAGAAACCCGTGAAGAAGATCCAGAGCTCCACCGCGGCCTTCAAACAGATGGAGCAGATCTCCCAGTTCCTTAACGCCTCGGAGAAGTACGGCGTCACCAAGACCGACATGTTCCAGACCGTCGACCTTTGGGAAGGTGGGAGCAGCTTTTCGCGGCCCTTCGTCGCCATATGACGACGCACAAGTGGAAGGATGCCAACTTGAGTGATGGGCGGAGACGGTAATCTATAATGTGTGTGTGTGTGTGTGTGTGTGTGGGGGGGTGTGGACAGCTAAGGACCTGGCGGCGGTGCAGAGGACTCTGTCAGCTCTGGGGAGCTTGGCGTTCACTAAGGACGAAGGCACGTACAAGGGGGACCCCAACTGGTTCTTCAAGTGAGTCCGAGACCTGAAACGTCCTGAAACCCGCTCGGTCTGCCTGCCGTTTAGGACGAGGCACCACCGGCAGTGTGAGGTCTGTTATTCAGGAGGTGTTTCTTTTTTTTGAACAATGTGTCGCAGGAAGTCCCAGGAGAACAAGCGGGACTTCAGCGACGACCAGCTGAAGGCGGGAAAAAATGTGATCGGTCTACAGATGGGGTCGAACAAGGGCGCCTCTCAGGAGGGCATGAGCTACGGAAGATCCCGGCAGATCCTGTAAAAATAAAAAGAGAAACCACTGAGCCACGGATACCCCCCTCTCCCCTCCACTTCCCCGGTCTCGACGCGTGTCCCAGAGCCCCTCGTGTTTACGCTCGCACTGGTGATCCTCACAGAGCTCGCCATGCTTCGTCCTTCCCACTGCAGAAAAAGGACCAGCACAATCTTTGTAGTCTTAAGCGGAAAGAAAGTTGGGTTACCGAACGCCTCAGAGGTAAAGACAGGATGACGGCGGGCCACAACTGACCACTGTCTCATCTCTGATACTTAATTAAAAAATGTCTGAATGATGGCATTTGTTTCTTAGATTTTAGTGACATTTTGAAAATTTGAAGTGTTTACAAAACGTACAGAAGAATATTTTGTTCCAGACTATTACATCCCTACATTTACATTTGTCCCTGTTAATTTTTCTCACTCCCCACAATGCTTTGCCTGCTGTAGTAGCGTAATATTTTTGTACATTGTCTTATTAAATAATGACTTTGAAATACATTTCTGAATTGACTTTGTGATCTTTGGTAATTCAGTTGGACCTTTTCTCAGAAATAATTACAAAGAAATGCATCTCTTTCAGTGCAGTTGAGCTAAAAAAAAAGCATGTGCTCCAAGTGGATTAACTACAGAAACAATGACCTCTTCATATACAAGTATGTTATCTGAGTCTTAACACACAGTTGATGAAAGGTGAAAAATACTTCAACATTGGAGGATGCGTTTAGTTTGGTGGATACAAGTGTTAGTGAACTGGCTTTGTTGATTAATTACTGCAAAAAAACTTTGGTTTAAATCTTAAAACACTCCCAATAACTTTACCTGTATTTAGTACTAATTCACATGTTAGCATGCTAAGCTATGACAGCAGGTCTAGCGTACCTGCTTAACACAACCATAAAACAAGTGTAACATAGTGGTTATTTTATGAGTTAGCATGCTGGCAGTAGCATTTTGAATTGGCTTAGCTCTCCTGTTAACTCCTGTTGGTTAATAAAAACATTTTTTTTCACCACACATACACAAACATCTATTTTTTACAAATGTCATAATAACAGGGTGAATATATTGAGTTTGATCATCAAGTTGTATTTATTTTCATTTAGATCACCTGTGACTTGCACAGCAAACAGTTTCAATACAACTTCAACCCAAACAATCCTTCCCATTAAAAAATTAGAACTCTTTAATACATTTTTACAAAACACGGTAGAAATCATTTGACAAGCTTGATTATATATATATATATATATATATATAATCTGTACAGCAGGCACAGTGTGTATATATTACACTTCATTAAAAATTTACATACAAATCCCACACTTGAAAATCCCACTTCAAGTTTGTATCAGTAGTTGGTTGATGACCAGCAGATAACGACCCAGATGTAAAAATCCAGTAACACCTCAGAAAAAATATAAAGCCATTAAAAAAAATAAAATCTTAAATTTGAGGACACTTTTTCATGAAAGACCTCATGTTACAAGCACACACACACACGCGCACACACACACACAAACTAACAACATTCTTGCAGTGCAAATCATTTTGTTTTTCCTCTTGGTTTAATGACCCACAGGTGCTGGTGAAGTCTATGACTAAGACTTCCAGTTAATCCCGACCCTTAATCAGACCAACACTTAAACCTGATTGGAACTAAAAACCCCACTTTGCAGGATTGTCTTCACGTTTCCTCATGAGGACATTTGTTGGACTCTCACACAAACAGTCGCAGCTCAAATGCAGAAAAGGCCATGTGTTTTGGGCAAAGCAGTCAAGGACAAGGAGCTAACTTCAGTCAAGTCTATTGCCCCCCCTCCCCACACCACCACCAACACAGATAAACAGGTGCAAGGGAATAGAAGGGGACAGGGGACAGGAGCCTGAGACGTCCCATGAGCAGAGACAGTGACATTCCTTGGACCCGCCACCTGGCCAAGTGCTACAGCGTCAGCCGCTCCTCGTTCAAAAGCGGCGCTTTGGCTTCGGAGTCCACCACCGCATGCAGCTCCACCCCCGAGTCGTGCTCCTCCTCCTCGTCGTCCTCCGACTCCTCCTCCTCCAACGCGTCCTCCACTCCTCTCCCTCGGCGCCCTCCCCTCGCCCGGTGAGCGCCCTGTTTGCTGCGCAGGCCCAGCAGGCCCCTCAGGTCCACGTGGGCCAGCGTGACCTCCAGCGTGTAGTACAGCGACCAGAAAAGAGCAAAGCAGCCCAGCAGCAGCAGGAACTGGGGCGGAAAAGGGGGAGGAGCAACGGTGGAAAAGGTTAATCTAGTCTGCGGGTTGGTACTCGAACAGGAGCTTGGATCTTTTTTGCTTTTCAAATTTCAGATTCACTTCCTGAGTGAATTATTCGTTATAATGAACATGGAAATGTTATGGTTATAAATATGGTCAAGAGATGTGTGCATGTCTGATTCAACGTTCCTCAATTCTTCAACTGTCCTCTTAAAGAGGATGGTCTAAAAGTCACTATATGTTGCAGTATAGATGAGAAGACGCAGGCCGAGGAGACAGAGGGACAAAGTAAACAGGGAGCTGTCTACCTTGAGGTTGTTGGAGGAGAACGGGCGGAGGATCTCCGGAGGGACTGTCCAGGCCCGGAGGGCAGGGCAGAGAGAAGCTGCTGTCCAGATACTCGCCACTCATAGCCTGCTCCACCAGCCTGTCCATTAAAACACGCGCATTGTGTGTATTCTTCTCCTCTTTCTAACCAGTCGAGCATTGTGACACGGACGACGCCTCGGCCCCGCCCGGAAGCTCTTACCTCCGCCGGTCCTGGACCTCGTGGCTGGTCATGGAGGAACCGTACAGGGTCAGCTGCCACTGCGTCAACGCGCCCGACCCAGCGCACTGCACCAGCGTTAGCTCTTCTGCGTGAACGGGAGGAGGGGGGGGGGGGGCGAGTGTGAGCTACGGTTCACAAAGATACAGCACGGGAAGAGGGAGAGGGGGGGGGGGGGGGGGGGGGGGGTGAGGCTTACTGTGGTCGGACATCTTGAGGGCGTACTGGCCTTTCGCTCTCTCCCCCCAGCAGCGCACGGTGGAGAAAGTCCAGTCCTGGTAGCCTGAAGGGTCCCTGAGAGCCCGAACAAAAAAAAGGGACGATCCCCAGTTAATCCAAAACACATCTTCATTCGGCTTCAACTTTCCACTCGGACAGGCGTCGCACCTGTCGATGGCGCGCCGCGCCCCGAGGACCGACGTCATGCCGCTGGGGCAGACCAACGTGATCTCCACGCTGCCGCGGCAAGGGTGGCTTATCGTCACGGTGACGGCCACGTGCTCCAGGGTCTCCAGTCCGGACTGGCTGAGGTCGGCGGCCGTGACTGAGGGCAGAGGAAGAAGCAGTTCATGCAGGATCCAGAAACGTTGTTTTAAAAGAAGATATTCCTTTATTAGACTTCTTCAGTAGCAGAAAGAAAGCATTGTAATAACTGTCCAACAACGATTATGCTGTTAAAAGCATGAGCAGGAGAACAGTGGGGTTGACGTGCAAGATTCTTGTGATATTTTTTTTGTAATTTATACTTTCTTCAAAATATGGTAATAGTAAAACTTAATTGGTTCCATCTCATTTCTACAGGACTATGTTACACCTAAAGAAACGTCAGCTTAGAAAAAATACAAAAACATTTTAAATGAGTCATTTTAACAAGCTAAACTACACGCGGGCGAGCCTGAGAGTTGCATTGTGGGAGAAACACTTAGTGCTCTCTGGTACACACCCCGGTGCTCTCAAAGGGACGGGAGGGACAGGCGTAAACAGAGGTGAGGGAGGAAGGTGTCAGGGGACAGATGCAGGTATCAAGGCACAGAGAGGGCGAATAACGTGGATGTGTGGGGGGAGGGGGGGTCACTTGACACACACACACACACACACACACACACACACACACACACACACACACACACACACACACAGAGGGCGTGTTCCCGAGCAAAGCCAGCGGTTTGGGCTTCGGCCAACACACATAGAAACTACACCAGCAGGCTCTGCTGAGTGGCGTGACGGCAGACGTGCACATGGCAGATCTTATTAAAAGAGGAAATTAAAAAAGCGACACATGAGCTTCATGGTGGTTTCTCCCAAAGCCTTTGGAAATGACGTACGGACCCGCTCAGGGGTGAAACACACACACACACACACACACCTATGGCTGTGTTCCCGACCACAACGAGGCCATAAAAGAGGGACGATACAGATCGAGTGAGCAGAGGGAAAAGAGCTAGAATGAGGTCACCCTGAGCTTGTGTGAGGGGTAAAGCGAGGGATCGTATGATGCACATGGACAGTCGATCAGGACGGATTCGGGGGTGGAGGGAGGAAGTCTAAAAAGCAACAGAAGTTACCAAGAGGAGTAAAATACTGACACTGAGTGGGAAGAAAAAGGGAGGAATCTGGGAAAAATCTCACCCAGTGTTTCACTGCGTACGCAGGGACTCACAAACAAGAGAACATGACCTAATATGGAGAGGCAGACTGACTGAGGAGCCGACGGGGAGGGAGGGAGGGAGGGAGCCACCCCGTGCACTGTGTAAACTCAGCCACCAGCTGTTCCACACACAACCGAGCCAGCGAGAGGAGTTACCTTCCCAGGTCCGGACCAGCTCGTCGGGATAATTGGGAATGGGCGCTTCCTCCTTGATGGCGGAGCTCTGATAGGCCGCGAGAAACGGCACCGACTCCCAAACCTGTGAGAGAGAGGAGGGAGGACGGGGTATGAAAATCACCTGTGCCGGTTCCCAAAACAAACGGCCCACAGATCTGCACCTTGGCAGCATTGACCAGCCTCCATGCGTTGAGCACGCCGAAGCCGTGCTGGTGGCTGTGGTGGAAACCGGCTCCGTTCACCCTCCAGTCGGCACTGCCGTCACACTGATGGAATAAACATAGAAAAGGTGTCACCTGTGCACAGAGGCAGGCCAGCGGACTCACAGTCCGACCTTTGAGCGAGCCTACCTTGGTGGCGGTGAAGGTGATGATGTGCTGCACATCCCGCCAGGTGAGACAGGGCCGGACCTGCAGCATGAGGGCCACCATTCCCGCCGCCAGCGGGGCCGCGGCCGACGTGCCGGTGTGGCCCTCGGTGCAGCCGGTGCCCCTCTGCATGGACCAGTCCGACGTCACCTGCGCAGACGGAGAGACGGACGGACGGATGACTGACGGGAGGGGCGACGAGGCCAGTGCGGGTAAACATCGGACAGATGAGTGAATGCAAACTTTTCTCAGAGTTTACCCGTGGATCTCCTCCAGAGCCAAGAACACTTCATCAAGTGCCAGTGTGTGTGTGTGTGTGTGTGTGTGTGTTTACAGTTAACTGAAAACATTGTGTGTGTGGGTAAAGGGAGAATGTATATACGCAGGGAATGGAAGTGCCCAAGAGTTTGAAATCCTGATGTCATCGGATCTAAACAAAGGGTTTCTGGAGATTTACTTTAAAGAGAAAGCGAAAGAATATAAAAAAGTACTATAACCTGCGTGTCTATTTGTGTGAGATCAGGTCTTGGACAAAAGAAAAGAAGAAAAGAAATCCAAACATTTGCGAGTGTAGTCTTGTCTTCAACCTCAGGTCGCCGCAGGAGTCTCCCCTCCCCCGAGTTTACACAAGGACGACGTGTGGGCCGCTAAGAGACGTGCAGAATGTCCATGCAGGGTGCTAACTAACGCGCACAGGGCCTATACATGCCGGACATCGCGTTTATAACACAAACATGCCACTTTTTACGATTGGTGGGGAACACTGAATCTCTTCAGGTGACACGTTGAATCCCCAATGTTTACAATATGGTGTGACAGGTATTCCTTCGCTGGGGAGGTCAGCTGCTCTCAGTCGACCCTCAATGGGTTCTTCATTTTTAGTGAAGACTTTAACTGGGAGTCATTTTTTTTTTATATATATATATATATATATATATATATAAATACCGTAATTTTCGGACTATAAGCCGCGCCTTTTATCCCATTTTTTTATTCTGCGACTTATATAACGGTTTATAGTGAGGAAAATACGGTATATATATTTATATGTATTCATTCATAAATAAAGATGAACGGGTAGAGAAAAAAAAATCACTTATTACTTACTTAGTTACTTTCTAATTCATTTTGTTCCAAACCATTCTCCGGTCTGGTTTTGGGGTCATGGTGTGTGTGTGTGTGTGTGTGTGTGTGTGTTCTCCGATAACACTTACAATGCTCCTCATCTTGCTCCCCCCGCTGCTGAAAGTGACGGCCAGCATGGACGCACACTCTTCAGCGTAGAACGGCATCCTGCCTTTCTCATCGATTGCTCCTGCAAAACACACACAACAATTATTAATCACCCGACATGTCCACACCGTCAACTCAAAAGTCGCCACTCACGGGCCTCAGCGTCCTACCGATTGTGATGGTGTAGATGGAGTTGGCGTAGCCGTCGTAGTTGCAGTTGTCATTGAATTGACCTCCGTTGCCGCTGGCTACCACAAAGATGCTGCCGAAGCCTTGCCGGCCTGCAATCACCCCGTGCTGCAGCGCCGCCTGCGGAGGGTGGGGGAGACTAAGAATCAGCCTGTGATAAGAAACGGGGAAGTTTACACTTTTTTGTCCCTTCTGTTTCTGTCCCCATCGCCTTCTGCGCTGTAACACATCTGCTGCAGTGCACTGCCCTCTGCAGGACAAAGGCTCCACGCAAACTTCCTCTCACCTTGCCCAGAGGATGGGGTCCATCCACCGTGTGTCCGTCATCATCTGGACCCCAACTGCAGGAGACAAGAGTCAAAATGTGGATCCAGGCAAAACTAAACAACGAGGTGATACATTCTGGCATTAAAACAAGCTTCGTGGAATGTAGAGACGTCTGGGATATTAGGCTGTTCATGAAAGCCAATCCCCTAAAGCCGATGGCTGAGAGGACCAGGGAGCATCGGTTTGTTACCTGCAGCTGTAGATGTCGTTGACCTGGTAGTGCTTGTTGAAGGCTATGGCCTCCAGGCTGTCCGTCAGCGGGCCGTCCAGCACTCTGATGCCTGCATAGAGAGAGAGAGAGAGAGAGATGTGTGACGCACATGTACCCGGAGTCTCCGTGCTTCTTGGTCCTGGGATTCTCCTGGGTTCTTGGTACCTGCCACCTTGCTGCCGTAGGCCACCCCCACGGCACAGAAGCTGTTGTTGGGAACGGCCGCGATCTCCCCGGCACACCGCGTCCCGTGGTGGTTGTCGCTGTGGACGTCCGGGTGGGGCATCGGATCCGGGTCGTTGGAGTTCAGGTCATAACTGCCCTCCGGACTCTTAAAGAGGGTTGAAAAAAGAAAGAAAGTGGGACACAGTGAGTGACCACGTAACCGGACAAACAGAGGATTCCATGGATCAGAGAACAATTGCCAGTGTTGACTTACATAGTTGGACTGGATGTCTCGGAGGGTGTGCTCCACCCCGTCGTCCACCACCACCACCGTGACCCCTCGGCCAGTGATGTTGCGCGCCCACACTCCCGTTACGTTGATGTCCATTCCCTTATTGAGGCGATTGTGCTGCGGGGACAAGAAGCGCGAGGGGAGGGTGAGGAGAGAGAGAGAGAGAGAGAGAGAGGCGACGAAGGTGCAGCCTCACCGCGCCTCTTCTTTGCTGGGGTGCAGACACTTTAGTCCCCCTGAAATGCACTTTGGTTGTCTTTGTACCAACAGGACACACACTTTGCAACCAGCTGACACTTTAAGAACGAAACTATAACCCTACGAAAAAATACTGGTTTGTCAGGCTCGTGATTGGCTGTCTGCTGGACTAGCTCTGCATGAAGTGCTATGGTTCAATACAAATACAAAAAAAACAACAACTGGTAAGCAGGAAATTGAACAGGGAAGTAATCCATTTAACAATTCTAGACACTCAATTAAAGCACGCCTGCCGCAGAGATACACAGGAGTCCAGACTCTCACCAGGTGCCACTGTTTGGGGTAGTTGGGATCGTTGAAGGCTATCGACCTCTTGGAGCGGCTCAGCACCCTCTCCTGGGAGTGCCACAGGACGTGAGGGTGCGCCGCCAGGACGTCACCGGGCCGGACGCTCTTGCTCCAAATGCCAGCCGGGGATTCAGAGCACAGCAAGTAGTGACCTTCAAGCTGTCCGATCTGGCCGTGGTTCTTCAGCCCAGCCTGCTGTGCCACCTGGGGAGGGATGATGAATTAAAGTGGGACACTGGTGCACAAAGCCAATGTTACAACATTTAAGGGGATACTTGGATGTGTACCGTAGAGAAGTGACGTGGTTGCAGGAAATAGGATACAAATTGGGATACTATGGATATATATGTGAAGCTAATGGGATGTAGTAAAGGACAAGGCAATAACAAATGCATCATCCTTACAAATCATGGACATTTAGTACCACGTTCGTAAAAACTGTACCCGTGTTGATTTCTGTTTTCAGGCAAGATGTCAGGTCAGAGAAATGAAGCCCTGAATTCCTCCAAAAAGATCAGAATGCATCGTGTGTGAGAGGGCTCATGAAGCACCGTACCCTGTTGGCCATCGCATCCAGTTGCACGGAGCTCTGTTCGCCATCTTCTCCTTCCTGACGTCGGCCCGAGTGGAGCCTGACGGCCCACGACTGACCGAGGCCGCAGGAGAGCGGCGGCCATGGCGACGGAGGGGAGGAGGTGGAGTAGGGATTTGACGGGGCGACCGGACGAGGGAGGAGGGTCAGAAGCAGGAGGGCGAAGGAGGACAGGAAAAGGAGGAGCAGGAATGTGGGGAAATAGGGCGTTGCCATGGCAACAGAGGGTGAGACACGAGGGCAGGCAGGCGAGCCCTCTTCATCTGAACAGCACCCTGGAGGACGGGCGATGACAAAAAGGAGGGCGCCGTTAGTTGCGAATGGGAAACAAGACCCAGTGGCTTGTCGCTCACCATCGGTGCACCGCACCCGGAGGCCACTTATTGGATTCACAGCGCGGCTCCAACGGGACAGCAGTTCATAGCAATGTGGCAGCACTGCATCCGATCAGTGATTCTGCACGGACCTCTGTGACAAGACTCTCACAGAAGCCATTCAATTGGCTTTTTAAAAAAATCTAACGGAAAAAAAACACCTTTGTGTACAAGTGAGGCGTCTTTTAATTTATATATTCCAGTTTCTTTGCTTTGGCACATAGAGTAAAGAATATATTCATATAGTCCCTCCCAAGCGGCGCAGTAAGTCGCTTTGGATACAAGAGTCAGCTAAATGTAATGATTGCATAAATGTTAGACTAGAAGAGCAAAATACAAGATCATTGTCAATTATTCATCATCAGCTAACTAGTACAAACAATCAACTTTAAATCAACAGATCTGAGAAACAGATCTGAGAGACAGTTCTGAGAAACAGTTCCACACAAGTCCCCATAGTCGACTAATTACAGAGGCGCCCCTTCACTCCACGGACACACGGTTGCGGGCGAAGCCACGTGACCCGCGCTGCACTCTGCTGCCTTTGCTCTCTTCAAACCTGCTAGCTAGCCGGCAGGCTAAGCTAACCAGCCGTCCCTTTTCGCTGATTGTTTGTTTCTTTGTATTAAATCCGGCAGGTAGGCTAACGGTTAGCTAGCTGAGGCGGGTCGTATTGACCCGCGACCGGTGACTCTCGGACGGTAATGGCAGCGATGAGTTAAAGTAACAACCACCCAAAGAAGTCAGAACTCGCAGTGGGACTCGAGTTTACAACCCGAGGCTAATTGTCAACAACAACAACTGTTGACAGCTAACGCCAGCTAACGTTGGTGTCCTGAACCTCTTTAATGATACTTTAAAGAAAAAGTGAACACGAAGCTACGGCAACTCATTTGGATCGCAACATTAAAATAAAATAAACGTAAATCTCGTACCTTTCCGCCGAACTCGTGTTGCATTTGTTTCGCGTGAAAGGTATGAATATCAGTGAGCTCGTCATCTCATTTCCGTAACGCACCAGTCAAAACCCAAACGTATTACGTCACACGGTTGTTGCGCAAGCGCGGCGGTGCGGGGCCACGTGATTGGCTGAGGATGGAGGATCCTACCGGAAACCAGGAATCACACGCGATGAAATCAATGAGAAATAAATGTCCCTCTTTGGGGGCGTGGCTGCTACTTCTACCGTTGCTGTTCTTTCGGTTGTGTTTACTTTATGATCACAAAACTTACACATGGAAATAGTTCGTTTTCAAGACAATTCAGTGGAAATAATGATAAAATTGTAAATTGGTGGAAAAAGAGGAAAAATGCGCTATATCATACAAATATTGATAGATAGACAAATAAACAATAGTACTGTATTGAAATACAGATAATATACCAATAATATTTCATGTTTACTTGACTATGCACAGTTATTACATTATTCTTTTCATGGGATCTTAGTTGTAACAACATATTTTAAAAAGGTTCCCCAATAGGACCAATGGCCTAAATCAGGAAGCAAGCATCAGGAATAAGGAAACATTTATTGCCATAATATGTCAGACATACAAGGAATTTGACTTGACGGTTGATGCAGGACAACAGACGACAATTGACAAGAAGACAACATAGTGCAAGGAATAATACTATGGGTTAGTAATCTAAAGTATCTTATTGTGACGTTTTCTTGATTTCCTTTTGACCCTATACGTCGTCAGTCCCTAAATGGATTTTTCACCATTCACGTTTTTTGTGTGAAGAAACAAAAACGCCACCGTGTCACAGTTACAAGTACTTTATTGATTCCACAGTGCTGCCAGCACCAGACAGATAAATATGCGATTCTGAGTTGATCCATTTACAGTTTGCTGTGAGACAAAACAAACTGTTCATTACAGACATACATACATGTTCTTACGCGTATAACATATTTGGGCTGGTTTCCTTGTCCAAGCATACATATGTGGTCCCCATTGAGAGATGTGGTGAAGAAGCCCTGTTAAGTCCTGGTTAGTTAACATGTGATGAGCTGTTACATATGAAAATCATCAGATGGCGCAGCAGTACCATCAAGAATGTGTAAGTGTGTGTGTGTGTGTGTGTGTGTCTGCGATAGCAATAGAAGATCTGGTACACCCACATTTTATTTACAATAAATACATTTAAGCTATCAATATAGTAAGAGAAAATGACATCTGATATTGAGTAGTCTCAGTTTTAAACCCAGCAAAACTGATTCAATGCGATAAATTCTGTTACAATAAGATATTTCACTGAAAGAACCTCTTAATGCTTAATTGGCGTAGCAGGATTCTTTGCTGGCATCAAGCATAATAGTGTAAATTCATAGATCTTTCTCATACTCAGTAGTATCATTTAATCGTTGTTAAATCTTTTCGTATACTCCTCATTTAGCAATACAGCCGTTACAATACACACATCGACCCGGTTTCATCCTCTCACAAACAGCAGAGAGCACATCGATTCATACCCACATGTAGCCACACACTTGTGATTTTCTTCACTTTGCCCTGTTTTAGTAAATGATCATTTTTCTCTTAAATCCAATCCAGCTCTGTAGTTCTATTTACACATCGCTCTGGAACAGAGAGTTTTGCTTTGCATCTCCCCTGATCTGCATAGGGGGCTCGAACGGGACGACGCTAGCGTTCACTCGTCCGTCCCTCAGGTAAGGAATGGCTCTAGTTATCCTCCAAAGCTCTGCCCGCTGTACGCCAGCGCTTGCTATACTCTACATATTTTATTCCCCAAGAAGCACCTAAAGCTCTCTATCAACACCTGCGGCTTGCAGCGACGTACTTGTGTTTTTTTAATTGTATTTTTTACCACGTTTTTTCACCACATCGCTGCCCTGCCCGTCTCACTTCAGCAGCGATATGTCGTCAGCAAAGTCCCCGTGTGGGTGGAGGCAGCGGGCGAAGCGCCACTGGCACACCATCAGACACAGCGGCAGCATGAAGAGGGCGCAGATTCCCGCCATGATGTAGGCGATGGTCATGAGGGTGGACTCGTCCGTCTGAGGGATGTTGTAGCCGCAGTCGTCCAGGTCCACGCCGTGGAACGGGCCTTCCACGGAGGCCGTGCGGAACTCGTCGTGCACTAGGGGAGGGGAGAACGGGATTGTGGGTGTTTAAGAGGCTGGTGATAACAGCGCGACCCACTCAATTCCACTGCTGCATTCTATTAGCATCCTTATCCAGCCTCCATTACCATGGCAGGTGCTGACGGCGAAGCCGATGCGTTTCTTTTCACGGTCGAAGACCACGTAGAAGCCCTCCATGATGACGGCCCCCATCACGGTGCCGGTGCTGGACTGGGACACGGCGAACTTGTAGCAGTCCTCCTGGGCGGAGGCCACGTCCTCCACCGGCCGCAGGTATTGCTGCATGAGCAAAGAAAAATAAAAAATCAAGGACAGCCGGTCAGACACAGGTCTCGAGGTCTCTGGCCTTGCACAGATTTAAATCTCACCGCCAATCTTTTTCATTCAGCCACCATCAAGGACTTCCTGAGAGGCTTTCAATAAAAACCCTTTAATGACTTTTCAGGGCTTCATGAAAAGCTTTGGAAAATATATTCAAAATAATTATCTCTGAAATGCGTTCAAATATTTTTTATTTCTTCCTCCGCTTGTATGACTGAAGGATCTTCTGAACGACGTCCTGTAGGCGTACAGAGGGCGAGGAAAACTGTACATGATGCATGGCAGCAACATATCATGTTGAATCTCATTAACAGCAACTTATTTTACCCAACATCTTTCTCCTGACAGGATTTAAACCGTTCAAGTTTAAGCACACTAGCTTTTCAGGCTTAAAGGGGCAGTGTGTCGGGTCTGGCGCCATCTAGTGGCGAGGTTGCAAAGTCCTCCAACTGAGATTCCTCCCATGTGCCGAGCACACGACTGTGATGAACAAAACCGGCGCCCCGACGTGAGGTGTTTGGTTCTGTCCCTCCACCCCTTCACACACTGAAGCGGCCACCTACCTGCGGCAGGATGGAGATCCTGAAGGACTGGTTGTGGTTTTCACTCATCAGGTAGAGGGAGATGACCGGGAAGATGTGCCAGGGCGTAGTGCCGGCCTGCCAACACACCAGCTGCTCTCCGAGCCAGAACCCGGAGGGAAACTGTTCGGTCTGAAAAAACAGGGTCGGGACGACATTCATTGGTCACGTGACCAACAAAGCTTCGTGCAGATTACAGTGAGGACGTAAGGGTAACCACGGTGTGGTCAGTTTACCGAAGAGGCTGCTTCGATAGCTTTGACTGCGGCCTGGAAGACCTTTCGGGGCAGTCGGAGGTTGGTGGTGCCGCTGTCCACGATGCTCTTGTCATAGTTGTACTGGACAAACAGGCAAACAGCTTCAAGTTAACGTCTCTAAGGTGTCTTTCGGCTTTCTGTCTTTGGTCTGCCCAGGCGTTTGTCCCAGCTCACCTCTTTGCAGTCCATGTTGAGGTCCTGCCCGTTCACCTCGATGCGCACGATGATGACCTCGTAGTACCATTCCCTGCGAATGGGAGTGTACCAAAGCTCTCCCACGTACAGCGATGGGTCCACTCCTCCGATGATCTAAGAGCATTGGGACGATTCCAATCTAGCAGTGGCTCCAAATATGACATGAAGTGATTTGTATGTATGTGTGTGTGGGGGTGTGTGTGTGTGTGTGTGTGTGTGTGTCTCACCATGCTGCCGCCGACTGTAGCGCTGCCCAGGGAATAGTTTTGGGTGAAGCCGGCTCCGCACAACTGGAGAGAGAAGAGGTTGGGGACAGAAGTCTGCCGAACCAGAGAGTCAAAGAAAGGCTCCAATGTCTCATCAGGCTGGAGAGAGGGAGAGAGAGAGAGGGAGAGAGAGAGAGAGAGAGAGAGAGAGAGAGAGAGAGAGAGAGAGAGAGGATAGCTTTATGTCTGAATGAGACCAAACAAAGCTGCTGTTTTGAGCTTAAATACTGGAGTAGACATTTGGTATTAACGGCTGTTGGATTTTCTGTATGCTGTATGCTAGGGTTAGGGTTATGTTAGGGTTGTATGTTAGGGTTATTGTAAGCTATATTCTTCACCATTTCAGAATGAATGAATTCTAAAATGTATTTTTCACGGTATAGTACCTTACTTTGCGTTACCGCTCGCACACAGTTAAGATCGGTTAAGTAGAAAAGTAAACCCAAGCGCGACATCCTACTGCTCACGGGGCACGATTGAACCTTTTAAAGAAGGGAACCTCCACCAGCAGCTGATACGTATGGTTCTTTTCCTCAGAGCATAATCATTGATCCAACATTTGAGGTATAATATGATCATAAATGACATGTGGTCTCACCCGGGCTATGTCAGCGTAGGCCAGTCCCAGGATTCCCTCCCAGTTGGATCCATTGATGAAGAAGCGATCCGACTGGGTGATGGCGGCAATGTTGGCGCGCAGCGAGGCGTTGGGGCCATGAGGGACGGAGACCAGGTCGGTGCCCAGCTCCCCCTCCCACCGGCCCTGAGTGTAGGGAACGTACACGCTCCTGCCCTGGTCGCGGTACGAGCTGGAGCTGGGGAAAGGAGGTTAAGGTGTGGGGGAGAAAGGGGAGGGGACAAATACATCATCACAATATTTCACTCTGATTATGTTTCACTACGAGGAACATTCCTTCTGTGTTGCTCATGGAGAGCACGAGACTACGATCTGACATCACGACATCATTCCTCACACGAGACCCAAACGAGGCCACTCGACTCACAGAGAACGCCGGTAGTATCGGCGCAGGAAGGGATGAGCCGCCGCCCCGACAGCGAAGTTACTGCTTCCTGTGTCCACCAGGATGTTCAGCTGGCAGAGAGGAGAGAGACATGGATTCAATACTCTGTGCATTTGGCCCATTCTGGGTTTGTGAAATGGACACTCGGGTTACATTGATTGATTGATTGGAATTGATTGTGTTTAATCGCTGAATGGCAGGTGTATGTATTTTAATATATTGCTATTCACTCCCTATATTTTCTTATAAGACTGCTGGCATTTCATTGGCTGAGTCTGTGTAACAGCGAGAAGTCAACTTTCCCACTCGATGATTTCTATTTCTCATCTCTCAGTTATTCTGTGTGTGGCTTCCTCTTTCCTCGTAGTGTCCTGTGCTGGTTCCTTTTGCCCTAGATGTCCTTCTCCCCCCCGTCTCTCATCTACCCCTCTCGGGTTGCCCATTCTACTCCATCTCCTCTGTCTCCCCCTCTTTCCGTCTGCGTCTCTGTCTGAGTGTCATATTTTGCCCCGTCAGCCAAAAACAGTGATTGAATTTGTGAATGGAGCAATGACAGAAAAACACCTCCCTACATTGCACACATTCTAGTATTACTTTATGTATCGTATACTTCTAGAAAGTACTGTGTGGCACATGTCACAGGCATACAAACATGTATGTTTTACTGAATATTGTACAATGAATCAAAGAGAAAGATATGTGTGAGAGGACACACAGGAGCAGAGAAAGTGCTTCCGTCTCGATGCTGCTCCTGAAAGCCCAGAATAAATACACACACACACACATACATATATATATATATTATATATACACACTCACGCACACACTTTGCACCCCTCCCTGCTGGCTCCCGGTCCTCCCTGATAGCCTCTCTGTCCTTATGTCCTCCTGTCCTCCATGTCTGGCTGTTCCAGCCATTGTTTTTGCCCTCCCCCCGCCCGCCCCCTGCACTACAGAGGACGAATCATCTTGTGGTTACCAGGATACATCGTATGTTTGAACCTAATGGTCATTTCCACAACTCAGTTTAATACAAAGCCTTTCATCACTTCTCTCGCGGTTATGATGAAATTAAGTTTATTACCAATAGCGACTGATCATTTATCGAGATGGTGGCGCGTTCAAAGCATTGAATGCATTCAGATCTTTTCATTAAGATATCTTAGAGCTTATGAAGTGTCTGGTAATGGCCTCTAAGTGTGTTATATTAATGAATGACATGGTCACTGACCTCAGACCAGCAGGAAAGTGCTTTAAAGAAAAAAAAAACTGCTTGACTGCTGTCAGTGACCATGTCATTCATACAAAAGCATTCATGGGGCTGTTAAAGGATTCTTCAAATGAAATTCATCGTTAGGGTCAAAGATCTAAACATTGCAGTAATTGTTATATCTTTTTGATCATTTTTATTTTACATTATGTATTTTTTCTATATATTTTCTATATATTCTCCCCTGCCCCGTCGCCCTGTGTGTGTCGGCCTGCACCGCAGCTGCACCCAGCTGGCACTCCTCCTTCTGCAGAATTAACGGCTCCATTATCTGTGTGTACCATTGAAGCCTGTCTCTCACTTCACACACACACACACACACACACACACACACACACAGGCCCATTAGTCCGTAGAAACAATGCTACGGACTAACTCTTCATTTTGCGTTCCACATTTAATTGGAGAAGTCTTGCATTTTAAGTGTGAGGACATTTGTACATTGGTAAACGACATGTTAGTGCGATGTCAGGTTGTGTTGTGTCGAGTGATGCCATCTTCACTGGTAATGCAGGCCGTACCATAATGATGATGTTTTGTGCGTGTATGATGCCCCGAAATAAGTTAAACGTAAACGTGTTGCTTTAAAACTTCTATAATCTTCAAAACAGAGTGACAGATGAATGCACAGGCAACACATGGGCATGCAAGAATGAGGGAAAAACGAGATTAGCGTGTGAAGTTGTATGGCTTTAAATATATAGGCCTTTTCGTTAAGTCAACAAATAGCACTATTTAATGGTTACTTTGAAGTGTAGCTGCTGGTACTCAATGCAACATTCAAAATAACATGCAAAATAATCTGCATGGCATCCTATAATGATTTATTTTGCATTGACGAGTCCTTTGAAGGCACCACGCTGTGACTCACCTTCTGCGGAGGAGAGCCCACGGCCATCTCCACGTAGTAGCCCTGACCGGACTTCCCACGCAGGTTGTCCACCATGTCCACGAAGCTGACGCTGCGCGCCCCTCTCCGCCGCCTGCGCGACGCGGCCACGGCAGCGACAGCGGGCGGCAGCGGCGGCCGCGAGGGCCGCGCGCCTTGCCGCAGTGGCACGCGGATGGCCCCAGGCAGGCCCGAGGCGGCGTCCGGTGCGGATCGGCCGCTACCGAGCAGACACGCCGAGGTGCACACCAGCAGACACGTCACCTGGAAGGTCGACGCCGCCATGCTGAACTTCGGGGGGACGGGGGGAACCGGAGGGGTGTTGTGAGGTTTTTTTTTTTTGGTTACTGTGTGGGGTTGAGGGTGATTGTTTTTGGTTTTTTTTACCTCACGACGCCCCGCTCAGTGTGACATCCGGGACGCACGGCAGGAGATCGGGCGGCGATGATGCTAAAAAAACGGCTAAAACCATGATGGCAGGTGCGCCGCAAAATAACAGGTCACCGTGCTTTGTTTTTTAAACCCCCGGCTGTCTTATTGAAATTACGTAAAAATAAACCCGTTTTTTTAGAGCGCGACAAAGTGACATGAAGCCCAAATACAAATGGCCGTGAATGACGCGACCGGGGTCACGGATGGTTCGAGGCAACGGTTTAAATCGTCGCGACGCGCGCGCGGGCACAAACCGCTACACCCGCCGCACATCCTCCCTCACGTGCAACGACCGAAGCCACCGTGGCGACAGGGAGCAGGCTGACCGGCGAGCCTCCGTAAATCCGCATCCTTCCCCCCGGCCCGTCCATCCAGCTCTCCGCCTTCCAGTCGTTCACCTCCTCCGCCTCCTCCTCCATCCACCCCGCTGCATCCTTTCAGAGCCGCCGGGAGCAGCAGCGGGCACCGTCAAGTTGAGCGGAAAAGACTTCCGGTGGGGCCCTGTCAAAATAAGACGGCGGTGGCGAAAGAACCGCTGAAATCAATCTGTAAAATGTGCTTTATTGGGCTGTTACCTTGACAAATATATGTTTTTTTCATTTCCCAATCTGAAATAAGAAGTCATTCATATCAAAGGGGCTTGTACCGGAACAATTATTCCTCTCTGATGTGGGTTTTTTGTTAGATCAGTTTCATTAGGCCTATTTATGTTGTATGTAATTATCACGACACCATTTCCCTTTATTTCGTTTTTGCTGTTATTTTTTAACAATACAGCAATTCATTTGGGCTCATTCATGCACACCATAAACTACGTTTTTCACAACATCTTTAATTTTGAAGGCAAAAATGTTCTTTAGGAAATAACCACAGAACACTGGCGTTTCCACATTGATCGCTATTCGGATCACAGCCATTTTCCATTTTCTAAACAGTTTTTCTCTCTAAATTTAGGAAAGATCTGACACAAAGATTTTAAAAAAATTGGATTTTATTATCTCAGATGACCAACCCATGTAGCCTACTTGCACACATGTTATAACAAGAAATGACTGGTTTAAACTTATGGTATGTTTGTTGTTCTCAGCTGAGTTTGGGGCATCACTGTATTGCTATAATATGAATACTTAACTCTGACGCCGTAGAGCTCTTCTATTATGTGATATCGACAGCATATGGTGTCATCTTCTCATGGAACACTAGTACAATGCATAGCATGCTGTTTACATGTAGTTTGTGAGGAAGACCACACATCGTGTACGTGTATTATGGAACACACAATGAAGTCGGACTGGTTCCAGCTTAAACACAATGCAAAGCTCAGTTAGTTCTTTCTCCTATCGACAGAGGGCCTCTCTCCTCAGGGGATGCCGGACAGTCCCAGTAGGAAGGAACAGCGAGGAAGGAAGCAGGTGCCGGTGCGCCGTCCTCATCGCTCCTCTCCACGGTGAGTCCCACCGAGTCGTTACCGTGGAGAAGCAGTCCACACGGTTCCACCAGAAACACAGCCGGGTCCTCCTGCCCTGAGCGTGTGGCTACTGATCGGAGCAAACGTTTTAACATCCTCTTTACATCTCATGAATGTAAACAGTCCGCGTTGAATCGTGTCGCCCAACGCACCCAGTGCCACACAGAGAGATACTCACTGGTCGAAGGCTTCGATCCCCAGCTTCTCTGAGCCCCAGGTTTGGTGGAGAGCAGCTCAGCTCTGCCCTCTGGTGGATAACACACTGACAGGGGCCCCGAGTAACCAAGTCTACACACACACACACACAGATACTGTATACGGTCACATATTTACATATATACACACGTATCACAATCATCATGTCCTCACAGTTTCAACCTGTGGCCGACGACGTACCTCATGCGTATTCAAAGGTCAAAGATTAGCTATCACGGAGAGACAGCTTCCTTATCGCAATGTACACGCTGATAAAAGCACAAAGATAAACCACAATATGGTCCCATGGCCTTTTCTAGAGATAGTGTTTGACATGATTTGGTTAATCAGGCGTGCTGTGCTCAGACATGACTGGATGACACTCACCGCTCCTGTGGCTCCGTCGTCCTGAAGCCTTTAGCAAATGGGTTGCTGGCAATTTTTAGCTGGGTGATCTGTGAGACGGGGGTAAAAAAATAAAAAAACAGAAATGACTCCCTAATTCTTCACAACTTCACAATGAACTTTACACTCAAGCGTACTGAGCCACCTACCCGGTGGTTCTGATAGGCAGTGACGGCCATGAAGCGTGTCTCGAGGAAGGAAAAGGAGCAGAAGTTCCTGTGTGCGTTTAAGTGGCTGTCGGGAGCCGGATCCACGTAGACCACGTGGAAGCGCGGCTGATAGCGATGCATGGAGTTCAATATCATCTGCGGAAACAGGGAGTCAAAACGTTTGGATCCGAGCAACGTGCTTAAAAAGTAAAATCACGAAAGGGGTCACGACGAAAGGGGTCACGACGAAAGGCGACGACTGACATGTCCGTTGTCATCCAGCAGGTTGTTGGTGAGCTTTAAAGTGTCGAAGGAGACGGTCTGCTTCATCCACTGGGCCCCACACGCGGGGGAGTCTGGGTGGAAATGCATCCTGCTCGGGGCCACGACATCCGCTCGGCCTGTCACCAACCAGGACGAGCTGTGGAAGGCGTACCTGACACCACGCGCAAAACGGTGTCACGGGAAGATCAAACTGGCCGAGGGGCAGCTGAATGAAGCCGATAGAGATACTAGCCATCAATGAGCATAAACAGTAAACCACGTGTCGCCAAATCTCGGCCAAACACCGAGCACCACACGCCGCACCGACCTGTATCTTTTGTCGTCAACGATGAGAAAGTCCATGAGTAGGACGTATTCGGCGGCGGGATCCATCCCGGTGATTTGCACCTGGAAGGTTGGAAACATCCTCCTGCGGTTTAACGAAAAGAACATCGTTTAGCGAGACAGAAGGGAAGCAAAAAAAGGGCGCTGGTGACGGGGGCGCTGTCGTCACCTTCCGGCTTTGGTGACGATCATCTCCGTCCCCAGCTGGTCAAACTGCCGCCACAGGGCATGCATCTCCAGCTGAACTCTGACCCCGCTGACTTGGGGGGCCTTGGCGCCGCACAGAGACCCGGCGTCCGCACAACAGGGCAGAGACAGTTCACAGCTCCGAGACGGATGAGGACCTGCGGAGAGGAGAGAGGCGCCGTGGAGGCTTTGTTCGCATTGTCTACATTCCCCCCCCACTCGCCCCCAAAATTTATATTTCCACTGTTGAGCTCAGATACTTGTGATCTTGAAACTAACACTCACCATCCATGACTCAAGGGTCTGCAAGATGAATCAAACAGACAAATTTGCAGTTTTGTCGCTTCTTTCGATTATTTTTTAATTCACTGCGGCCCGTTACTTCTGACGTCCGTCATCGCATGGACAGCAGCAGGGAACCGGACCCAGAACGTCGGCTGTAGAACAGTCTTCGTCCCGGTCCGTTGCCTGATGTGCTGAGGTAGACGTGCGTCCGAGCGTTGTGGCTGTTTGTGTCCAGTGACACGCCGGTTTTTATAAACCACCAGACTCTCACTGGGGACCCGATGGCTGCCTCATCCATTACAATACATCACAGCTGCACGGGATTCGTGAAGACAAAAACGTGCACGTACGCACACACACAGACACACACACACAAATCCTTTTTGGGACGTCTACAAATCCCTCCTTGCATTGCCCATTGTTTCAAATGGCCTGAAGCCCTTAGCGGAGCTCGTCTTGACCGACCCGTAGGACATTAATAACACCCTCGTCAGCCCGGTGTTACTGAGTGTGGACAGACGAAGACGACAACAGGACGCTTTTATTATTCATTGCGTACTTTCTCGGAGCAGAGTTTCAACACCGTTCTAATTGGAGTCAGTTGTACATTTTATGTCTCTTAAAACGTATGAGGGTGCCACTGATAAAGTCATGGACATCTCTGAGTAGTCGACCTTGCTGTCAGTGTGGCGCTTTTTTAAGTGCGTCGTTCTCCTGCGTCCCTAGAAGACCGACGAATTGTTTCCAACTCTTAAAGTAAGACGCTAATGATTTTAAGATACTGTTGCATATCCTGAGATACCCCCCTAATGCGCTCCTGCTGCTCCACCCACGTCCCTGTTTCTGCTCCCTCTCTCTCTTCCTGGGGTCCCTGATCCCAACGAAGCAAAGTTATCTGAGTAGAAGTGCGAGTTGCAAGTGTTTGGTCATGTGGTCATGATGTGTGTGTCTGTGTGTGTGTCGCCTCATGGGGGTCTATGATGGGACAGTGTTGAAGGGTTCCAGCCGGAGGGATCCAAAGCAAGAAAGCGGACTTCGCCCTAATAAAGCACTTTAGCACGACTCAAGATTGTCGATAGTCCAATTCGCATTTCCAATTCGCATTTGCCGATCAGCTCATTTATCACAGCTTTCAGGCCCACGGGGCGGAAATATCTCACGTGTCATTGGATGTCTCTCCTAAGTACAACTGATCGTATTGATATTGGTATTTTTCCATTGGCGTTGACATCAATCATGACCCTTCTGGATGTTTTCTGTGTGATATGACCCTGGAGGTCAAAAGCACCTCAATGGAGCGGAAGGTGTGCTGTTGCATTTCTGTGATCAGACTGCTTTATGTATTTTCATAGGTTGGGTGAAGTCATGTTTATTCTGGTGTCGGCTGCGGATGCAGTGAATTGCGGTGTGTCGGTATTTTAGGGTTCATTACAAGCGGACGATTTCAGAGATCCAGTCGGAGAGCCAGGTAGTTAGTATAAACAAGTCATTTGTTTATTCAGCTGTATTTTTGTCAAAGCACAGTTTTTAATCAGACAAGCATCATTACACAGTTTCAGGCACTTGTGGATATTCACATACAGATCCTACACAAAACGTAAGCAGTTGGCCCGTGTGTTGCGAAGAGTACAGCGTGTGTGCGCTGGGGTCGTGTGTGTCTGCTGCTTGCGTGTGCTCGAGCGCGTGCGCAAAAAAAAAAGGGCAAGGTGTTTAGTGAGGGGGGAGAGCAAGAGTCCCACCATTGTGTTGCAAACGGGCACAACAAGTTAGGCACCGGCTTCGTTCCGGGGCGATGGTCTGGCTGCGCAATGCAAGAAAGCAGGAATGGAGGGAATGGTGGACTGGGTCTAGGACTGGTAAGTAGGTGAGGTTAGTTACGGGAACTGGGAAGGATTTAGCTCTTCTGGATGGATTCGGTGATGAGGCCAAAGATGGCTTGCAGCTTGACCTTGATGTCTTCGGCCAAGGGCGCGATCTTCTCCCTCAGGGCGGCGAGGTCTTCGGCCTTGACGCCCTGTGCCTGGGCGTAGGCGCTCCTCATCTGGTCCTTGTACTCTTCGACGTAGGGGCCGACCATCGTCTTCAGCTCCTCCAGACGCATAGAGAGCTTGGCGCGCACAGCCTCCACAATGGGGATCAGGGCGGCCTTGGTCTCCTCCACATTGACCGCCACCTTCGCCTGCATAGCCTGCACAATGGGCTCCATCTTGCCCCTCAGGACTTCCATATCTGCCTGGTGCTTGGCGGAGTACTCTGTGATGATGGGCTCGAGGATGGCGCGGTACTGCTCGATGTGCCTGTCGACGACCTCCCTCAGCGCTTCGCGCTTGGGCTCGAGTTCGGCTTTCAGGCTTTCAATGTCGGCCGCGACGGCGGCGCGGAATTCGGCGGTGGCGTCGGCGATGGTGCTGACGACGCTGTCGGTGACCGGGGACACGGAACCCTGCAGTGCCTTGATCTGGGTGTGCATGTCCTCGATGCGCATAGACAGACGGTCCCTGGGAGGAGGAGGGGCGGGGCGGGGAGGGGGAGTTAGAGGAGGAAAACCATTTTAGCACACGTTATATGAGGATATTGTTGGGTAAAAATAGAGTTGTTCCAAAAAGTGCGACGCAGCCTTACTTGAGGTCCTTGTACTCGGGGTCGTCGAGGTGTTCCAGGGCTTTCTTGGCACTTTCCTTCACCTGAGTAAGGTAGACGTCCATGGCAGCCCGGACATGCGCCAGCTGGGATGGTGCATCAGCCTGCAGGGAAGCGGCATGAGAGCCTGGGAGACGGAGGGGTTATTTTAAACGGGAGGTAGAAAATATATTGATATTTTAGCAAGTAAAGTTTGCATGCAGGTTGCGTAAGACGCAGCGTGTTGAGTGCTCACCGACGGCCAGGAGAAGGGCGAGCGCGAGGGCCACAAATTTCATGATGGTGGTCTAGAATAGAGAAAGAGGGGAAACACGTTGCACCAAGAGTCCCTTGTAACAACTTTGAGGCTCGATGAGCAGGCTTAGAAGTACAACTTAAAGTCGCTGTTAAAGCCACTCAGTCGTCCCCGAATCGGTCATGAGTTGAGGGTCAGCATGTGGCGGCTGATTAGAGTAGCCTGCAATCTGTGTGGATTAGCGACGGCAACAAATCCAGAGAGACAGCTCAAGCTGATTAGCTCTGGACCGCAACTGGTGCTCATCCCGGTTCAACAGTAAAACACAGATATCTCCCTGAGCCCAGAGACAACCCCGATGCAGAGACACTTATTACAAGATTTAACTGCTGAAACATCCCAACAAGAAGTCAAAAGTTAACACAAAGTCAAAATGCAACTTCCCCCCCCGAGACACAAATGTATTTTGTGAGGTTGTTTCTTCTCTTACCTGGTGGAGTTCGTGATGAGACTGAAAAACTTCACGGAGAGCCAGACTTTATATAGTTGCTGGGCGAGCGGTGACTCCGCGTGGGGAGGAGGGGCGTGGGTGGAGGTGCGTGGCTTGTGTGTCTCCGTGGAGGTGGACCTCACCCCCCCTACCAGCTCCCTCAGCAGGGGGACTGAGCTGAGAGTTCAATGGTCACCCGCTGGGAGGACATCACTCAGCACACACGCAGACACACAGTCAGAGATTTGCTTTACATTATCAGTGCCATAAATCTGCCCGGAGCTTAGCTGTCCTCTGACATTCCCCACATTGTTTCTGAGTGACAGGGGGCTTTCATGGTGGTCAAAGACATTTATTTTCGTCCGTTCTGCAGCCATGCTGCTGTTTGGTTTGCAGAAGACATGAAACGCGGACACAAAGACGGAGACGGTCCAATCAGGAAGGGAGTGGGAATATACCACAAATGTGAAGTGGTAAAAATAAATTGAGTAGAGAGATTTAAGAGCGTAGAGGGTAGAAGATTTATGGAAAATACGGACTAAAAACTAGTGAATGAGGATCACGTCCGGTGTTTGTACTGGATCCTGTTTTGTGTCCACATTTTCGCACCGTACATTTTAAACAACAGCTTGGGTTGAGCCTCTCCAACTGGTTTTCGTGAATACCATTTGTCACGGACGGTAAAACCACATCGTTGACAGCCACAGTGCTGCCAAGAGCAACAAACATGAGCCAGCGGAGGAGAGTAACTTGCTCGCCTTCAAAATAACCGCAGAACCACACAGAACCACGTAAGAAGGTAGTAAACAACCAAGAACAGTGCATCAAGGCAAATGCCTCAGGTTACGGATAACAAAGTTTGTGGCTGGTGTCTGTGTGTGTGTGTGTGTGTGTGTGTGTGTGTGCGATGATTAATAGGTCAAAGACTTGTGTGTGTGTGCCATGCTGTTGTTTGTTGTCCTATCACCAGTGGACTTTGTCATCATGGCTTTGTGTAATTTGAGGAACAGAAAGGATCATGGTAATGAAAGGGATCTCTAATTATACACGTATATGAGTAAATCATCAAAGGTACTTCAATGTCTCCTGTCACACAATCTTTTACCTCAAAGGGTGTCTCACCTTTTCTCTTGAGATTTCCACATGGTTGAATATGATTTTTTTTGTTTGTTATTAGAACAAAAACAGGTACAAAGTGTGTTCAGTTACAGAGTAACAGAGGACACATCAAGTTAACATTTTCAGACGCAGCTGTACAGTAATGTGCTGTAAATAATATTCTAGTGTATTAGTGCAGAGTTATTAGGTGCAAAGTTAATCACCGTCAATGGCAATCAACTGTGACCAGGAGACTGGCAAGTGTCGTATACATTGAATATTAGATATTCAAGAAAAATTACACTAAAAGGATAAAAATGTCCCTTTCAGGTCACCAAAGGGAGTTAAAAGCAATGAAAGACAAATAAGTGCAGCAACGTCTCAAACCGAATCCCATTTGACCCTTCATCGTCTTTCCCTTCCTCCATTTCCCTTTGTTATTAATCATTTGACACCGTCCCGTCTATCTTGACCCGCACCACATGACTACAAACTCATTCACTTTTACAGATAACTTGACGTGGAGGGGCGACAAGGCCACATCACTGCTCGCCCGGTTCCAACTGACGCTATCAGCTCGGGTTGTTTGTGTCACATCAATAGCAAACGCAAACGCAGCAGACAACTAGATCGGACAGGCGAGGCCCTCCGCGGCTCGGAGCCATTGGTCTCGGGACGAGCGAGGGGAAACCGACGGTTGAAAAATGAATAGTTTCCGACCAAAATGATGATCAACAACAAGGGCGGTAAAAAGGCGGAACGGGTGGCGGCGCACGGCGCTGACCGGGAGACAAACAGAACTTCTCTTATCTGGAACAGCAACCTTTGAGACTGCTTGCGTTGCACCACCTCGACTCCGCATCCACACGGGGAGTGATCTATATGGATTACCGCTTACGTAATTGTTATCAACACACACTTAGGACACCACGCTGGCAAGATCATTGCTAAGGTTGCATGTTGCCTGATACTCAAGGCAGCTGACGAGACCGTTTATAAAAAAAATAAGGGTTTAAGTGACACCTCTTTGGCAAGAAATCACAAAGGATCTTAATGTCAACGGCTTCATGAAGCCGACAGATTTCTAACCCAACACATGTGTTTGAATAAATAAATGGAACTTTGTCTTGGTTGACCATCAACAACCGGTTCTAAGGTGACCATCAAACGGCCGGACAGATGTGCGGTAATTTCCCCCGAAGCTGATAAATATTTAATCATAAAGTCCCCCATTTGATCAGGCCCTAGCTGAGGTTCAAAGGTCACGTCATTGTTCCAGCTGCCTCCGTGATGGAGCACTGTTCTCAAACCAGCGGGGGAGGTTTTCTCAGCTGTGAGCAACAGTTCTCGTTTTTTTTCTCCAACACACTCACGTCTCCTGAGCTGCGCCCAAGTGGTTTTGCAATGTCACATCTGCCGAGGTCGCTTCTGCTTTAATACAGATATTTGGACCGCGGCCCAGAGAGTCCCTGTAGGTTGCATCGCCCTGCGGGTTGCACAGCTTGTCGACCGAGAAAAAGCGTCCCTGAACTCAGATAACCCGAGTCCGCAGAGGAGCAGCGTTAAGGAGACACGCGGCCGCCGAGGAACGCGGTTTAATGAAAGTCTCAAGCACATTCTAACGGAGCCTCGTCTGAAGACTAATGAGGACACACCGCCGGCGATAGGGGACATTATCTTCTCCTTTTATGAGGCCCTGTTGTCATTTGCCGCTCTTGAGACCGTTCCAAAGATAACGCAGTGTTATTAAAGTGGATGATAGGAACACGTGACGAGGTGAAGGGCTCCACGCAAATGGGTCTTTGCATGACCCAAGATGCAATTCTTTACTACAGACAACAGTACATACTGTCCCCATGCTGTCCCCTCGAGAGGGACACTGCCATTAAAGGCATTTTGTGAGTAATTGTGTTTCATAGAAGTAAAAGCCATTTTTACTTACGTGTACTTTTTCCGTTAAATTATAAATGTATGCATATTAGCGTACTATTGTTAAGCAATAGGACTTAACTGCTAAATTCCTTTTATATTTACTTTTGCAATGAACATTCTGAATGTATTTGTTTGACCAGTGAGTATATTAAATCTGTTGGGAATTATTTGAGTCCACTGCTGGTTTTTCACAGTTGCTTAACAAAGCCTCTAACAGATGGAGAATCTGTTAGACCTTTTGCTTCTCCTAACTTCAAACGACATTTCATTACGACCCAAATGTCAAAATGCTTCATTTAAGGGATTTAAGGGAATCAAATGTACACTGCTATCTAACATTAGGATCGTGGAATGCGTCGTTGGGTGCGTGGGTCTAATGTTTCAAGGCCTGTTTGTAATGCTAAAGCTACCATTGCTCAAGATTCAGAGGCCATTCACCCTGCGATTCGAACCAACCGCCCACACTTTAGACAAACACAGAGTGGCAGGGTAAGTCATCGCACTCAAACCCATGCATGGTTTAATGCATAATTACTATGTGCTAGATACTGTGTAGATTAACGTAAACCACATAGAAGCACAATGTGTGCACCATGAACCAGAGGTAGACTCAATTCGGTGCATCACCCCGCAGCCTCTGTCGACAGTGGACTAAAGCCTTCTCGTCAGGTGACGTTGCATCGATCCGCCCTCGCCTGCCCTCTTGTGGTGGAAACGCTGGGTCAAGAGACAGGAGCTTTAATCCTGCTCCGCAAATGCAACACCAGATTGTACAGCTTCAGTCAAACGTCTGCAAGGTGCTGGAGGGGAAACTTGGTGATTTGTAGCTGCAGTGGGCCACAGTCTGTGATTGGGTTGCGTGAGAAGGGTGGCAAGCATCTGGGATCACAACCTCAGAGACGAGACAACGGCGGCATTTGGCAGCACGGCGTTAATGCAGCCCCGCCCCCCCCAGCTTGAATGAGAGGCTTTAGGGGACAGAAAGCGCCATTTGCCATAGCGCAGGGATCCTGAAGCAAAGACACATGCAGTACGACTTCTTTCTTTGCGACACTCTCACTCAATTGAATTCCAAGACATAAACATACATTGCAGTGTTGAATAATGGATTTCCATGTACATTTGAAAGAACACCTTATTTCTAAACCACACAGGACAAAAAAAGATGTACACAGATGGAGCATCCTGTGTGAGGACCACTTTGGAACTACTTTGATTTAATATACAATTATTGAAAAGAAGGGTAGGTCTTATATTGTGGTATATTATCAGTGTAATTCTGCTTATCGTCCAGGAGATAGCACAAAGGAGGACGCTCCTGTGAAGCTTCTTTAGTTGTATTCAGAGGACAGTTTCGATTATTTACATTACACATTATTTGGTTATGCGACACGGCTGTCACAATGCGGGGGTGATGAGGCAGGAAGCAGGACCAGAACGCAGAGTTTACACAACGCAGGTACTTTAATTGCACCAATAAACAGATGGCGAGGGGGCAAACTGCAGACAGGGATGCAACAGAGACAAACAGCCAATGACGCAACAACAGACTGACAGGGCTTAAATACACTGGGGAGGTGCAGGTGATTGGACACAGGTGGAAACAGTCAGACACGGGGAAGACAGGACAAGGCGGGAAGTGGGTCTCACCCAGGCACACAAGAGGCACGAAACTACAAAATAAAACAGGACAGGAACCCAAACCGTGACAGAACCCCCCTCCCTCCAGGACCGAATCCCAGGCGGTCCTGAAGGGAGGGAGAACCCAAACCGTGACAATGGCCTTGTTTTGTCCGTTTTTGCCTGAAATTTATTTATTTATTCAATTTGATGAGTTAGTTTGTTAACAAAAATAAACACATACGCTTAAAAAATATTCTACTGTTTTTTATTCAGATCTTTGTATTTCTCCTCCCCGCTGAGGAGCTGTTGTTGAGTCTCTCTCGGCTTGTGAGATGCTTTCCCTCTCCTTGTTGACTTTCACGGTCTCACTGATCTTCTAGACCTTCAGATCCTCAAACTCGGTGACCATCTTCTGGTACATTACCTGAAGGGCGTCCAGGCTCTCTTGGTTTAGGGCGAGGTCTTCGGTGGTCTTTTTCTTCAGATCATCGAACTTCTGTTGCCAGCTCTCGCTGGTGACGAGGAGTTTTGGCGACTCGGCAAGCCTCTGAGACAAACCCTCGTTCTCCTTGATGAGATTGAGGTTCTGGATCTTTTGGTCTAAAAGTTTGTCCTCATACTCTTGAACCATCCTCTTCATCTCAGCCGTGGACAGACCCTCCAGGATCTTTATCCTGTCGTTGGCGGTCTCCAGACTCTTCTCCAGACGGGAGGTTGCTAATTTCCCATCTTCGATTAGGAGGCGAAATCTGTCCCTTTCAATCTCAGAATCCCTCTTACAGGACTCAAGGTCTTCTACCAGGTGGGTCAGGCGGTAAACCTCATTGTTGGCACGTGTGAGTGCCTGTTTCAGATGGAACGTTTTCGGGGGAGGCCCGGGGCCGCACTGAGGAGCTTCAGCCTCGTTTCTCTGTCTGTTCCCTCGGTACATGGTATGAAGAATATTTTGTGTTGGTAAAAAGCTGGCCTTTAAAAAGGCTGTTCTTTTAAAATTCGCTTCGTGGTGGTGGAAGATGAATTCGGCTGATAACTCGGTTACTCACAAGATGTCAACTGCTCGCTACCTCGGCTTGGAAGGCAATGAACGTTCCATGGGTTCTAAAGCTGAAAGCTCTGCAGAAGAATTCACAGATTGCATCACTGCATGCCATGCCAGAGGTACATGCATTTCGTTGCCATGGAAACCATACCAATAAAAGACAACAACGCTGCATGTAGTTGTCTGGTTCTTCTGGGATTTTTTACCGTTTGGGAGGCGAGAGCAGAGAAATCCATGATGCTAATATTTATCATGTCTTTTAGTCATACAAATCCTAAAATCTTGGAGGTTAAATTATAAAACAATATATCTGTTTTTCTAAAATAATACAAATCATCATTTCTGAATGATTCTAAGTGACGACATGTGAACAGGAGTCACTGCTCCACGGGGCTCATTCCCTGACCACATGAGTCCCCAGCACAGTCTCATTTATACAAGGAGCAGAACCAGGCTCTGGTGTATCATCGTCTGAGTAAGCCCGAATCAACCATCGCCTGGCGTGTACCCCCCTGGCTTATTACTGGAACGCGGTACGTCGCTCTCGCGGTAGGGTGATGGAACGCCGTCAACCCGAATCACGTGCCCCAGCAGGCACTCACACTTCGGAGGTATCTGGGCTGCCCGCACCTCCAACGTTCCTGCCCTGGCGCTTGAGAGCCCCCCCTGTAGGTCGGGAAGGGTGCCGGTGCTCACTCTGGTCATAAAAAGTCACGAAATTAATGATTTCAAAGCCTTGTCCAGCAGTTTACTGATGCTTGTCGTGTTTATAACGAGAGAGAGGGAGAGAGATACCAACAGCAGGCAGGCCGACAGGCAAATCATTTAAAGGCAGTTTTACTGTTCTACTAATTAAACAAGTTAACTAGTTTTGTTTAATATACAATTATTGACATCACCGGTAAGTCTTATATTGTGGTGTATTATTATGCAGCTTATGCTTCATTACACTAAGAGTTTTGAGTTAGAATATTTTTTGATTATTTGACATATTATTTGGTTATACAATATGGCCTTGTTTTGTCTGTTTTTGTCTGATATTCATTTATTTATTCGATTTGATCAGTTAGTTAGTTAACAAAAATAAATACATGAGCTGGAAATATTCTACTGTTTTTTTTAATGATTTATTATTATTTTGTTATCATTATTATTTTAAATTCCATGAATAATTTTGGCGAAGGGTGCCTTTCTGTTTTGGTTTGAGCACCTGCCCCCCAAAATGTCTGTGCACGTGCCTGTCTGAAGGGGCTCACCCCAGAAAGGACCGCTCACTTTTTTAGGGTGTCAAATTTACGAGCACCTCTGAACGCCTCACGTAGCTTAGCCAGTCAGAGCCACCTTCCCATCGTCAACAGGAAGTGGGGGAAGCGTCCTTGGAGATGCTGTTAATGCTGTAACTTTCTCATCTTTCTCCCCTCTGCGTATACAATGTACGTGTCGAACAACTGACAAAGAAATCGAAATTCCGAAAGAAGCTAATGAGGCTAATTACAGTTCAGAAGGTAAATTACGTATCATCACTAAACCTCTTAGCCGGTTGAGCTAACGTTAAGTAGCTTATTAGCTAACCGTTAGCTGGCAGTTGAAGTTAGCTGAGAGGATAGCTTAATTAGCTTAACCTATTCCCGTAACAACCTGCCCTCCTCCCCTTAACGTTACTGTTACGGAACATTTCACGTTGATATTTTAGATTTGTCGAAATGTGAATGTGGCTTCTCAGTTTATCGCAGGGTTGGGAATTCTAAAACAACCTCTCCCTTTGTCCAACTCTAGCTAGCTTCAAGAAGTCAGTGTGTTAATATTGTTAACTGAGCTCAATAGCCATGTCAACATCTTCCGTTAGCGCTCAGAAAGTCGGTCGTCTGTGAAGACATGAGTCCACCGAAAGCCTGACTGCCAAGCTTGTGTAGTTGCCTGCCACTGAGTTATCTGGTATACAAACAAACACACAATAAACATCCACATAACGCTCTTTCCCGTTCTGTGTTCATCCGCAGTAACCATGACTGCAGCTGCTCTCATCGGGGACCAGCTGATCCTCGAGGAGGACTACGATGAGAGCTATTCGCCCTCCGAACAAGGTGCGCAGAGGGGACGCGTCATAATAACCTGTCTACCTTTATGGATGTGATTGAACCACACGTTGTGACATCCCCAGCTTGTGTTTGGTTATGCTGATGTGAAGTGTTAGTTCTAACGTAACGTAACGTTACTTACTTATTACTACTGTCTTCCTGTTAGGGTCCAATCTGCTGGCAATGTTTTTAAAAACACTGGTTTTAAAAAAACGTTTTTGCTGATTTGCCTTTTTTTCCCTTACAATTAATTTTATTTATCTATTATATAATTCATTTTAAATATAGATCTGTCGTCAAACCATATGTATTTTTAAATACTTTCATCTCACCATATATGCGTTTGAAAAATTATTTTTACTGAGTGCCCCACAGATTGGGAAGTTCTTTACAAAAATATATAATTTATATATTATATACATTATTCATTAAATCAATATAGGATTCGTATCCCCTCATAGACTATTAAATGTCTAATTTTTCGGAGGATGACAGACCCTTAATGAATTGGTAAAGATGCTTAAAAATGTACTGAAATGACATTTATCTGACTTTGTGTCACTTGTGTCTCATCAGAGGTCCAAGAGTACGCGAGGGAGATTGGCATTGATCCCAACAGCGAGCCGGAGCTCCTGTGGCTGGCCCGGGAAGGCATCGTCGCCCCGATGCCTCCTGAGTGGAAGCCCTGGTGAGTGAGGGGGAGATGGAGGCTGGGGAGAGGAGCCCCGGGAGCCCGCTGAGAACACACTTAGTGCGGTGGTTTTTATATAGCACAGAATGTCAAACGCAATCATGTTTTCTGTGGAGGCTGTGGTCTTACAGTCTTTTGTTTGGGTTTCGTGTTTTCCCTGATTAGGGTGGAAGGACATGAGCCATGTTAGGGATTGTTAGTAAAGCACTAGAGGTACATGCAGTTCCAGCAGCGAGCTCGATGGACCAGGTTGCGTTTGGCACTTACGTAGTTGTCTTGGGAACTAATCAAGGCTGACGGTCTGCTTTTGACACCAAGGCGTAGTTGCTTAGCAACCATGTTCCCAACAAACTTCCGGGACATGTTTGAACTAAATCATGTTTTCCATTTGGTTGAGCCTTCAGTTTCGGGCATCAACTCAGCCCTCCTCCCCTCAACCCGTCATCGCTCCCTCCCTTTTCTGGGCCAAAGTGACCCCTCTCCTCTCTCCTCTCCCCCCTCCCCACGCAGCCAGGATGTGACCGGGGACATCTACTATTTCAACTTCTCCTCGGGCCAGTCCACCTGGGACCACCCCTGCGACGAGCACTACCGCCGCCTGGTGGAGCAGGAGCGTGAGCGCGGTCAGCTGACGGCTGTCGCGGGAGGGGCGGGGGCGAAAAAGGACAAGAAGAAGAAGAAAGAAAAGAAGGAGAAGAAAGAGAAGAAGAAGAAGAAGGAGCCGCTCAAGACTCCTGGAGTGAGTGCTTGTCATATAAGCGACTGATAGGTGGACAATTTTGGGGGGAAAAACCCCCACCCAAACAGCCAACGCTTTCTTCAATATTTCAGAAGTGATGCTCAAGTGCAAACTATGCATTCATTAATAGCATTAAATGATGAGTCAGAGATCCCTAATCAACTTTATTCAAGTGTCTGTGAGGTTTGAGCGCTCTTGGGCTAGGTGCTAAGTTTGTTTCTCGTCAGGCCCTGAGTTCAGCCCCGGGACCCCTCCCACCCCCGCTTGGCAGCCTGGCTCCTCTGAGAGGTCTGGACGCCCCAGGACCGGGCCTGATGCCCGGCTCTGTTCCCGCTCTCCGGCGGTCCCTCGGCGGCTCTGGTGGGCTGGAGCCCCTTAAGATGTCCCTCGGGGTACGCCGATACCTTTTTAGCCTCTGCCCAACCATCGCGCCATGCAGTTTACACTTTAATACGTTTCTCTCTCTCTGGCAGGCCCCTCGGAGCGGCGCAGCCAGCAGCGTTTTGGGCAGCCGGCGGGAGGAGAGGGTCTCTCTCACTCGGCCCGGCTTCCACGATGACGACGATGGGAATATCTCAGAAAATGAGGTACAGTCAAACCCAAGCGATGATGCGAGCGACGGTTTTTCGCTCTCAGATGTCAAACCACATATTGTCCCTTTTTCAGCCGAGTCCTCCTGCTTCAGACAGATTATTGAAGAACCTTCATCTGGACCTGGATGCCCTCGGAGGAGGCTTGCAGTACGAGGTAGACGGGATCATTGGCTTTGAACAGCACTGTTTCTATTCCACATCTTCTTCAAATAGATCTTCAATTAAGAGAGGAATGAGAACTGGAACATTTTAGGCCGACGAATATCGTGGATAGAAATAACTGCAGCTGCCATCAGGACAGGCTTCTATCTGAAGCCTTGATAATATGGAATCAATTCAGTTTGATTCCAGAGTACAGCACGTTTTAGGTATACATGTTTTTTTGTTATTGAGATGTGTTTGTGTGTGTGTGTGTGTGTGTGTGTGTGTGCGTGCGTGTGTGTGCAATAGGACAGTGAAGCCAGTGGTGGAGCTCCAGCTGAAGAGAGGACAGAACCAGAGCTGCAGGACTTGGGCTTATCTGGCGATCTCAGCCCTGAACCGCCCTCCCAACAGGTACCCACACACACACACACACACACATATATTGTAGTTCCAGTATTTGTTTAACCAATCAACACTACGAGCTGAATGGTCTATCTTTAGGAATGTATCGTTTCCAAACATTCTCTGTGTATTGCCACCTTTCTTTGGGCTTTGTCTCCCGTAACTGTGACGCTAAACCCTGTGCTATCCCCTCTCTCTGCCCGGTGTGACCTCTCTGACCCTTAACCCTCTGACCTTTGTGCCGTGCCATGGGACGTGCCGGTGTAGCTGCTGTGCTGCTGGGATCTGTGCTATGGGCACGGCTGTCACTGTGTCTTCCTCTTTGTCCTGCTGTCTTCCTACTGTCACTGTTACTGCTTCGCCGTCTGATGGACAGAGAGAGATATATATACATACATAGATATAAACATAGTTAGATACATATTACATTAACGTAACTTGCCAAACAATAGTGGAATGATTTAACCAAACAGTCTTATAGTTGTGTAATAACAGTGTTATAGTTGTGTAATTGACTAGAGGGTATTTATTTTCTTTTGAAACTATATATTGGGAGCATTGCCATCAAAACAATAAATAATGTAATCTCCATCTGATTCTTATGGGTTTTCAGAAAAGTTAGTCCTAATTTATTCTTTGTTCTTAAAATGAATGATGTAATGATTTAGGGATTACATTGACACATTTTAGCTTCGGAGAAGAACTACTGACCAGAAGAGAGTCACATCTAGGAAGCAAACCTACTTCTGTTTGTGTTTGAGAGAGACAGAGTTCCATTTCCTGCACAGAAATGCACGTTTCTTTTCATTCCTTTCGTGTTGTCTAACACCCCCCCATGTTGTCCCCGCTAAATGCACGAAGAGTCGGGTTTGCATGCAGCTGTGTTAAGATCTTTTTGTCTCCCTCCTTCCCTCACCCGCCCTCCTCCGTCCTTTCTCTCCTCTGTGTCTCTGAACGCCTTCCTCTGCGCCTCTATCTGCGACGGACGGATTGTCCCTCCTCTTCCCCTCCACCAAGGACACTCTGAGGGGACGCCGCCTCCACCTGTCCTCACCGGCGGGGCGGACAAACCACGTCGGTCAGGAGGGGGCACGTCCTGAACGCTCTGCTAGGCGGGGGGGGGCGGAGGAGATGAACGAGGTGGTGGAGGAGGAGGAGGAGCAGGAGGAGGGACTTCAGGAAAGGAAGGGAGGGGATGAAGGAGGAGGGGAAGAGGAGGGAGGGACGGAGGGGAACGGAGAGGAAGGAGATGAGCTGGAAGCTGGAGAGGCGCAACAAGAAGGGGAGGCAGATGGGAGAAAACGCAACGAAGAGGGGAATCAGAGGGAGGAGGAGCAGAGAGAAAGTAAAAGATCTATAGAAAGCAGGAAGGAAGAGGAGGAAGGAGAGAACCAGGAGGAATGCTGTGAAAGCGTAGATGATGATGATGATGATGATGATGATGATGATGAGTGCGGTAAAGGTGAGGCCAAAGGCAGAGGACAGGATGTGGAATTCGACAATAATAGCAGGATGAAGGAGGAGGCGAAAGAAGGGGGAGGCGCAGTAGTAAAGGTGAGGAGCTCCAAAGGTGAGGAGGAGGACAAAGAGAGGGATGAGCACGAGGGAAGCGTAGGTGAAGAAGAAGGGCTGAGTGGCAGCGAGGAGGAAGAGGAGGTGGAGATGCATACAGAGGGAGAGAGAGAGAAGGAAAAGAAGGAAGAGGAGGGGGAGATTGACGAGGCTCTGGAGAGATGCTCCCTGAGCCAGGGGAGACTAACGGAGAGCGAAGAGGAGGTGATTGAGAGATGCGTACAGAGCGAAGGAGGGGAAACAGAGGGGGAGGGGCTAGAGGGGGGCGACGAATCGGATGCCCGAAAGCCCCTGACTTCATCGCTGAGCGAGCGGGAGGCCGAGGAGGTTCCCAGGGCCGCGCTGAGCGAGAAGACGAAGAAGAGTGACCCTAAAGGGCTCGACCAAAAGAGACAACCTCTCGCAGGCGAGATGGAGACTGTGAGAAAAAAATGCCCCCTTCCTCCCGAGGTAGGGTTTAGGTGTTGCCTCTGTGTGTGCATACAACCCTCCTCCCTCCTTCCGTTTCCTCCCCCGCATTCACTACCTGACCCCCGACCCTGACCCTGCCTGACCTCCCAGAATCCAACTCCATGGCCTCTCACGGTGGAACGCCGTTGGGTGTAAAGACGCCTCGCTTGAGCCCCCTCGGGGAACCGGCGTTCTTCCATCACGCGCCATGTAGTCTGCGCCATCGATATGCTTTTATCGATGCCCCCCCCCACGCTTTACAGAAGGCGCCCGCCAGCTGTTTGTGTTTTGCATGGAGGTGCTGCTCCTGACATCAGTGTGTGCTCCTCAGTCTCCTTAGCGTGCTTCCATGTTTAGTGTTTGCTGCTGGTGTCCCTTCATTCAGAACCGCGTGCTTCTTGTTGCAGGAGTCCGAAGCCAGTGGGAACGGCGAGGAGGCGTCATCCTCCGCGGAGGTCAAGGTACTCCAGTCATGCAGAGGACACTGATTGGCCGCTGTTCATTCGTTTCCTTGGTTTACCTGTCCATTGTCCATGTGTCCCGAAGCTGTCGGAGAAGGTTCAGGACATCAACGAACTGTTCGGCACCATCAGTCCACTGGAGGGAGACGACAAAGAGGAGGAGGAGGAGAAGGAGGAGGAGGAGGATGAGGATGAGGAGGGTGGATGGGGAGCAAAGAAGGCCAAGGATGCCAAGAGGTTGGTTGCTGTTTTGAATGTTGTGGTAAAACCACTGCAGTTCATTTTTCGTCATTTGTTCCCATCATAAGCCCTGGAAGGCTTTGTAAAATTCCCGAAGAACATTTGTTTGGTTGAACCAGGAAACTGCTTTGTCAAAAGAAGGCCATGAATATTCAACACATATATCAAAGACCTTTGCATTGAATCCTAGGATATTTTCTTGCTTTATTTAACCTGGTCTTCGTATCACAACTTTCTCCCTCTTCAGGCATTTGCAGCCTCCCCTGAAAGTCGACCGACTGGTCCTCCACCAGTCCAGCCCTTCGCCCTCCCTCTCCCTCTCAGAGCAAGATGTCGAGCTCCGTCCGAAAGCCGAAAGCCTCGGCGTGTCGTGGCCGCCGCCGCGAAGGCCCGAGACCTCCAGAGGGCGGCTGGGCCGCACCATCGGCGGCCAACGCGAAGAGACGGATCTGCGACTGCAAAGCCAGGAGGACTCACTGGAAGAAGATGCAAGCTGGAGAATCCAGAAAGACAGGGAGAAGGAAGAGAGGGAGGAAAAGGAAGAGGAGAGGAAGAGAGCGGAGAGAGAGGAAGAGGAAAAGAAGAGGAAGAGGGCAGAGAGAGAGGAAGCGGAGAGGACAAAGGCGGATAGAGAGGAAGAGGGGAGGAAGAAGGCGGAGAGCGAGGAGAGGAGTCTGAGGGAGAGGAAAGAGGAGAGGAAGCGAGAAGAGGAAGAGTTAAGGAAGCGGGCGGAGAGAGAGGAAGGGACGTTGAGGGAGAGGAAGGAGGAGAGGGAGAGGCGGGAGGCCGATCGAGATACGGAGGAGGAGAGGGAGCATATGACCAAGGAGAGGAAGAGTAGAATGCTCCTCCTCCGAGAGGACCTGAGGAGAGAAGACGAGGAGGAGGAGAGGAAGCTGAAGGAGGAGAGCGAGGAGAGACTGAGGTGGGTGTAAAAATATAAGAAACTCTGTCGTTTAAGCATCAGCAATGTCCTAATCCAGGAAATGCATGTGAATATCTTCCCAGGGCTCTGCGTCAGCGTCTCCTTTCCGAGAGGAGAGACGAGGAGGCCAGGCTGAACGAGGAGTCTGACAGGACGCTGCAGGAGCTCAGAGGCTCTGCCCAGCAGGAGGCGAAGAGGCGGCAGCGCCAACTCAGGTCAGAAAACTCCCTCGAAACCAACGTGCAAAGCGAGGGCTTCGCTTAGGCTCAGAACACGAGCCCGCGCCGATCCGCTGATCTCAGAGCAGCAGGCCGGGTAACCGCGGCGTGCGTGTGCTGTGCTCAGGGAGGAGAACGAGGATGCGCTGGAGAAGCTGCGCACTGCTCTGGAGGAGGAGCGAGCGGCGGAGCGCGGCCGACTGGAGGCCCAGACGAGGCGGGACTTGGAGCGTCTGAGGGCGGAGTCGGAGGCAGAGCTGCAGGCGGAAAGGCGGAGGCTCCAGGAAGAGAGGGAGGAGAAGCTGAAGCACGAGGTGAACGGGGGCCATGTTTTTTTTTTTTATGCAGACCTGAGATTGCTCCTCTACAGAACCAACAACCGTTTGAAAATCAATGTAGGCTTAGATAAAGGCTATTAAGCAATCTGGGGTACATAAAGACCCCGAGCTCTTGACGTTTGGCCTCTTAACCTGGATCAGTTTTCATAAGTGAACTCTTCTTCTGTTGACTTGCCCTCCTGGCGCTCTATGTTGAGGTTCACTTTCAGTCCACATCCTGTTGGCTTTTGTTAGCAAATATCAGGAGTAAGAATCGCTGATGCTTCGGCCATCAAGTGTTTTACCGACATTTCTCTTAAATCAATCCACATAAAATATGCCTTTTAAACCCATTCAAAGGTGAGATGTAAGATGGACTGTGTAGTTGTTGGTAACTATTGGTACATCTGATTTTAGGAACAACGTTACCAGGATAGCGATTTAGAGTGTTTGTGGTGTTTGTTCCGTGCTACGTGGTGCCGTTGGACTCCAGGGACTCGGACTAACGATCCGTCGATGTGTGTTTGCCTGACTTCTCTGTATAAAGGTTAAACTCACAGATAGGAGGAGGGAGTTCATGAGTCCACGACCTGAACATCAACTGGCCGAGTACCACCGAGAGGTCAGGGTCCATGCGCACACCCCGACACACACACATACACACACACACACATACGCGGCCCAGAATTAAATCATCTTGTGGATTTCTTTCATTTAATTTCATTTCGCTGAGATAAAACCGGCGATGCTGTAAACTGACGCTTCGCCGTCGCCGTCTAGCTAGGCGACGTTCTCCAGGAGGTGCGAGAGGAGGTGCAGCGAGATCACGAGAGGAAGCTGGAGCAGCTGCGGGAGGACCACAGGAGGGAGATGAACAGCATCAGAGAGAAACACCTCGACGAGGTCCGGCGGCGTTTAGCTTCCACATGCACACCCTCCAATATGTTCCCATCAATGTGCCCTCCTTTCGTCAGCAGCCGATGAACACACGTGATGAATACAACGTGTGTGTGTGTGTGTTCCAGGAGACTGCTGAGAGGGCGCGCGCACTCTCTGCTCTGCAGGAGGAGAGAGAGCAGCTCCGGGCCTCGCACGCTGTCCAGCTGGAGAAACTCCGGACGCAGCTCGACGCTCAGATACAAAAGAAGCAGCTGACGCACGCGCGCAGGGTGAGGCCTAACATTCCCAAAGAAGACCCCCAACCGTGCTTTCATAACACCTCTTCAGTGTGTGGACTGAAGTCATAGAACTGAGGTAGAACAACGGGAACGTCATCCCGGTGAATAACCTCTCGTTTTAGGAGGCCGAGCTGGACGACACGGCGGATCAGATGGAGCTGAGAGCCAAAGAGCTGAAGAGCCAGGAGGCCATGCTGCAGACCAAGGTCTTCTACACCAGAGTGTATGTTCTGTCAATCAGCAAGACACCAACCAGATCCACAGGGACTGATGGCTTCTGTCTCTCGTCAGGCGGCAGATCTGAAGAGGAGCAAGAGGAAGCTCGGGGAGGACGAGGAGGAAGTGGACAGGAAGTTAGAGGTGGGACACTTTTTCTTCATGAAAAGGAGAGCTCAGCTTCACCAACTCGTCCATTCATCAAACCCCCTACGTCCCCACCCGTTTGTGTGTGTGTGTGGTTCCAGGCCTTCCCCCGGCTCATCCAGGAGAGGGACCAGCTGACGGAGGAGCTGGAGAGGGTGAGGGAGGAGAAGCATCAAGCCAGAGAACTTATCCAGCGGGCGCGGGAGGAGAGAAGCGAGGCCAAGGAGGAGGGGGCGAAGCTGAGGGAAGAGCGAGACGAAGCCAGGGAAGAGAGCCGGAGGCTAAAGGAGGACAAGGCACGGCTGGAGAGCAAGGTGGCGCTGCTGCAGGAGAGATGCGAGCGCCTCGGTCGCAGAGTCAGGTACAGTTTCCCCCGTAAAGGGCAACCACACTTCCTGTTCACTTCAAAACCAATCACAGGACGCCGCTGAGCAGAATGCTCTGGATTTGAAAAGGGATCGTGGTTTCATTCTGTCCGATCAGCGAGTTGGAGCAAAGTGAGGCAGCGAGCGCCTCCCCCAGGCTTGAACCCAAACAGGGCAAGAAGAAGGCAGAGAAAGCGGAGGCAACGGCGCCCTCCGTGGACCGGAGAGACTCGTCGCTACACGTGGAGGACCTGGGGGACCTGCCGCTGTCCCCTGTGCCCGACAGCCTCAGCGGCATGGACTAGTAAGAGAGAGAGAGAGAGAGACATGTGGAGGACTGAAAATACAAATAAAAAAATGTGTGGTTTAGAAGCATAATATTTTTTTACTTACTTACTTAATACTTACTTTTTGCCAATGCAACAATATTTAACATTTATACATTTATGTGATGGTGATGCCACAATAACACGTGGTGCTTATTGATGATAATGTTGATCCCTTGACTACTAATAAATATATTTTATTTATTGAGAGAGATCAGAAGCTATGTAAAATAATCATGGTTTAGACGATGAGTCTGCATTTGAACCTCATCCCCTTCACCACCGTGTGTCCAGCTTCCAACGCTACATCTCCTCTCATGGAGCCTCCATCCAAAAAACCAAACTCTTCCTGGAGAAGGAGAGCGGCCGGCTGATGGAGAGACAGGCGGCCCTGCGCGGCTCCTCCCAGGACGCAGGGGCGACCGAGGAGGTGATAAGAGACCCTCCAGCATGTAGGAAGGAAGGGACCAAATAAGAGCGGGCGTAACGTCAGATCTCTTCTCTCGCTCCGTCAGGAGGCCAGACGTGTGGTGGAGCGGCAGCGGGCGCTTCAGAGAGGAAGCGCTCTCCTGCGGAGGAAGGAGGAGCAACTCCAGCAGCTGGAGAGCTCCTTAGCTGACGAGGTCAGGTGTCAAGAGCTGATGGTGGCAGTAGTGCTTAAAACAAGTCTATATACAGATACATGTACAAATACAACACATTTGTAGTTTTCTGGCGGAATCAAGTAATTCAGGATGACAGAATGAGCGTTTGTGACTACATGACTCGGATGTCCTGTGTTATGTTTTAGTTTACCACAAAGGTATAACTTTTTGAAGAGGTAAATATTAACCATGCATCGTCTCGTCTGTTCAGCCGTTCTTCGAGGATCTGTCTCGGCTGGCGGGAGAGAGGAAGGTGACCTTCGATGTGACTGAATCGGACCTGAGCAGCACTTTGGACCCACCGGACAGGACGGGTAACATTTGAGCGCTTCGATCTCATTACTCCTGTTATTCATTTCCTCCTGGGGGAGATATTTAAATACTAGTATTTAAATATCTCCCCCAACCCCGCCGCTCCCTCTCTCGTCATCAGGCCATCCCACCATGCCGGACAAAGTCCAGGAGTTAGCGGAGTCCCTGCAGCAGATCTCAGGCCAGCTCAACAGCGTCCTGAGCGCGTTGGGGTCACTGGCGCCGAGCCAGGACGCCGCGCCCTACGCCGCCTTTCCTCCGCCTCACCACCACTCGGGCCCGGCCTCAGCCGTGCAGCAGATGCACGCTCTGAGCTCCTCGGCTCCGCCTCCCCCCGCAAGGCTCTCGGAGCCGGCCTGGGACTGGGCGCCTCGCGGCGGCGGCTCCCCGGCCTTCCCTCTCTTCAGTACCCCTCTCGGCAGGGTCCCCGAGGACCTCATCAGCAGCCGGTGGAGCCAGATGTTCCCCAGTAGGTGGACGGACGCCTCACCGAGCCATTTGCCATTTGGGGTTTCAATCGATTGGTCCTGACCGGTTTGTTGTGTCCTGCAGGAGCAGCCAGCACCATGAGGCCGACGTCGCCCTACTCGTCATACGCTCCCACCGTGTCGGTGCAGAAGTCGGCGGAGGTGGACGGCCAGAGGCTTCAGGGGCTGATCGACGGCAACAAGAGGTGGCTCGAGATGCGCAAGAAAGACACCAGCATGTATCCTTCTATCACACTCACACACAAGCACACGTTCGTACGAGTATTGTGTTTTATATCCCAAAAAGATGCACACGGTCCAGTGTCTGGTTCTCGACCTCTTCACGTTGCAGCTCTGCTGATATGGTTTATAAAAGATTTTTTTTCTTTTTACGGTCTTTAACTCTCCCTCGCAGACCTCTGTTCACGCGCTATCGCGCTCCTCCGACCACGAGCGGCCTGGTCCAGCTGGGCCTGGACGACAACAACCAAATCAGAGTCTATCACTACTGAGGACGTCCCGGCTCTGCTCCTGCAGACGAAGGCTCAGCGTCACGTTTACAGATCACAGCTGCTGAGCACTAAAAATCCCAGAGAAGCGTTTACTGCACTTATCGATACTTCTCTGGAGGAAAACACTCCGACCTCCTCCGACGTGTTTCTATGTGCTTCGCTTGGGTTTATGAAAATACTTTTGTGACGTGTTTTCTAATGTTCGGTGATTTTAGCCCGAGGAATAAAAATATAGAATCCGTTTGTAAAAAATGGAGCCAAAACACCTGTTGTTAAACACATCATTGAGCCATTGATTTGTAAACAGGTAGAGAAAAAAAATGTATTCTGTGCATATATATTTGCGTGTGGATGCTGTATTTTTCTATCAAATATTTTAATAAAAACTTTTACACTCGTTCATGTTTGCGGTTGTCGTGCAGCGTTATGTACACACCTTGTGTGTGCCAGCCTCTTGACCTACTTGCTGTTAATTTAAGACGTTTGCTCGAGTTCATAACAAAGACTCATCAGATTCAAAGACAGAAGTCAGAATCTGAAAATGAAACCTTTATTCAGTAACCGCGCATTGAAATGTTTGACATTAAATCCACATTTCTTCTCCAGACAATACAGTGCAGAAAATACCTTAACATTCGGACCAGGCCCATCAAGAAGTAAATACAATCATCATCATTATTCTCCAACGAGAGAAAGGACGGCTAGCTCGTGGATCTGACCAATCAGAGCACAGTATGCGACATGATTAGAACATTGAAAGGCCACCGACAAACTGGACAGAGTTCATGTTCTCACATTAATGTTTGTAAACCCACACACAGCATATAAACAGCATAAAAACATCTCAAAATGCATTGCTGACTTGTAGGTCAAATGTAATGCAGACAGTATAAAATAAGTTAATCTGTATATATATATTTTTTTTGTCTTATTTAGCAAGTGTGTATGTTGTTGCTTCTGGCACGAAGCGAACACCCATTACAGTTACATCGACGATGGCAGCGATAGGACAGAACGCGTCGGCGCCGCTCAGCCTCCACCGGGGGCTCTTCATTGGCACAGGTGTGTCCATACAGGTGGCTGGGAGGGGCTACCGCTCCACTCTGACTGGCTGATTGGCCGCCTGGGAGGGAGGCGGGAAGGGGGGGGCTACTGGCTGTGCATGTTGAGAACACGGAAGGAGTCGCAAACGGAGAGAGATGAGGGTCGATAAGGCGGAGAGGAAGAGCCTGGCTCATCGCTGGGGATCTCGCGCATCTAGAAGGCGAAGATCTTGTCCCTCTGGACGGCGTCGAGGTCGTCGTCCATGGTCAGGAGGACCTGGGAGGGAATCACAGAGGTGGTGGGGGATTTAGTGCTGTGGCATTAATTCGTTCACTCGTACGCTTCATTCTTTAGGATCGTACCAGGAAGGATCCGAACATGGCGATGGAGGAGAGGAAGTGCCAAATGTCGTGGTCGTCAAAGAACTGGAGCAGGATGCAGTCCCTGTTGTGCTCCCGAGACTCCGCCGGAGTTTTCTGCGCCAGGAGAGAAAACACAAAACACGTACGGTGAACTAACTGAGGTGGAACTACACGGCCGACGTGCGCTCTCACAGGCGGAAGGGTTCGTCCACCAGGTGTGTGGAAGCGCTGTGACTAAATCTACATCCAAATAAAACAGCAATTATAAAACAAAAACATTCTGCTCGTCAAACCCATTTATGACAGTTCACCTTTTTACTCTCCGGCTGGTTGCCTAGCTACAGAAAATACAACAGAGTATAATTGTCCTACAATTCAGTTTTGCTCGATTATGGATCAAGACGTGTGTGTGTGTGTGTGTGTGTGTGTGTGTGTGTGAGTGTGTTACTGACCTGCCAGGTGCTGAGCCCCTGGAAGAAGAAATACAGTGCGAGGCCCCACACCACAGCTGTGAACAGAATAATCACCAAGGGCAGACACTGGATCCTCTCGCCGCTCCGCAGCTAAAAACACACACACACACACACACACACAAATGAGCTTTAGATGTGCTGCTTTAAAAAGGAAGTCAAAACGCAGAGACAGTCACACACCTTCATAATGATGTAAAAGGCAAAGTAGAGCAGCAGGTTGCAGATGGCGATGGCCAGCAGGTAGGAGGCGAAGTCATTGGGTCGCTCTATGAGGCCGTACGCAGCTCTACGCAGGAGCGAGAGAGAGGAAGCAACACACACGTTAAGCCGTCGGGTTGTTCTGCCCCGTTCGGTCTCAGGAACCCTCGGCGTTTACTTACAGAGACCAGTTGACTATGTTGCCCATAACCAGCAGAACCATCCGGTCCTGTCAGACGAGGGGAGGGAGGACACAGGAGGTTCAGCGAATTGTTATCAACTCAAGGAGGCTCCTCCCACGTCGAAGCAGCTGCTTCTGGGTTCTACTCACAATGTACATGGGTCCGCTGCACTGCCGGATGCAATCCGTGTAGATGACGTGCACGATCCTGCGAAGGATCCCGGAGTCTGACGCAAACATACACGGGCAGATGTTAGCTTCACACTGTACCGCTGTGTATTTCATCACGCAGCGTTATTTCTATCTACAAGGAGCTGCTGTCGCATATTGCATTTTCATTCCAGTGGCGCTCTGACGTGATCTCACCGAGCCGCCAGCGGCCCATGTAGTAGAGCTGCGTGCTGAGCAGCATGGTGGCCAGGATGTGGATCACCGAGAACACGATCCAGAACACGTGGTTTCCTTTCCCAAACACCTGCGAGCAGACCGCCACAAACGTAAGACAGTGTGTGTGTGTGTGTGTGTGTGTTGTGAGACTGCTTGTGTGTGGGGGCACGTACCACTCCCAGCACAGAGAAGAAGATGACCCCGGCCAGGCAGGCGTACGCAGTGTAAGCACTCGCGTTGATGTCCGGGTGTCTCTTCTGGTACAACTTCAACATGCACAGTCCAGCGATCATGTACATGAAGGAGGTGTCTGCGGAGGAACAATCAGCACTCGTACGTCATCTCAAAGAAAGCACGGAAAAGGCTCGGGCCTCTGCCGCGGGGAACACGAAGGAGGACACACGCGGCCCGGGCGGAGGCTTACCGAACTGGAAGTTGGTGTAGTTGGGACAGACGTGGTAGCAGGCGCTCAGCAGGCCCTCCATCATCAGAGCCGTTCCCATGGCGTAGTACAGACCAAAGTGCTTTGGGATGCCACACTCCTGCAGGGCGCGAGAGAGGAACATGGAACTCATGAATCAGCAAATGAAGTTCAAGAAAAGGTCGCCATCTTCCCTCAAAGGGGCAGGCAACTGTGTGTGTGTGTGTGTGTTCCTCTACCAGCGCGTTGAGGTCGTTGCGCAGCAGAGCTCGCTGGTGGATGACGTCTCTCTTGAGGACGATCAGGAGGAAGAGGAGTCCCAGGAGCACGTAGCCCAGGTTACTGAGGATGTTGTTGAAGGCGCTGTGTGCGACAGGAAGTGCGCGACGGTACTCAAAACAGCAGCTGTGCGTCCAATGAGCCATCGAAACGGACGCGAGCCAATCACGTACCTCAGGGCCCCCAGCGGGTGAGCACACAGGAAGTTGTAGTAGCAGATGTCCTGGTTTCCCGTGACGTTGACCACCTGAAGAAGAAGAAGAAGAAGAAGAAAAGAGAGTCGCTTTAACATCTTTTTTTTAATCCGTCATAATGATCATAACCGGAGCGCTGTGTCCCCTGAACGCACCGTCTGGTAGGTGATGACCAGCTGGACGACCGGCAGCGCGTAGAACACAGCAATGGTGGCGATGTTCCTGCAGGGAAGGCAGCCATTTAGACCCGATCACTGCGAACACCTAAGGAATCCTTGTTATTGTGCCTTACTCACCAGAAGTAGATTTGGTATTTCTTGCTGAGGATCCGCTTGTCTTTGCGGGACAGGTCGGCCACGTATAGGAACTTCTGTAACACGAAGGGGAGGTTGTCGCGCGTCATCGGGGGGGAAGGGCGGAGGGAGGAAGAACAGAACAAGGAGGGTTCTAAAAAGAGAAACGCGTGAAACGTGCGTACTTTGGTGCGGACAATGTTTTTGTCCCAGTCAATGTCGTCCAGCGTGTCGTAGTCGTCCTCCTCCACAGAGCTCAGAGACTCCAGCCGGCTGCGTCCAACACTGTCCAGCGATCGCTCTGATGGAGCGGAGAGAGAGGAGGTCACGGAGACGAAGGAAAAGAGCCTTGGTGGTTTTTACGATGTGTTTGAACACAACACCTTTTTAAATAAGGTGGCAATTTCCAAACGTCTCAAAACAGAATTATTAAAGTAATTGTTGGTACTTTGATCTTTGCACAATTTGTATCATTTCACTGTTTATTTGCATCGAATGAGATTAGTGTTCAGGCCACTTCCTGTCCCATTGGGATTTGATTCAACGTGCTGATTGGTTTCTGCTTTTTATTTTTATATTTCTATGCGGCAGCGTGTGTCACCGATGCAGATGGCAAATTGATGAACGCGATTGAGGATTGGCCGACGTTTGAGAACCTCCTGTCCTGATGAACAGAAGAATAACAGAGAGAAGCCGTTGACTCCGTGCCGCGGAGGCGTTCTGCAGAGGGGCCGCGGCGGGACGGGCGAGACGGCGCGCGGCCTTACCAGCGTATCCGTAGTTGTCAGTGGACGTGGCGCTGTCCGTGATGGCCTCCGAGCTCAGCGTGCTGCCGTTGTCAGCTGGGAAACCAAACACAAGGGGATTGTTTTAGTTCACTGTCCCTCGGAAGCGTCGACTTAATTTTAAGAAGAGTCCAAAAACGTACTGAGCGAGCCATATTCATACGGTGAGGCTGGAGTTTTCCCTGCAGACACACACACACATTTAAAACGAAAAAGTAAGCATAGGAGAACAAAACGCACATAGAGACGAGCGATCCACTGCACACTAAAGCGCTCAAGAGTTGCACGAACACAGAAAGGGGAGAGGAGGCCACAACACATGCACGAGTCCACTGTTCCTTTTTCCGGCTCACACGCCTGAAAAACGAACAGTTCCGGTCGGTGAGCGAACGCGTGCAGCGCAAACCAGACAAGAAAACACAGCGGGAGAGACGGGCAAGTGAGAGCGAGTCACTGCGTCGTCGTACCATCTCCGTTCTTCCCGAGCAGAGAGGCTGCAGCTCCCATTAGCATGAGAGAGAGAGAGAGAGAGAGAAAGGGAAGGACACACATTCAGTACGTAAAAAGCCCCGCGGTTTTTCACATACTGCATTGTTGTTAGGTGTAGTTATTCATTGAGTGTTTACTTTAGCATCTCATCTACAGAACAGGATGAGGACGTTTAAAACGGAGCCCCCTCATCCATCCCGGCTGGTTGCTGGGTTACCTGTCTCGGAAGGCGACACGTCGGCAGGAACCAGACACTCTCTCTTCTTCATCCTGCACAAACTGGAGAGGTAAGACATGCCAGTTAGAGTCGCGGTGTTGCTCCGGCAGTGCAGATGTACGAATCCATATTCGCCCATTAGACATCAGCACATTTGGGTTGAACCAGGACAAAATGAAGAAGGTTTAAAAAATTAAAAAGAGTTTTTCATGTCTTTAAACACATTAAATGAAACAAAATCCAGTTCAAGTTATTGAAACCGTCCCTGTGACCCAAGACGAGGACGGTCTCTGGCTGCAGGAGTCTCACCGCTTGTTCTCCAGGCAGGCTGTGAGGAAGGTGAGCAGGTAGAAGGAGAGGAAGATCCCCAGACAGAAGAGCATGCCCATCACGTATACCTCCGCTGGGGAGTGAGAAGACACACGGTCACATGCCAACGCTCTCCTCCACGGCGTCATGCAATGACGCGGCTTTCACGCCGCTCACTTTTGATGGCGGGCGTGACGATCACGTCGATGTCCTTGCTGCGGTTGCCGGCGTCGATGAGCTCATCGGGACGGAGAGGATAGAAGCGCAGCGGTCCGCCGCACGCCTCGTCCTCCGTTTTCACCACCACCACCACGTAGAAGCTGTTGCTGGGAAAGTCTTTTCTCTGGAGGACGAGGGGAGGAGGTCGGGATTAGATGAGGTCTGTGCCGTCTCTGCTGAGGGGGAGCTTTGTCGGACTCTACCTGCACAGTGATGGCGCCTTTTTTGGTCATCGTCTGGTACATCCCGATGAAGGCCACGTTGTTGTCGAGGTCATAGACGGGGCACTGAAAAGAGGCAGAGAGACGGGAAGAACAGAAAGCACTGAAATAATGACAACAGGGAACCGGCAATGAAAACCCGGTGAATTCTATCAGAAGATTTCCAAATGATATGAACGTTCGCGTCGCACTGAATCAATGAAATCAGTTTTTTGGCCTTTTTTTTCGGCTCAATGCTGCGGCTGCAGGCCGAGAGTGTACCTGGATGTCCTGGATGGACATGACGGAGCAGGGAAAGGTCATCTCAGAGTTCACCTTGACGATCACAGTGTCCACCCCATCCGGGAAGATGTACTTAAAGTACTGAGAGGAAGAATAAAAGGGTTTAGGAAAGAAATGAATGACGGAGGTACAGGTAAGATACAAAAACATAGTTAGACTTAGATGGAATCATTTTTCCTCTCTTTCTTCACTTCTTGGTTGGAGTGCAACAAACAATAAAGTGAAACGAAAATGTGATGACACAAAGGACATCAACTGAAGAGAAAGATGACAACGATGAAGGACCCGACGCATTACTTTTATCTGTGAGCTGCTACAAAAAGGCTGAAAGGAGAAACACTACTCGGTTCCCTTTTTTTTTTAAAGCAGAACAAAAAGGGTGTGAAGAAAAACTCCCTGAGTAATTGTGTAAAACGTGGATCTCCCTCATTTCTTATACCTCAGCTTCTCTTGTGTCCCCCCCCACTATCCTCCCTCCTCCCTTCCTTTCCTCTACAGATCATGTGACAGTAGCGCTGGTAATACCTGCGGTTGGGACGGTGACGCCGTGAAGCTGAACTTCTTGTCCGTACTGTAAATCAAGACGAAGACAACAGGTCAGACGTCAGCTGTCGGTCGCCTGTGTGTTATAACGGATCCCCACTCACTGCAGGGTGAAGCTCTCCACGCGGCTGACCCTCAGCTGGTAGTTGGTTCCCTGGCTGGAGAGGGTTGACACGTCCACAAAGAAGAACTGGGTCTCTGAGGCGACCCGGGTCGGAGGCTGGCACAGGGTCCGGCCCACGTGGTTGTACGGGTACTTCCTCTGGTAGCTGGGAGGGAGACAGGCGAGCTCGTGTTCACGTCCGTTTTCAGAATTTAGTTAATGCGAGTTTGCATATCGTCTTCTTGCTTTTACCCGCTTGCAAACTTAATTTAGAATCTCACAACGGGATTATCCTGGATAAAGTTTTATATAAATATACGATTATATTTTAAGTGTGTTGCAAGAAATAAACAGGCCTCGACGTGAGGGATTATTTTGACACACTTGTTACTTGATGAGGACCAAAATCCTTCCATTAGATTATTTAATTTAGCGGGAGTTGACTTCATTCTGCTTCAAACTCAGGTGACCTGACTGGATCTTCAATAATCTCAAAACCACTGCTTACTGCGTCGCTCTCAACCGTTTTTTTTTTAATTTTAGGACGATAGTATAACAAAGTCCCTTCTGCATGAGACCTAATGGACTTCGCTCTGTTGACTTCGAGGAGGCTCAGTCACTGACACCAGCGTCGCAAAGATCCATTCTGGTGGACTTCAGAGGAGGAAGTGAAAGTCCAAGGTTCCCAAGAGATGGGCTGAAACATGCGCTGCCACGAGACCGAAAATGCAAGACGGTGACGAGGTCATTCTGCTGTTGCACAACAACCGAGAGGACCTTGGAGTGTGTGACACACGTATCACTTCCCACACAGGCTGTTGGCTAAATAGGGATAACAAACAGCTGAACAGAAGAAAGAAACAATGTCCACATACAACTATTAAAGCTCTGAAAAGCAGCACCTCCCGGCATAAATTAGACACTGCATCTAAAAACAACTCATTGTCCCAGATTTCCTTCCTATTTAAGTGAAAACACGGCTCCCTTCGCCAAAACCAGAACATAAGCTTCATACCATGACCTGAGAACTGTTTACTAGGGCTGAATAACAGCCTTGGATAATTCATTTTAAATTATATTTATTCAATAAACACTACAGAGGCAAGACTCTTAACACAAACACAAAGCGCCATACAAAACTCAATCATTTAAGCCCTGCTCTATGAATATGTTTTTGCTGAGAGTTCTTGGGATTTGGGGCTGTTGCTTGGCAACCGAGGACAACGAAGCACTTATTTTATTTATTTTTCGTCACAGATTGGCAGCACGTGACGCGGGGATATACTCACAGGCCCCTCAGGATGAGGGGGATCTGAAAAGACAGCACGGCTTGCTTCTGCCGCACCACGAACAGGATGGGACTCTCGAAGCCCTGTGACAAGACGTCCACGGACACGCGCACGCCCTCCGACTGAAAAACAAAACAAACAGAAAACAAAGTAAAAACACACTTAATGTCACTTACGTGTAACAAGTGTGCGTGCGTGTCCGCCGGCGGGTCGGCGTGAGCTCACCTTGTTCCTGGAGACGGTGTGGTTGAACGCGTAGATGGTCTGGTTCTCGCTTGTCACCGAGTCGTTGTACGTGGCGTCGAAGTCGGCCTCCTTCTGGATCACGTTCTTGGGCTCGCCGAGCGCGCCGCCGGTGCACGCCAGCTGGGTCACACAGAACCAGAGCAGCAGGGCCGCCGCCGTTCGGACGGCAGCCGCGCGGCTTTTTTTATGCCGCGACTTCCAGCTGCTCCATAACACCATTTTGTCCGACGCCGTCTTCCCGAACCGTTGACCAACGTTATTTACCTTCCCTCCTCCGCCCCTCCCCTCCCGGTAGCACTAACGGCAGCTCCACCCCATTCAAGGACTATTTATCGGGTAATAAAGCTTGCTAGCTTAACCGTGCCTCGTCCTGACCGTAACCAACAATAATAACAGCGGCTGCTAGCGGACAAGCTAAAGAGCTTACCACTGGCTAGTGAACGAGCCCCCCCGCCAGCTGTCAAATCGATAGCACGAGGTCCCACAAGTTGTCGACGGCAGTCAACCGGACGTCACCCGAAGAAGTGTGCAAAAGCCGTCAGCTAGCCGCGCTAACGTTAGCATCGCTGGTCGGGTCGCTGGTGATGTGGCTCCGTGCGTTCAACACATCGGGAGTTCGGTTCCAGCGCAGCGAAAACCCTGTTAAAAATAATAACATCGGGATGTGGCTTTCTCCTTCCGTGTCATTTAAAGACTGACCGGTGGAAGCGACTGTCGCGGACTTTATTCGCAGCGCCGCAGCACTACGCAACGATCTATCGAGCGGAATGTTAACGTTGCGAGACGCACCGTGTTTACAATGACATTAGCTCCTGCTCCCCCCCGCCCCTCTCCACAGCCACGCTCATACGTAAACAAACTGCGCAACGTGATGACGTCATGGCTTTGCTTCAGACGAGCTCAAGATAAACACATGGTTTGATTAGATTAGATTTCATTAGACAATGAAATGCAGTTTTAACCAGAAAGTGCAAGAAAGCAGCTAAAGTGCTGAGTATACATGTGTATATATATATATATATATATATATATATATATATATATATATATATATACACACACATATATATATATATATATATATATATATATATATATATATATATATATATATATTTACACATGTATACTCAGCACCGATATTAAGCACCAAATATGCATGATGCAGTGCAAAGGTGGCATAAATGTTGATTCGAAACCAAATCCTCCATCATGTCTTTTCTTTTATTATAAATTATTCTGTTTTTATTTAATCGTATTTGTTTGGTCTGTGTCGGTCCATTAGTCTGATCAAGCTTTGTTGTTTATGTGCTTAAAATGCTTACCTGAATCCTTTGTTTATTAGGTTTTACCAATAAAACAGTTTTATTAAATACTTTCACCACAAAAAAACTCAGTAATTAGTTTGGAGACAGAAAACGTAGTGTATTGTCATTATCCAGTCAGCCTGGCACTCAATAACACCTGACTGCCAATATTCATAACCTAGATCTCCCAAATAAAACATTTAGTTTCACCCCACACCATTGTAGATTACTGTCCGCCTGAAATACAATGTATTAACAATACTATGAAAGAAATGTGTTATATGTGTTATCATTTAAAGCATGTTCAGGAAAGAGTCTGACATCAAGACCAATGACTGACTCTATTTTTGGGGATCTCTGGTGATCTGGGGTTTAGGACAATTTTACTCAGTCGGCAGCCCAATTTTAGGTTGCAGTAGCTCCTTTCTACCACAGGGGGTTGCTGTCTACAACCTCCTGAGCTGGTTACGGAATAGAATATATTTATATTTAATTGAATTAAGACTGCAGCCAATGTAGTGGTTGTGCCTAAATAATAAAAGGTAAACCGTCCTCCAATGCCAACTGACATAGTTTAAATATATTTAACACGTGGGGAGTTTCCTCATTGAAACCAACTATTTGGCATATACTTATAGTGCTAGATTGTGCGAAATGGTTTAAATTGACTGTAAAGTTGGTCTTGATTTATGGTTGAAATGCAGTTATTGTAAGTCACTTTGGATAAAAGCGTCAGCTATATGACATGTAATAATGTAATGTAATCCTCAGTTAAAATATATCCTTTTGTCTGGTTTCCTCAACTGGCAGATTGTATATACTCCTTTAAGGTCCCGTGGACCCCTCCGATTGTAGTGCGGCAGCTCGCAAAGAATCACTGAAGCATGGGAACCGGGGCTTGATTGCGCACTTCTTCGTCGCCCGGGCAACCGCAATACGTTTGCTGTGGATGAAGTCATTTGTTACGCCGATCGTTACCATGGCTACAACCCAGAGAGGGCGCTGCGGAGGAGCGTTGCACGTAAAATGACGCAGGGCGGGGGCGTGCCCGTGATGCGCGCTGCGCAAGCTGCTTGTTGTTCCCGCAGAGAGGCGAGAAGATGGCGGCCGTGTCAAGCGGAGGTGCTGCTGGGTCCGCTGCGGCCGGGATTACGCACTCTGCCCGACCGACCCACGCAGGCATGGGCTCCCAGAACCGAGCCCAGCCGTCCTCCGGCATCAACCACCCCAGTCGCACCGGCACGGCCCCCGGGTGCATCACCGGTCCTGGCCATACTTCATCCACCAGGCCCCCCCCAGCCCGAGTGGGCCACTACGAAATCGAGCGGACCATCGGCAAGGGAAATTTCGCGGTTGTCAAACTAGCCACACACATCATTACCAAAGCGAAGGTAAGGCGACTCGTGTCCGAGCCTTGGCGGTGCACAATGACAACCTGTCATTGTTTAATTCCACGCCGGTCCCACCATGTAAGGCTAACGTTACTCGGGATGACGCTGGGGCCTTCTTCGGGCTCAGGAGACACAGCGGCCAGCCCGCTTTGGTGACACCGCTGCTCGGTGTAGGTAGAGGGGAGGGGGGTGCGCTCCGCTCCCTTCGACATCTCCCAACTGCTGGAGCCAGACACGCTCGCCGTTGAGACTTTACGTGTATTATCTAGCTGCGTTATTGAAGGAAAGCCACGACGGTCCGGGGTTAACGGGCGGCAAAGCGCAGAGGACGGAGGGAAGGGTATTTGCCGAGATGAAGAAGAGGAGACTCCGATTGCTCCGACTGTAGTAACGTTAGCTAGCTTAGCCCGTTGGCTAATTAGCTGCTCGGCTATCTATATCTTTTCACATCACGGCAACGCGTCGGGTTCAAAGTTATCCAACCTGCTGGCTGGGTGACTTTGAACTAGCAGCGAGCTTCCGAGCTTGTTGGTTGTGGCTTAGACTAGTCTTGCAACTCTTTGTGTTTAAAATCTAACGTTACGTAAAAAGCACCCCGGAAAACTCGTTAGAGCCAACGGTGGGGAGATGCTGAGAATGTAACGTTAGCGTCCAGATGAAGCTACTTCTACACAACGTTCACAACGTTTCTTACGTCTTTATTTCGTCCTGCTCACTACTGAAGCAGTTTGGCAAAACCTTTTTTTAAATCTGTGTCCATTTATTTACATTTAACGTTATATACATTTGTCGTATGATATCCCAGGTAGCCAGATGACGTTGAGTTTGCTCCAGTTCGAAGTATACTGGACACCATTTTCAACAAACGACCCTAGAATCACACAGTGCTGACGCTACATACGTGTAACTAGTGTGTAACAATGTTACACAAGCTTTTGGTCATGTTTGTGTTTGCGAACTTTTAAATCGCGTTTGACCTATTGAATCGGCTGCCTTCTGGGAATTTGACTCCCGGTGTTTGGGCTGCCTCTTCCTTAGCTGACGTGTTGCGTCCAAAAGGCCGAAGAACAAAGATCTAATGGGGAAAAGCCCCAGTTTGTGAATCACAAAGAGCAACAACAACAACAAAAAGCAGCATCTGTAACAAGAAACGATGATTTCCATCCTACTGACTTCTACTCAGGTCCAAGCGTGTGGTCCGGTCACATTGGACCATTGACACATTGTGATAAGGATGCACATCCTTCTTTGCGCGACACACTCGCGGGGGGGTAGCTTAAGCCTGCACTCTCAGCTTGTGCGGTGTAATTCTTCGAAGAGCGAAGAGCCCTTAATTCGGATGGCACAAACAGAGGTGTGCCGCGGGCCGCTGACTCTGCAGCTTTCCTTCCATCCTCTTGTTGACATGCACACAGGCCGGCAGACACGAGTCATTCGGGTGCTTTGCTCCGCATCGCCCTGAGAACCCTCCCACTTGGCTTCACGAGGCCAAAATAAACGAAGGTCAGTGAGTGCTATGTAGTGTTTGCATGTCAACGCGGCAGCAGACGTCCTGGAAGGATTCCCGATGTGTTGATGGACTAGTGTTTGCAGCGAGCTCTGGTGTTTGGTCTTTTATGAGAGCAATACAAAGACCGTAGCATTGTTACAGTGCGGGATGAATGCGCTGCTTATGAAGCTTTACTCCTTTTTTGTGTGTGTGCGTTGTTGTTGTGTCTGGCTTTCTGTCACCGTGTGAGAGACGGGCAGAAGACAAAAATGACAGTGGACCACGGGGTGAAAGAGACGCCTGGTTGGGGTGTCTGATAACGGCGCGACCAGTCAGCGCACGATTTTCCCGATAACAATCAGTATGGAAATGACGATCAGTCATCACATGTGCTCCGGATCCCTCTTCCGCTGACTCGTTGTTCTAACCCACCAGTGAGAAACGCTGACTGGTCCGGTTGTCGGACGCAGCTCCACGACGTCCTGCGCACAAGCGGGCCTGGTTATACACACTTGGTTTGCCTCATTGGCTCACCGTTGTTTTTGTTGAGTCCCAACACATTCAACATGCAATTTAGCATTTACGCCACGTGATTTGCCAATTCTTGAGGCTGCCGGCGTGTGTGTGTGTGTGTGTGCCCGCACACGGAGAGGCCGCTGCACACGCAAAGCTCCGATGGCTGGTAGCTACTGTGCTGCACCTGGATGTCGCAATAGTGAAAGTTCATCTCCTGCAGACAAAAGGGCCACTAGTGAAGTGGAAGTCAAAACAGAAGTGTTTACACACTCCCACATACGCCGGGCCAGAGGCAGTTGGGCCACGCTTTGCTGAGGGCTTGATGAATGTTTTTTTTTTCCATCTCTATAAACTTTATTGCCTGTGACCTTTTTCAACAAAGGACGTGTGTTCTCTGGTAGCTCCTGGTTATACTATGAGCTCTACACGTTGGTCCATAATACTGCTGAATGAATGTGGAGAACTAATTAAGCTAAACGGTAAATATTGGTCAGCATGGTAGCTTTGCACTGCAATTATGTGACCAATGGTGTCTAATAATAATACGCAGTGATACATATTAGTAAATAAGATCCAATGCTAATTTGATTCTATATGCACACAACTTTTTACCTGCAAACATTTCATATTTTGTGCATAATAAGCTACAAAATGTTTGTTAAATAGATAATTACCGTATTCATCTTGCACAGGGGGTGTGATTGTATATACATTTAAGACCATAAATCAAGAAATGTAACTGTTAATGTAAAATTAATCTGACCATTTGCTAAAATACAAAACACAGTACTCTTTTCACACTACAAAAAAAAGGTGAACTTTGATTTATCATAAGCAATAATGGAAATATTGATATGTTATTTATATTATCAATGCAATAATCAAGATACTATTGTTCTGTCGGTCATATACGTGACGTATATGCCTGTAGTGTATCATGACTGAGTCCATGTGTCCTGTGTGATAAGCCCCTTTTAATGCTGACACACTTTGTGTAGTACACTGGCAGGGTGAGCCATGGTCGGTGTCCTTGTGCGCCCGGGGACACGCTCTGTCTCGCCGCGTCCAGATGACACCCGCGGCGTGTGTCCCGGTCGGGGGGTTTTTTGTTTCTCCTCCTGCCGTCCCTCAGCATCAGTGTCTTCTTAAGGCGAGAGGAGGATGAGCAGGAGGAAGAGGGGGGGGGCAGGCAGGGCGCCAAGCGTTAGGTAACGGGCCCAAATGTAACAATTGTACTCTGAGATGCGTCATCCCCTCTCTGATGCTCAGAGACGCACACACACACAAACGTTATTTTATTTGGGCGAATAATGTGACAAAGGCTGTGATTTCCGCCTCGCTTGTCTTCCTGCCTCCTAGTCATCTTCTGAGTGGTGTGAACCCAGCGAGGTTCAAACGACGTGAGGGAGGACGGTGCAAGCTTCGTCAGCATGATCCTCCTCATCGGTGTTTGTGCCCCTCCCTCCTGTAACCGTGGCACCGCAATTATCATCCACAGCGCCGCTTGTTGTCGGATTGCGTTGCCATGGCTTGTTAGTTGGAGAAAACGTGCTGCCTCGAAGTTATGCTGGTTTCCATAGCGATGACGGCGGTACCACCCTTCAACCGCGGATTCTCGATGGTACTGCCTGGCCTTAGGCTGAGATTTTAATCAGCATCTCTCAGCGGAGTATGAATGTTGACCAATTCTTTTATTGATGTGTATATAGATGCTTGCATTTTTTTAAATGATGTTGAGTCAACGTTCACGCTGATCGGAATGTTGACCGTCCGGCGTCTACCAGTTTCCTGTGACGTTGTCATGCAGGAACTGCAGTTTGTTTTTTTTTGTTTTTTTTAATCCACAACCTGCCTCTGCATTGGAACAAGGACAAATTATTTTTGATGCTCCAAAAGGCCGTGTTTGAGTTTATAAGCTCGATTTGCAAATACAACAGTGTCAGTCGTTGACCCAACTGGTTGTGCTCGGGTGTTTACGCCCGTCATAACTGACTAAGTGGAGACTCTGCTGTGCAAAAAAAAACCGAGGGAGTTAAAGCACAAGCGGCAGATCAATGTGCAATGTCCCGCGTCTTCACACTTCAGCGCGTCCCCACTTCTGCACTCTCAACTGAGTCATTTCCACACACAAACTCTCCCCGGCACGCGTGGAGGCGCCGCGCTGACTCACGCCGCCTGTACGCTTTCAACTCGCCGTGTGCAGTCGTCGTACTGACCCGCTGTGTGATGTCTTTGTGACTTGCAGTCACAGTCTGAGCTCGATAACGAGCAGCTCCTCGCCAGCCGCCGTAAACGCAGCGTTTGCAGAAGTCTCGTGTTTGCGTATTCCCGCATGGCGCGGGTTATAAGCCTGAGCATTGGGGGTGTTGTCATTTGCGTGACCTGCTGATGAAGGTTAACCTCATACATAAGGTCATTGTGTGTGTGTGCGTGTGTGTGTGCGCGGATGAGCATGTAGACGTTACACCAAAGACCTGATTCTTTCCCTGGGATTAGCCTTGTTATCGTTGAGTCATGGATGTTTTCAAAGTTAATGTCACAGATCTAAAGACGGCTGTGAGACTGAGCGTCTTTTGAATAGGCTTGTTTTTCTCGATTATGTTTAGTTTCTACAAGCATTTGGGTTTATCTGCTGCTTGTCCAGCATCATAACATTGTATTATTCTCTGTCCTTGCTTGTAATTATCACTCTGGTATGAACCCAAAATGTACAGATTTTGCTGTGATATAATTTCAAAAAGCAAAAGTACACTCATAATTTAACAAGCAAACGGCGCTGCCTACGTGGATGTTGAAACGGTGGTTAGAAAGACATTTTAAAAAAGATTTTTTTGAATCTGCCGATTGCAACGGCAACTTCCCAGAAGCCTCCTTTCTCCTGTTGCCACAGGTGATTCTCCAGCTGAAGAGGCGGGATTTGAACTGGAACCAATTAGAGCTGTGCACCTCCAGTCTCCATTTCTACATCTGTGGGTGGAGAAAAGCCACCCTGTTGTTGTTGTTGTTGTTGTTCCCATTTGGTGAAGTGGATGTAATCGGCTCATTCTGAAGAAAGGCAATTCTAAACATAATGTATTCCATTTCCGCCAACAGATCCCTAAATGTTTCACACGTCATCTTTATGCCTCAAAGGAAGCTGAGTGGACGGTTGTGTGATGTGCCGTTAATGGTCAGAACTCCTCCGTCGGGCACCAGCTGCTACGTGTTAAAGGCACTGTCATGTAACCGGAGGGGCTATGTGACACCGGCCTCTAGTTAGTGTGTGTGTGTGTGTGTGTGTGTGTGTGTGTGTGTGTACCTCCAGACCTTTTGATAGAACATTCTAGAGCCATTGAAGCCAATGCAATGCAGACTGGACACCCAAAGGCTACTAAGATGCATCACATGCAGACTACATCCTGGAGCTAAACCATGAAACCAGCCCCCTTTGAGATGTAGAATGAGCTAAAAATAGATTCTGAGAGCTTAAAATAATTCATACACAAACATAAAAACTAAAAAAAAACCTTTTACTTGATTTGATTTAAAATGGTACCCAGCAGCTACAGCCCGTCTGCACAGCGCGCAAACACAGCGCTCCAAAAGTCCAAACGTTTAATGTCCCAAAATTGTGCCTCATTGTGTATTTTTTGGCATTTCAAATCCAGTATTTGGACGAGCACTGTTTTCTGTCTTGCTCCCCTTCACACGAGGCCAACTCCGTAGAAATGAACCTATTGTGTTTTTCCCAGTCTTTCGGGATGATGACATCATTATATCCTGAGATCAGACGGTCAAAGCTTCAGGTGAAAAACCTCAACTGGTACATTTTTTTTTTTTTTAGAGTCCAACTGATCTAACAATGCAATCATCATGAAAGATAAATGGTAAACAAGTGAAATTTGAGACCCAATGTAGAAGACCTTCAAACACCACGTGATCCGGGAAACCCCCCGTTTCCCTCGACGATCGAGTTCAGAGAAAAGTTATTCCTCTTTGTGTGATAAAACATTGTCTGTTCTGTTGCGGCCGCACTCGAGATAAACCAGCCGCGCACACTGCTTCTTCCTGTGTGCTACTCCTGCCCTCCTTCGTTCTTGCAGATTCCGTTGAATTACTCGGATCCTTCGTAGTCCGAAAACGAGGTGATCGCTGACATCTCGCAGTTTGATGCATTTTAACGACTTTTTCTCGTGCTTCAGCGTCGTTTCCTTGACCTGATCATCGCGCCGCGGTTCAATGTTAATCTGGGGAAAGTAGGCGGTCTACTGCGTGGCAAGTTCCTCAATCCTCAGTACCCGGTTGGTATCGCCAACGCTTTTGGGATACTGATTTTTTTTTTGAAAAAGTAATCTTCTGATAGACATTTTCCACAATTGTGCGATTCCATTGGAAAGGAAGCGACACTGGGATCTGGATCCATGCCACCATTGGATGTGACTCTGTGTCCTCCCAGGAGCCTCCTCACTTCCCCTTCCTGTCTGCAGCAGGAAGTCCCCCTTTGCCAGGCTTCAGACGGCCTTGTTCGTGTCTCTCATCAGGAAAGGGAGCGATGGCACCAAACAGAATTCAACATGTATTTGTGTGTCCGTGTGTGTGTGTGTCAACGCAGGGCGCATACTTTCCATTTTTTCACACGCACTCTGACTATGCGCATCTATTTTTGGAAGGAGCTATGGGGTTTCTTGTGTTATTTTTTTTTTTGTTGAGGGCCTCGTTGGAGCCGCCTGATTGAAGTCATTAAAGTCGTCTGTCCGTCGCTAAGTGGCAGCTCTAAGCTGCTGTCGCGCGGCGTCACCAGTCTGCCGCGCCGCAGCCATTGTGTCCAGCTCGGCTGTTTGCGCAACGGCCCGGGACTCGCTGTCCCAGGTTCACGGCCGGGGGTCAAGTTATCCAAACAGGGATCGGAATCTAGGGACGGCACCGCGTGTGACGGCACACTGTTGGGCAACGCGTCCGCTTAGGGAACGGCCATCCCGCTCGTATGTTTTTCCACTTTCGTCGTTGTTTCACTGCTCGTTTCAGCGACTGTTAACTGGTTACAGTAAACGGAGTCTCACTCCCGTTTCTTTTGGCTGGTTATTTTTCCGGCACTCTGCTTTTCTCTAATTATTACCATTTGAGCTGGTGAACAAATGGCGAGGTTTAACTTCACCCTCTCCATCCCGTACTTGTGTCTCTCCGTCTCCCAGGTGGCTATAAAAATAGTGGATAAGACCCAGCTGGACGATGAGAACCTGAAAAAGATTTTCAGAGAGGTGCAAATCATGAAGCTGCTGAAGCACCCCCACATCATCCGCCTCTACCAGGTACGCTTCCCACCCCGCCCCCATCGTCTTACGTCTTACGCCTGGGACCGACAGAATATATGCTCGTTACTGCGGCAAGGTGCTGGAAAAACCACAGACTGAGTAAAGTGTTTCTGTTCTATTTGGACCTACCTGTGCGTAACGCTGCTTACTCATGCGATTGCGTAACGGGGCTCCGCCTGTCAGAGGGCCGGCAGCGCCTGGTTGTTATCATTGCTTTGTGTCTTCAGGTGATGGAGACGGAGCGGATGATCTACCTGGTAACGGAGTACGCCAGCGGTGGAGAGATATTCGGTAAGGGAGTTCCCACCGTAATCATCGCCTCTCCCCTCTGCTTTACACTTCACTGGTCCTTTTTTTTTTTAACAAACGTCAAATGACAGACTGCTCCTCTTGTGATGGTTTCTTCATTTCAATAAACGTGCATCTCACTTCCACTTTCCCTCGTCTTTGCGGAAAATGTGGTTCTAAAACCCACTCGTCATCCCTACGTCCCATCCCTCCACCCAAAAGAGAATCCTCGCATATTCACAACAAAGCACGCGAAACTTCTGAACCGTCCCATTTGTCGCGTGTGTTTGCAGACCACCTGGTGGCTCATGGGCGCATGGCGGAGAAGGACGCCAGGAAGAAGTTCAAACAGATTGTGGCAGCGGTCCACTTCTGTCACTGCCGCAACATCGTCCACCGAGACCTGAAGGCGGAGAACCTGCTGCTGGACCACAACCTCAACATCAAAATCGCAGGTGTGGGTTCGTACCGAGAATGTCTGTCAGGGCGGGGGCGGGGCGGGGGGAAGAGGGGGGGTTTCGGGGGCTGCCTCGGTGAGTGGGCGAAGGCGAGTGTCGGACACGCGCTGCCCCGTCCTGCAGCGCTTCCTTTTGGTGGTAAACCTCACCCTCTCGCCCCGCTCAGATTTCGGATTCAGCAACCTGTTTGCTCGAGGACAGCTTCTGAAGACGTGGTGCGGCAGCCCTCCGTACGCCGCGCCAGAACTCTTCGAGGGCAAGGAGTACGACGGGCCCAAAGTCGACATATGGGTGAGTCGAAAGACCAGCAAAAAAGTTTTGCCGGTTGATGGCCCTGCTCGTACGCGCCGTGCTCACGGGACTCTTTCTCTCTCTGCAGAGCTTGGGTGTGGTGTTGTACGTGTTGGTGTGCGGCGCCCTGCCTTTCGACGGCAGCACTCTGCAGAATTTGCGAGCGCGCGTCCTCAGCGGAAAGTTCCGCATCCCCTTCTTCATGTCCACAGGTAGTACTCCGCTCCTTCCCTCTTCTCGTGTCTCCTCACTTCCTCCTCCCCGGACCGAACCGCAATCTGCGCAGAAGGTCATTGGCTTCACATCCGTGATGAATGATTAATGATGCACAGTCTTTGTGTTTTGTTGTTGTTGTCTGTGGTGCAAGATGGTGCCGAGAGAAACAAGAAACATGCTGAGTGCGTCTTTTACTCGTCATGAGACCTTTTTGTATGGCGCATCGTTTATATCCGTGTGCGTTTATAGCCAGCAAACCGTATGTCGTGTGTGTCTGTGTACACCGTTTGCGTCCTTGCTCAAGGACCCACTCACAGATACAACGCTGCTCGTGTCAAACTGTTCCTTGAAAACGCTCGTGTGGCCAATTAGGGTTGAGAGTATTCTGTGGCTGTGAGGTTCTTCCTCCTATGAGGAAACAATACTATAATGGCAATAAATAAAGTGTGTGTGGAGTGAATATTTGAATAACAGTCTTGCAGTGGGGTGTTACTCTTTAAAGGTCAAAAGAACTACAGCATGCTTTCAGTATTGATGGACTTCCTGAACATAAAACCGACGCAATAACAATTTTAAATTTAGCTTCTCCAAATCGCTCCATGTCGTTTTTCCTTTTGTAATGTGTTCCGCGTGGCCTCCTCATGTGTGTCTCTGCAGACTGCGAGTACCTGATCAGACACATGTTGGTGCTGGAGCCCAGCAGACGGTTGACCATGGAGCAGATCTGTAAGAACAAGTGGATGAGACTAGGAGATCCGGACCCGGACTTCGACAGGGTGAGGCTCCTTGTCGGCGAGCAAAAAAACCTCTTGCCCCAACTTGAGTTTGTGTGTGTGTGTGCACTTCTTTTTTTTTGCACACTCACTATACTATTAACTCTGTCTCTCGCCTCCAGTTGATAGCGGAGTGTGAGCAGGTCAAGACGGAGAGGGAGGTTGAGCTAATCAATGAGCAGGTTCTGATCGCCATGTGCGAGATGGGCCTGGATCGGGAACGCACGCTTCAGGTGGGACACTAATGCGCAGCCGATGTCGTCAAATCTCTCTCTCGGTGCGGCCTGAGGAAAAAAACAGTTTAAATCTATTGATCTATCGATTCTGCCTTTGCTCCTCCAGTCCCTGCAAACGGATGCATACGATCACTACAGCGCCATCTACAGTTTGCTGGCCGACCGCCTCAAGAAACACAAGACCCTGCGCGTTGCTCCGCCCACACCGCGCTCCATCACCTATCCTCTCAGCAGCGTGCAGGTAATTCACCCGCAGAAATGCCGATTCTGATCTGACTCTGGTTCCGTCAACACTTTGCTATTCATTCGTTGTCGTGTTCCTCAAAGACTCATCTTAAAGTATCGGTGCGAGCTTGGCGCATAGTGCCCCTGTTGAAGGTGCTTACTTGTCCACTGAGTGAAGTTGATTGCTTTAACCCACATTCACCAAATCCCACTACACTAACAAGATTGCTACTACATTAGTATAATCCTCACACAACCTGTGTGTGTGTGTGTGTGTGTGTGTGTGTGTGTGTGTGTGTGTGTGTGTGTGTGTGTGTGTGTGTGTGTGTGTGTGTGTGTGTGTGTGTGTGTGTGTGTGACCAGCAGACGGATCCGCAGGGTAATCCCGTTAGCATGACCGTTCCACACGTGCAGCTCATCAACCCAGAGAACCAGATCGTTGAGGTAAGTCCGCTGACGGTCGCGTCGCCATGGCAATGCAGTCAGGCTCCTGCTTCATGATTAAGCAGGCCTGCTTCTAAAGCGTACATATTGGAATTGAAACTTACTCAAATTGTGATTCTGGTCGTCTGACACATTGAGGCACACAAGCGTGACACACGCACACACACACACACAGCACACGCGTGCTACGAAGGGGCCTTTCTAAGCGACAAAAAACGCTTTTGTGTGTTTGCTGCACAGCCGGACGGCAGCATGGCGCTGGACAGCGATGAAGGGGAGGAGCCATCCCCCGAGGCCATGGCTCGCTATCTGTCAATGAGGCGGCACACCGTGGGAGTACCAGACCAAAGGTAGAACTCTGCCATCTGTTGTTGCTAAGCAATCACAAGTAGTCGTTTCACTCTTTCACTTTTCGCTGGCTGTGTCTCTAGTAGTAACTGTTCCTCATTGTCCATCATTTCCATCGCGGTTTTTATTCACACCAACTTGCTGAGTGATCAGTGGGTTACTTAAGATCGCCTTTTTAAATATTCTATCCTAGGGAAGACCTTACTGTTGTTCAAATGATTGCTTTACGTAAACCGGTGATGCCCTCTGTCATCGAATGTGAAGAAATTGACTGTCCTGCCGTTGTCCCCTCGTCCACCACAGGACAGAGATGCAGGAGGACCTCCAGAAGCTGCCGCCAGGTTTCCCTCGCGGTGCGGTTCCCCAGCCCCCTTTCCCCCCGCTGCTCCCCACCATGGGCCAAATGCACACTCTCATTCCCGCGCAGAGCTTGCAGCCCACGCAGCAGCTGGAGTACAAGGTACGGTCCGCCGGGTTCGGTTGGACGCCGGCTTTTTTCGCAAAGGCAACAGTTAGTATGCAGAAGCCGCCCCCAAATATCCTCTGCTTTGATTTTCCCGACTCTTTCCCCTCCCACCCCCAGGAGCAGTCCTTGCTGCAGCCCCCCACCCTGCAGCTGCTCAACGGCATGGGGCCTCTCGGTCGAAGGGCCTCCGACGGCGGCGCCAACATTCAACTACACGCTCAGCTCCTCAAGAGGCCCCGGGGGCCCTCGCCGCTTGTTGCCAGCCCGGTGAGGATCTGGGTCTCCGCGTCTGTAGCGATGTATATCTCCCCCCCCACGTAGAAACGGGAGTGCTGACTCGTGAATTCTTTGCCCTCTCTAAGCACCCGATCCCTGCAGTAGCTCCGGTGGATGAGGAAGGTTCAGACGGAGAGCCGGACCAAGAGGCAGTACAGAGGTGAGCCACAAGGGCGCTTTTTGGTGAAGGGGTACACTGTACAGGGGCGCTGTCTAAAGTGGATACTCTGGAGGGCCACTGAGTAAATAAACCATATACAGGCTAAGGTACATCAGGCTGCAGACATGCACGACATCATGACGTTGACTACAGTTAATTGAATAACTTTTTTTATAAAAATAAAAAGGCATACACCAAAACGAATATGCCAAAGCAGAGGACGCTTTCATGCAGAAAGCCTTTTCAAAATAAGAGCTTTGACATGGAAGGGAGTGAAATGATAAAGGAAGAGAGGGTGGGATGTTGGGCTTTCCTGGCGGTCCTCCTCAGACAGCACCCTCTGTAGGCAGCACCCTTGGTAGGCCGCACCCTCGGAAGACTTCGCTGGTGTCCTGGGTTGCTGGGAGTGAGTGCCTCTTGGCTGCACTGCTTTGTCCCTGCGGGAGGTGGCCGCTCTCACGCTGTGGTGCTTACACCGTCTCTCTGCCTTTCTCCATTGCGCAAGTGCTTTCTGCCACACTTCCAAACTCAATCCGCCACCAAGCCAACTCTTTCGCCAAGAGCTTCTTTCTCTCTCATTTCACAAAGCGCAAAATTAGTCTCTGGACTCTCTCTCTTTCTCACACAGCTTTGCTAACTCTGAAGCTTGCAAACCGCCCCTCCCTCCCCCCACCCCACCTCCTCTTCTCATTCCCCCTAAAAAGACATCCAGTCCAATCCTTAAATTGGAAGCTGGGGGTTGTGGGATACCCATTAGCAATAACTTCCATCTATGGTGTAATTATATATAATGTCTTTCTGATTGGCTAAGCTGATATGAGTGATGGCACTCATTGGCAGAGGTGGAAAGGGGCTGGCTTCCGTCCCCCCCGTTTCCATTAGCCAATGAGGACAGAGAGCTGACCAGCGCTGCTTCCTGTCTCCCACCCTCACCCCCGTCCTCCCCCCCTCCCTGCGGCCCAGGTACCTGGCGAACCGCTCCAAGCGGCACACGACGCACGCGCTCACGAGCACTTCGCATGGCGAGGCCTCGGCAGAGTCACAGCGGCCCCAGGGCCCCCGCCAGAGGGGGGGCTGGGCCCCCGACACACACACCCGGTGAGGGGAAACACCCGCTCCGAGCTGTATATGCACACACACACACACACACGCATTAAATGAGGGGAATATTAACCCCGTCTTTTTCAATATCTCTCTCATTCGCACACACAGCTGATCTCACACACACACACACACACACACACCCGCGCACAAATATTGCAGAGGATGCACCTTCAAAGGAAGGTTGTTTGGCACACTGCGAAGTATCACCAGCTAACCTGTTCACTTTGTTTTCCCTGTGAACCTGGAAGGAGCAGGTATTTGACCGGTTTGGATTTAGCAGACTAGTCTTGTGTGAGCAACCCCGCAAAGCCAAATCGCGTCCTCCTCTGTTCATTTCCTGTCCAATAGGAGTTTTTGTGTGTGTTTTCGCCATTGTGTCTCACTCCTAGCGGTCCCCAAAAGTGTGACCTTCCTCCGACTAGAAAGTCTTTTGTGTTTGGATGCTTTGGCATAAAGCTGGTGACTACGTTGTGGCTTCGTAAAGGGGAAGCTGTTGTCGTGGGCGAGCAGATGCTGTGATGTGCCGGCCATCCGTATGCGTAGTAGTTGTTGTTGTTACGCTTTTAACTAGGCAACGAACAGTAGCTCATCTCCTCCCCTTGCCGTTGATGCCAGATGTTTCTGTGTGCGGCGCTTAGATGAGGTCTTAGTGAGAAGCGTCATGAAGCGTCACTTTATGTCCTTCGCTGGAAGTGTGGCCCTTAGAGGTGTTTCCTTAACATTGGTATGTATGTACATGTGCTTGACCCTTTGTTAACTCATGATCAACTCACGTTTATTATTCTGAAAGATTTTGTGTTGACTTCTGAGACAATGTGTCGCTCGCGCTGCTGACCGTTTGTGAACGGTCCTCTTCAAAGTAAAACTTCCCTCCATGGATGAAACCATTTAGGAATAAATGGCGGATTCATGTGATTTTTTTTTTAATGTTTAACACTCGCTGTTAACCCTGAGGGAGACCTCTAGTGGGCTGCCCAGGCACTGCAGAATGGTTGTCTTTAATAAAGAATTAAAAAGTTTGGTAATTTAGAGACCTGCGTCTTTGCAAACATTCTCCCGGATCAAGTGGCGCAAATAAAGTGATGTAGGAGATGAGGTGACATTACATCACATACGTTACGTTGATAACAGCAGGCAGTGGCGGGTGGCAGACCGAGGAGAAACACTTAATCATTTAGCGTTTCTTTCATGAAATATGTTTCTTCTGACGTAGTTCTCTGAAATCTGAAAGAAGGCCGTTCAATGACAACATTTTGAAGCCTGTTCTACACATCAGTCATATAGCTTGAAATATTTTGTGCACGTTGGAAAAGATCAAGCTTCTCAAGCGTGTCCTGTTTCTGTGTGTGTGTGTGTGTGTGTGTGTGTGTGTGTCACTGTCTCTCATTATCTGTCCCGTGTGTGTGTGTGTGTGTGTGTGTGTATTTGCGTACACACGTATCCGTCTGCTCCCTGTGGTCCCCTCCTCAGATCCAGCTATAAGGACTGTAACACCCTTCACCTCCCCATGGAGCGCTTCTCACCCGTCAGGCGCTTTTCTGACGGCGCCGCCACCATCCAGGCCTTCAAGGCTCACCTAGAGAACAGCAGCCTCATTAAGCAACTCAAACAGGTACACCGCACCTCCATTCCTAATATAGATGCATTGAGCAGCAGGAAAGCTTCCTCATTGTACCACAAGAGACATCCGGTGGGCAACATATTGGGGCAAGAGTCATAGGAAATCAAGAGTTTGTGATGACCAGTCGCTGCAGAAGTCACTTCCCTGACCGTTCCTAATCATGTGGTGACCAAAGTTTGACTTCCCGTTACCACCACGCACAACATTTTGAGGAAAAACCTTCCAGCTGCTTCTTGTGACATCCCATAATTCCCACTGGCACCATAATCGGATTAGCGGTGGGGGGGTTGATGGATGCCGGCACAGCGACATGCTGGGATTAGCATGTCACGTGTGCAGAGGGTTCATACAGGTGGAGAAGCGCCTAACCCTCCGGTACAATCCAATTTATTAATGGAGCTCAGAGTAAACGCTTACAGATAGAACATCTAGTCCTGCTGGGTTTTTTTCTTCCCAATAACGTTATTTAATATTTGGGGGGGGGTTGACAATTTTTCCAAAAAGGAGTGCGAGCAGCTCCAGAAAATGTACGCTGCCCAGCAGGATGAGCGGTTCCTGGAGCACACACAGCAGCAGCATATTCTCTACCAGCAAGAGCAGCAGATCGTCCACCAGCAAATCCAGGTATGTACATGCAGGTAGGGAGGGAGGGGGGGGCGGCGTGGTTAATGTAGGTCGGCCGACCTTTTGTAAAAGGGACAGTTGGATATACTGAGCTGTTTCCTCATCCGGGTCGCCCTCTCCTCACAGCACCTCTACCAGCAAATCCACTTCTATCGGGGCGCCGGGTCTAACTCCGTTTCTCCTCACCTGCAGGGTCTGTCTTTAGGCCACGGAGAGAGCCAGCCCAGCCACCTAACCCACCAGCTCCAGAGGCGAGTGCGCTCACACACACACACACACACACACACACGCATTACTCATCAGCTATTGAGCGATGCACAATGAACTGTGGTGCAGTGCTATCGACTGACGAGTTACATCATTTCTCTCTCTCTCTCTCTCTCTCTCCCCCGTCCTCCCTCAGGTTGCGCATCCAGCCCTCCAGCCCTCCGCCAACACATCCCAGCAACCACCTCTTCAGACAGCCCAACCAGAGCCCTCCGCCTTGCTCTGCAGGCATGATGCAAGGGCACGGTGAGTGCAGCCGCGGCGTCCAAAGAGCTCTCGCTCTTATGCAAGGCTTTGTTTATTACTCCGCGGCACTGACGTCGCAGTCTTGACACGGTGTCGCCAACAAAGCACAGATGACGTAGTTTGTGCCGGCTGATGAAAATGCGTGACGAGCGGCAGGCCGGTGAGCGAACACGTCGTTCGTCGAGCGCACAATAACCGCCGATTTATCACAAGCCCGACAAATCCGCCGAGACGAATGGGAACGCGACAACGAGCTGTAAACGTTTGCTCCCCGGTCAGCTCACGACTTCCCTCCCTCCCTCCCTGCAGGAGGTCCCTCGCCTGTGCAGTACCAGCACGGGGCTCCTGCGCTCTATCAAGGCCAGAGCGGCAGCCCACCTCCACGAGCCTCTCTCCCGACCAATCAGCAAGCAGCATCGGCCCGCCCCAGCGTAGCGTTGGTGCAGGGTGTACCTCAACAGCAGCAGGTGACTTTACCAGGAGATTTTTTTTTTTTTTAAGTGGAAGTCTCTGAAGGCGCGATCGATAACGAACGTTAATGTTGTGCAGGTGACCATTCAGGTTCAGGAGGTGGAGCTGGGAGGCGTGGCGCAGAGACAGGGCGGCTTTCTGTCCACGCCGGGGCACCGAGTCCTCGGGAAGCAGCTGAGCGCGGACAACGCCGAGATGCACAGGTGACCTCACACGTCCTGTCTGCTGATGGCGGAGTCTTTTTTTTTTTTTTTCATCTCCATGACCTCGCCGCTTTGAACAAACTTCATTCATTTGTTGCGTTTTCTTGTTCATCATTGTGTGTCTCACTCTTTTCTCTGTTTGACATTTTTCTCATTTTCTACAAATTCTATTTGGCAACTTCAGTCAGTAATACTGTTGCTCAGTTGCTTTTGAGGTAATTATGACATCATCACGTTGTGAGTGAACTGGACGCTAACGTGTTGGAAGTACGTTGTAGAGGTCCCATCAGATGACGTAATCTGTGAAATAGTCCCCTGTAAGCATGACGGCCTTCGCTGAGAGAATGGATTTTACCTCTCAGTGAAGACCTGGACTGGAGCCCATGTGTTTGCTAGTCTGTCTGTGCAGGGATTTCTGATGGTGTTGGGCGCATGTGGCTAACTGACCCCCCCCCGGCCCCCCCCACACACACACCCCCCATCTGTCTTCCAGTCGCAGCCTCGGCCGCTTCACATCGGCTTACGACCAAGCTCACTTCAACCCCCACCTCTTCTCTGGCGACGCCGCCTCCCGGGTGGCCGGCCCGTACAGCCACTACCTGCAGGGCGCCTCCCTCAACGTGCCGGGCCTGGAGGAGTACCAGAGCGGGGCGGTCGGCACCGCCACCTACGGCCCCCCCTCCACACTACAGCAGGCCCTGCTGTCCCCGACTCCTTTTGAGTACCGCCCCCCGCAGCATCACGTCACCCCCACCCTGCAGGGCCTCCTGTCGCCCCGCCACTCTCTAACGGGCCACGCCGACCCCAGGCTGCCGCCCCAAGACCTGGCGGCGCTGCTCAAGAGGCAGAGCCCCCGGCCGTGCCCGTCGACCCCCGCGCTCCCCAGCGGCGCGCCCCAAGAGTACGAGGAGATGCTGATCCTCCGCCAGCTGAGCCAGGGGGAGAGCTTGGAGCTGCAGGCGCCGCAGAGCGCCGCCGCCGCCGGGGGGCAACACTATCACCAGCTCCTCCAGATCCGCCCCCCCGAGGTCCAGCCACAGCAGCGCCCGGCCCAGGCGCCCTGCCCCGGCCTGCCCCACTCGGAGAGCATGGAGGAGGACGAAGCGCCGCCCTGGCTACCCCCACCCGCACGACGGTCTGCTGGCCAAGGCGGCGGCAGAAGGTCACGAGCTGCTGGGGCCCCCCCATAGGAGGCACCCCGCCTTACAACTCCCCCACGCACAGGCACGGGGGCTACACGAGGAGCGCTCCGGCAGCGAGAGGTAAGGCGCGTCGCGTGGCGACTGTTTGCGCGCCCGTTCCGTTGTTCGCCCCGCGGTGCGTTCACTGTTCGCGCGTCTTTCCCGTCAGAATCGGAGCACGTGGACTGCAGGCCCCAGGGGCAGGCCATGGAGGTGCCCGACCACAACGGCGTGGGCTACTCGGCAGCTCCCCAGGGTGACGCCTATAGGTCCCGTGGACAGCTACAGCGCCACCACACCATCCAGACCTGTGACGACGCCTACGTGAGTGAGACGTTAAAGTGTGCGCTGGGACACACCCCCCCCGCCACCCCCGCTTCCCAGGCGTGTTGATGTTGGCTGCTCATCTTTCTTGCATCTACTTCCTGTGCAGGACCAGGCGGAGCCCATGTCGGGAATGAGCCTGCTGGCCGGGAAGGCGCTGAGCTCTGCTCGCATGTCGGACATTCTCAGCCAGACGTCGCTGACGGGAAGCCAGCAGCTGCACCAGCGGGGAGAGTCGGGTCAGTAGCAGAAGCGCCCGACCACACTTTGAAGAACTCGCAAACCTCTCGTGCGTATCAGCCAACGACGTGTGTGTGTGTCTCTCCTCGTGCAGCGTGCGACGTGGAGGAGGAGCTCCATGCGGCGGCCTGCTACCCCTCCTCCTGCACCAGCGACATGCTCCTCAGCTACAAGCCCCCCGACCTGCAGTACAGCATGGAGCAGGCCGGGGTCTAGCACAGGTACGCACACTGAGATCAGCCGCCCGTTAGTGTTTATTAAACTACATAGTAACGAGTATGGGCGTGTTCATTGCATGTGACTAGTTTGTTTTCAGCCTTGATATATAAATAATAATAAACGTGTTGGCAGGCTGTTTCCCCAATCTGAACTTCTTCTGCTCCTCTGCCTTTTAGGAAGGGGGGGAGGGGGGAGCTCCTATGGGCCGCGGCTCACGTCAGCCATCCTGAGCAGCATCGCGCCGAACCCCCGTTTACCTGTCCGACCGGGAGCGCTCCACATCTGTCCGTCTCCATCTGTCCTCGGGAGGGGCAAGAGAAGGGGAGTGTGTGTGGGGGCAGACATTGGAGGGGGTGGGGTTGGTGGGGGTCGCTCAAGATTTCAACGGTCAGCGTTTGGCGCACAGACATCCAACATTCGTTGCCGCAGGTTAGATGGCTTCTCGTTACCCCTCCGGTCATCGGGGGTTCCAGTCCTCCTATCTGTGACCCCCACCCCACACACACACACACACACACACACACACACACACACACACTTCGGCCCTGACCTCGCCCCCACAAACACTTTGTCTTCTATAACCGGCTGGAGTACTTCATTATGTGCCTCATCGGCCGACGCATTAAAAGCATAGAGTCCAATGACGTAAAGGGACACACACGCACACGCACTCTGCTGCCACAAACCCAAAGTATTCGTGTTTGGTGCGAGTGTGTGTGTGTGTGTGTCTGTGTGTGTGTGTGTGTGCGTGAGTGTACGTGTTTTTGCGAGGCCCCCCCTCTTCCTCCTGCTGCCCTTCCACAGCGGATCATTCCGGAGCGGGTTGAGATCTCGTCAGTGGCGACCCCTCCCCCCCCTCACCTCCCCTCCCCTTCCCCCCCTTTGGGCCGGTGGGGGGGGGGGTGTTTGGGGTCATGCTGGGCAGCAGAAGCCGCTCCTTCCAAAGACGGAGCTCAGTGACATCGCACAGGACAAACCAGCTCTCAGTGTTTCTTTCTCTGTTCATTTTTCTTTTAGAATTCATTTTTACGGCTGATGTCCATGTAGGCATTATATTAGTCGATATTGTTACTCTTTTTGTTCTTTCTGTAAAAGAGGTTTTATTATAATGAATATTATTATTATTATTATTATCAGTAAAGGACAAACAGTTCTGTGTTGCAAGTCAACATTGTTCTTTGATTACTTAAGTAATTCTGCACTTTCGGTTCCAGCTATCTTTTCTCTGCCCCCTCCTCCCCCCGCCCCCCCGCTCTCCGACATGCTGTAGCCCCCCCCCCCCCCTCTCTCCCATTGACCTCTTTGCCTCTTCCCCCCTCCCCTTGTCAGTGGCAGTCTATTGCATTGTGGGTAGTTTTACCAGACATTTGCTCCTTTCCTTGTACAGCGATGCCATGTATAGACGCTATTGCAGTTACTGTTGCTTTCTTTGATTTTAGATGTTGGGGAGGCTTTTTATATTGGTGTTTATCATTTGTATTTTTGAATGTCTTCAAAGTATTTTCTTTCTTGTTATTTTTGTTATTTTTTTTTTATTAATCTTGAGATTTCTAGCCAAAGGACAGAGAAGAGAAACGGTGCTCTTTCTGTCTCGTAATAAAAGATTGTTCTTATTTCTTTTAATATTTTATTATAACGAGACACTTGAATAAGAGGAGAGTAATTATTTGTTGTTTTGCTTTAAAAGTAGAATTTTAATTTGATGTTGTTGTGGCCGTTGTTCTTGTTGATGTGGGGCCTGCTATCTGTTCCTGTGGGGGGGGGGGGGGGGGGGGTTACAGGGTCAGGCTGTGGTCTTTGGGTCGGTTCGGGTGCTACAGAGACTTGATACAAAAAACAAAACAACTGAGGGAATAACTTGTAACATAGCTGACATATCATCCTAAACTCATCCCGAGTGTGGAAACGAACTAGCCCACTCCTCCTCCTCATCCTCATCCTCCTCTCCGCTCGGACGGCCCTCCCTTTGCTGAACCGGTGGAAAACTACAACCCCCCCGGCTGTGTGTCCTGACCCACGTCTGACGCATGAAGGGAAGCGTTTCAGGAGGAGGAACCGAGGCGACGACGCCGGCAGAGGAACACATTTTGTTTCCTGGGACCCTCTATTTATTCTCCCATATACAATAACAACCCCCCCCCCCCCCCCCCCCCCCTCCCCACACACCCCGAGGCCTTCATCATCAGCACCCTCCACCAACACGCGCTCCCCTTCAGAGCAATAGGAAGCCGCTTTAGTGTCTCTGAAACACTGAAGTAGGACGGACTCATGAGATTATTGTTTTTCTGATTTTTATTTTAATTTTATTTTTCCTCTGAACTGGAGCGGACCTCCCGGAAGGAGCTTGTTTCCGCTCCATCCTCCGGCTCTCAGACCGGGTCTTGTCCACCCCCCCCCTCTCCCCCCCACCTGAAGGAGAGGACAAGCCGTGCAGACATGGAAGACACTGCGTGTCCGTTGTCACCGCGGCAGGACACAAACTCTAACGTGAAGCTTGTGTGAATGTGTAATGGTTCGCACACGCACACCTTCAGACCCCCCCGACCCCCCCTTTGTTTCCTCCTCAGCTCTTCCACCCCCCCCCCCCCCCCCCCACCTCCCCCTCTGCTCTGCTCCTATTTCTTAGGTTCATTCTGTTTTCTATCGGTTCCTTTTTGTCTTTTTTTGTTTAATGTTCATTTCTTGTTGAGTACAAAAATACTAAAGTGCAACAACAATGATTAAAAAGAATATCAACCAAACTGAGATGAATAAATATATATAAATAAAGAACTAATTTAAAAATGTCACGTCTCGTGTCTTTGTGTCCGTGGAGCTTTGTTGGTGCTTGTAGCTCCAACAGTGACGCCGCTGGACTCCAAGGACGTCGTCTTTTGTGTGTTCGTCATGAATTTCTTAAAACATGAGGTTGACGCTCTGAGAATTCGACAACCAATAAGAGTAAGACACAAATGAAGAAATTGTACTCTGTGTTTTATTGTCTTAAATGTTCAGTTTGTGATCCAACCCTCCGTTCACCTCCTTCCAAAGTGGTTTTTCTACGTTCATTGCTTTGTGACGGCTTCATCAAAACCCGTTTTCCAGGAACCTGCGGACCTAGAACCCCGCAGAGGGCCGTGTTCCCTGATGTGCGCTGTGTTCTTCTCCCTTTGTGTGGCTGCTGCACTGCGGTGTGGAGCAGCCCAGCCGAGCCGCAGGGTGGACCTGGTGCTCTTAACGTGCTCTGCTGATGCATCTGATGGACGACAGCAGGACGCGCGTTTAATCTCCATCACCAGCCGATGCCATGAAGTGCATTAGTAACGTTTGATGTCTGTGCACACGGCTCCTTCTCGTATCCCACATCAGCTTTTTTAATCTTCTCTGCTTACGTCTCTCTCTCACCCTCTCTCTCTCCCCCTCCTCCCCTTCCTGCTCTCTCCTCCTGACTGCCCACGTCAGCCGGCCCCTGCCAGCTGGTAAACGCTGCTCCTGGAGCTGCTGCACCCTGCAGAGAGCCGTGTGTGTGTGTGTGTGTGTGTGTGTGTGTGAGTACGTACGCAGATGGGGAAAGCAACCGAGTCAGAGAGGGCTGCCTCTCTCCTCTCCGCTGTCTCCACCATCCTTCGCTTCCTCCGCCACCATGGCGCTCCAGCCGGCTGAATCCCCGCAGCATCTGCACAAAGGGCCGAGGTAACATTGTGTGTGTGTGTGTGTGTGTGTGTTGTAGAGAGCCTTCTATCCGCATTGAATTTCCTGCATGCAGCGTGTTGTTTTTTGAGTGAGTGATGCCCGGCCTTCCTCCCCCCCCACCCCCTCCCCCCTTCTGACGTGTGTGCAGCAGCGCTTCCTCTGCCTCTACGTATGTTCGGGGTTGTCAGCGTGTCCTTCGTGGCTCGTTTCAGTTGCTTTTTGTCTCGCACGTATCACATGACCCGGATTGCAAGTGGGCACCAGGCATCCTCCCCCCTGCCTCCCTCCTTCCCTCCCTCCCAACCCCTGCACTCTACGTGCGTACGCTCCATCAGTGACGATCCAGGCCTGTGAATGCTTGGTGGTGATGAGGTGAGTCGGAGCGCGTCGGGTTTCTATCTCTACCGCTTCCATTTGAAAGTTACATTTCAGTAGCTCCGTCGGAGGCCTGCGTCTCCAAATAATAACAACCCTCCTCATGTTTCCCCCGTGTGGAACTCGTATGTTTTCTGCAGCCTCTGGACAACTAATTGCCTTCTGTGTAATTTCCCCTGCGTGCAGGTAGATGTGTGCGTGTGCGCCGTGCTCAGTCGGGCCAGTATGGAGCGCTCGGGCCCGAGGAGGTGGGCATCGGGCTCTGCTGTCGTGTTCCTTCACACTCTGGCCTTGTCCTGGACAGGTGAGGCACGTGGGCGGTTTGACCCTCGACCTGCCATGTTCATCACAGGGGATGAAGAAGGGAGCCGTTAAATAGCCCAGGAGGTTTAAGAGAGGCCTGATGAGACCTCAGGTGTGCATTAGTGAGCTTTAGAGATGGTCCTATTGTTTCATTTAGGCAGCCTTAGCTAAGCTTAGCTAAGCAGAGCTAACTGGCTAGCTTAGTAGCTTCCCATTCCACAGACGCGTGTGAAAGTCTTCTCTCATAGAACTCTTCTTATAAAAGGAATAAGCTTTATTTATGACATGCCAAATTATTCAATTGAGTCCTAGTACCCGTGTAAATGAACAGTAAACATATTGATGCATACATGCACTGGGATAACTTGGGTTGAGAGGTTTTCATTTCTAACGTCTTGCGCGTGTAGATACGTTCACATCAACCCCCGTCTCATTCTCGCAGGCGCAGTCGAGCCCGCCGCCAAAATTGATGGACGCCACCGAGCTGCTGTGACTCTGCAGGAGAACGTGACGCACTGGTTCAGCTGCCAATCCGACGGCTGGGACGCCGGCGCCCATCCGTCCCTCACGTGGTACCTGAACGGGGAGCGCCAAAGAGAGCCGGCCGCTGCCGCCGGATGGAGGCCCTGGGGCCTCGAGGCCGCCGCGGGCCAATCACAACAGCACCTTCCCTCTGCGGGCCAGGAAGTGGGACCGGGAGCTGGTGTGCGTGGCATCGGACCCCAGGACGGGGGAGAGCCGCAACGCCACGGTCACGCTCAACGTCCAGTGTGAGTGTGCGCGACGTGCTGCCGGACGGCCAGCTGTTTTCTGTCGATGCGGTGAATGAAGTGGCTCCTCTCGTCCGTCCGCCCCCCCCCCTCCCCTCCCCTCCCCAGTTCAGCCGGAGATCCTCAGGCTGAACGGCCACCACGGCGACACCTCGGACACCGGCCTCTCCTTGGTCCTCTTCGCCTTGGTGCGGTCCAACCCGCCCGCCACCATCACCTTCGTGGACCAGTCCGGCCGGCTGGTGGCCAACACCTCCGACCTGCTGGTCCTGGACTCGCGGCGACACCCCTGGCTGACCAATCACACGCTGAAGGTCACGCTGGGGAACCCGTCGGGGAACCTCTCGCTGAACGTCAGCAACAGCGTGGGAACGGTGCAGAGCAACCTCACGCTGGCAGGTCGGTGGAGGGGAAGGCCAGATGGGTTCCCTTTCATGCTGAGCTAACGGCGCCGCGCCGCGTCACCCGAGAGCGGCGCCGCGCACTAAACTGTCCAACTGTTCCTCTGACTGTCTCCGCCCCGCTCTCCAGAGTTCCTGCAGTCCCGCGTTGAGGTGCCCATGCTGGGGATAGTGACCGGGGGCGCCATGGCCTTTATGGCCCTCCTCATCCTCAGTCTGATTGTTCTCTGCCTCATGCAGAAAAACAAGAGCAAGGCCTTTGGTGAGTGTGTTTGTGTGGAAGGTCGATAACGTGAAGCACAACGCCGGCTCAGCTTACCGCTCTTTGATTGTTTTACAGATGAGCCGGTGGAGATTCTGATGACAAAGAAAAGGTAAGTAAAATGATCTCACCTCTTGCTGTGGATGAAGCCAGGCCACGAGCGGGATCGACAGTCTCTCTTTGACCCCCCCCAGTGGAGATATTTGGTCTTCATTGTAGGGTTGTGTGACATGTTGTCCGACGTATAGGTTGTTGTCTAATTGTTTCCATCTCAGCATCAGCAGCAGATTGGAGGGAAAACACGTTTAATACATACACGTCTGATCCAAGTTGGATGCGTCTCCCCCGTGTTCCCCGAACAGTGACTCCGCCACCCTGAAGACGGAGACGGTGGATAAGACCTACATCCCCAGGGAGAACATGTCTGTGCCTTCCAACATGCAGCTCAACGACCTCAACACGCTGAGAAAAGGTGTCAGACTCCTCGCGCTGCACGACGGCGGGCTGAGCGGAGTACACGCCAAGACGCGTTTTAGAATCTGCACGTGCCATGAATACAACATATGGATATGGACTGTTTGTGGCATCGACAATTCAGGAATGAAATACTATTCCAAGCCTCAACTAAACGTGTTATTTGTACAGCGCACTGAACTTTATTTGAGCAAATTGCATGAATGCATCATAAGGCATTTAGTTGGGTCTTCACTACCAAAAGCCAGGAGGTCCAAGACTCACGGTTGACATCCCTTTAAAACCAGTGCTATTATTTCATGGGCTGGCTCTGCCTTTTGTTATTCTCAAAATGACAATGCATTGTAAGGAAGGACATGCTTATGTTAAATAGTTCAACATCAGGGTTAAAAACACTTCATTATGATGCTCATCCACGCATCTCTTGTCCTCCCTGCATGACGTCTCGTAGCCCGAGAGGCCGCCCAGCGGGTCAGTGTGGGCGAGAAGAAGGACGAGGAGGAGGAAGATCTTTCTCTCGCCTACGCCGCCAGAGGTCAGGGCGAATACGCTCCCGTGCTGTTGGATTTGTTGCTTAACGGCAACAGCAGTGAGTGTGTGTGTGTGTGTGTGTGTGTGTGACCTCCACCTCTGACCCCTCTGATCTGATCACCAGGTTTTGCCCGATACCCGATGGTGGGCTACATCTACAAGGTGAGCAGCACAAGCAGTGAGGAGATCTGGCTCTGACTGACCCTCCAAGTTACGCACAAAGTCGCACTCGCACACTCGCACGCATGCAAAAGCGACTCCCGGCCGTACGGCTGCACCGAGAGACGGACCGCCGGTCAGCCAATCACCTTCCAGCTGGACCAGGATGACCTTGACACACTCAAGGGCGTCCACCAAACAACAAAAGCTGTTTTGGTCCGTGGATGAAGTTCTGTGGAAGCGTCAGCAGTGCAAAGCAGACAGGAAGATGCTCTGCGTGTTTGGACATGACGCTTCCTTCCGGCCGGGACGTCCTCCTCCTCCCAGGTTCACCGTTCTATGCTAATGTTTTTGCATTTTGATGCATCATATCCAGATAAGATGGTACATAACTATGGAGTGTGTAACAAGTCATGTACTGTATATTTGTATGCATATGTTTATGTGTATGAAAGAGAACGTCTAATAAAATGTCATATTGAATGAACCAAACGCTGCTGTTGGTTTTCGTCGATGCTCACCAGGGGGCGCTCTCATGTGCTTCCTAAGGACGTGAAACACGGAGGCCCATCAGGCAGGAAGGGCACGTGGTGCTGAAGACGAGCGCGTCTCCTTCAAAGCATCGTTGCATTTACAGACAAAAGAATTTGACAATCTTAACAAAAGCAGGTGCACGAGGTGGATGAAGCTTGTCTTTACGTGTGTGTGTGTGTGTGTGTGTGTGTCTCTGTCTCTGCCAGGTGCCTGGTGTAGGTCACAGGTTGTTGTGGCTTGTCTGCACACAGGAAGCGGTGTTGTGTTGTGGGAGCTCTCTTTCTCTCTACTGAGCCAGGAGAGGCTTCTGGCTCAGACGCTCGCCGAGCACACGGAACACACGGCCGTGTTCATGTCTTTTTGTTTCCTCTCCCCAGACGGAGCGGGTAGCAGTCCACACGGACTCAAATGTGGCTGCTGGCTTTATTTCCTTAGGCAATATGAAGATTCTCCCTTCACAGATTGCTGCTCGTGTCTTTTGGAGAGAGATTTGATGAGATGTGTCGGGGCATATGGGGGACGATCTAAAGGGAAATAAACACAGTGTTTTAGATTTTATTATAAACTAAAGTGGCTAAAGAATCAAAAAGATGAAGGATCTATAATTATCTGCAGCTTTCCTGCTGTCTGTGTACTAAATACTTTACTGGAGTATGTTCTGACAATATAAATATATAAATATTCAGAGCATTTCCTCAAAGGTAGCAAGTGCAAGTGCACCACTGTAATGTAATAAACTGTTGGGTGAAGGATTCTGTTGCATTAATGTAGAATAGTGTTTGAGTGGTTTATTCTAAAAATACATCGTGATAAAATCTAATCTTTTTCCATGTAAAGTCATGATGTGTACATCATAGCTGCTTTGAACGTGCAGGCGCAAAACTCCTAATATTTCCCTCTGAAACTGGAACGAGATAATGACAACAGTGTGACGTTTAATGGAAACACAAGTCATTAAAGTACGTAAGTAAACTATTGATTCCAACAGTGTCCTTTATTGGAAGTCACTGAGACGCTCAAAGACGGAAAATACACCCATCAGACTCTCTCTCTCTCTCTCTCGCTCGCTCGCTCGCTCACTACACACACACACACACACACACACACAGCACACGCACAACGGACGCACACCGGATCTTCTGGCAGCAGAGACAGTTTTCATTTCATTTGAGGTGAGTACTTTTATTTCAAACTTGCGGTATTTAATTGTTAACTCGCGTTGTGTTGTTCCACCTGTGCGTGCTTTGATGGAGAACAAACAATAGAAGTTATTTAATCCACCCAAAGTCACGGCGTGTATTTCAAACGAGGCCAACAGATTTCCATTAAACAACTTTATAACGACAGCTGTTATCGCTGACTTTACTTGAATAAAATGGTGGACGTCGCAGCAGAAAATGGCGCCCTTCTCGTTTTCTGTTGCACGCTTCCTGCTGCGTGCGATGATCTGAAACGTCTCCCGTCTGTCAGCGGCAGAACCACGAGGAGCCGACGCACGATGCCATCCGCTCTTTCCTCCTGTCTGCTGCTGCTCTGGACGCTGGCAGGTCAGTCGGGCTCCAGCAGAACCCGAGTACCTTTAGCTAACAGTGGGAGAGCGTTGAGCAGTTTCATGGAGGTGGATTTTTTTGTAATGTTTATTTTCAAATGTCTCCCACAGCGCCTGTCAGGGTTGATGCAGGTGAGCGGGCCGCTTCATTCACATTTAAGTTGTACACTATGCATTACATGCTTCAAATAATGACGTTGTCTCTGTCCTGCAAAGCGGTTGACTTGGAAGTGAAGGATGGCCTGGATGGGATTACGGTGATTTGGCGCAATGAAATTAAAAAAGAAATATTTAACATCTCACTGGAATACAAAGATTCCAACACGAACGAGTACTCGTGTAAAGAGTGCACTTCTGCACCAAAAATCTTTGTGAAGTTTCGAAGTAAGTTCTGCAGCGAGACTGCATGTCTTTTTACGTGCACTTTTATCATCGTACTACTTGCATCCACACGGTTTTACCGGGGATCCTGCTGTGTGTCCTTGTGTTCGTGTCCAGCCTGCTATGACTGCATCGACCTCAGCACGGGCAGCATCGCAGGGATGCTCGTGGGGAACGTGGTGGCTACGCTCGTGATCGGGGTGGCTGTGTATCTGGTAGCGTCTCAGACTCCCGTCGGCTCCCCCAGCGCTGACAACAACAGTAATACCTCCCTCCTTACCGCCTTCTCTCCCTCGCTGCCTACCAACCTGCCTCCCTCCTTACCGCCTTCTCTCCCTCGCTGCCTACCAACCTGCCTCCCTCCCTACCGCCTTCTCTCCCTCGCTGCCTACCAACCTGCCTCCCTCCCTACCGCCTTCTCTCCCTCGCTGCCTACCAACCTGCCTCCCTCCCTACTGCCTTCTCTCCCTCGCTGCCTACCAACCTGCCTCCCTCCCTACCGCCTTCTCTCCCTCGCTGCCTACCAACCTGCCTCCCTCCTTACCGCCTTCTCTCCCTCGCTCCCTACCAACCTGCCTCCCTCCCTACTGCCTTCTCTCCCTCGCTGCCTACAAACCTGCCTCCCTCCTTACCGCCTTCTCTCCCTCGCTCCCTACCAACCTGCCTCCCTCCCTACCGCCTTCTCTCCCTCGCTGCCTACCAACCTGCCTCCCTCCTTACCGCCTTCTCTCCCTCGCTCCCTGCCAACCTGCCTCCCTCCCTACTGCCTTCTCTCCCTCGCTGCCTACCAACATGCCTCCCTCCCTACTGCCTTCTCTCCCTCCCTACCAACCTACACACCTCCCGCCTTACTGCCTTCTTCCCTTCCCTCCCTTCCTTCTTTACCTTGTGGTCTATCCTTCCTACCTTCCTCCCTACCTACATACCTCTGCTTCTCTCCCCCCCCCTTCTGCCTTCTCTCCCACCTCCCAACCTTTTCTTTCTCCCTCCTACCCTCGATCCGTCACTCCCTTCTTCCTTTACTTTCTTCTCTGCCCTTCCTACATACCTTCCTCTCTACATCTCAACTTACCTCCGTCTCCACTAACTTATATCTGCCTACCTACAACCTCACCCACTCTTCCACCCTATAACTTCCACCCTCCCTCTCCACCTAAATATCAATACATCTCTCCTCAGGCTCTGACAGACTGCCTCGTTTTCCAAATGGCATGAGCAGCCCCACTGATGATCACTACCAGGTGAGCTGAAATCCCAACTTGAATCGGCATTTGACTTTATCGCACCAATAAAAATTCAAATTCAAACTTTTTCTATTCTCTCTTTTTTGCGCCACCTCTCCTCCCGCAGCCGCTGCAAGGTCATCAGAGAGGCCTGTATGACGAGCTGCAAGGGAAAAGAGGGCATTCCACCCCCAGATGAAAACACACTTGCATTATATCCGTAGACCTCAAACATCTGCAGGAGGGATCGGTCTGTCGTCTGTGTTTGCCTCTTGTTCTCACAAGTCAAGTAAGGCAGGACTTAACTTGTTGCCTTCTGTTATTCGTTTTTTTATTAACTTAAACTATGCTTTTAATTTTTTGAAAAAAGTTCAAAAATGTTTTGAAAAAAAGTCTAACTATGTTGTGTTGCAAAATGTCATGGAAATAAAAGTAAAAAAGGATAACATTGACACTTCTTTTGAAAAAAGGTAAAAATATGTCCGGTTACAGAATGGTTTGAAATGAAAACATGTTAAGTTGAAAAATATTTTTCTATATTTTATCAGAATTTGTTAGATTAAGAAATCTAATAAACATTTCTTTGACTGACTGGGAAAAAAGGCAAAAATATATTTCGAAAATGTGTTTTGTTAAAAAATGTCATGGAAATAAAAGTGAAAAAATATTTTGAAAAAAAGGTTTTGAAGTCTAAATGTGTATGACCTTGTATGACTTGTATGACCAGGAAAATAAGTCAAACGAATTTTGAAAAAAATATGTTGGGTTGAAAAATTTCATGGAAATAGAAGTAAATCCAGAAATCAGTTTGGTCAAAAATGTTATGGATAAATAAATGTTAGTGTGTGTGTATATATATTAAAAATGGAACATTGCTGGAAGAACAAATAAAGTTTCCTTTGAAATAAGGTGTAATTATCATGCAAAATAATTGATTACTGACGAACTGAAAATGCACAAATTGATGCTGTGTTCCATCTCGTCAGGGTGAGAAGGCTTTCAGGGGTCGGTTTACTTCGGGCTGCTGCAACACAGCAGGCTGAAGTAAAGACGCATTGAGAGATGGAAAGAATTGCATGAGGGCAAAGAGCAGGCCGGAAGGCAAAAACGAAGAAGGTTAAAAGGAAGAACCTCCCCCTCTCCCCTCCCCCAAACATGTCATTTCACATCGTAGTTTCAATTCTTTGATCACCAGTTGGAGTCTTTGGAGTTCTGAACGCTGCTGCAACAAAGATACAAACTGAGATACAAAGATACAAACTGAAGTTTCTTTACTTGAGGAGGAGAAAGATGGAGCAACAGAGCTCGACTGAATAACACAACTGTGATCAACCAACCCACACACACACACACACACACACACATACACACACGCTCAAGTGCAGATTTTCACAACACACTTTGTGTACGTTGATGCGCCGCGCTCCCACACCACAGACGCCGTGGAGCGGATGTGTGTGTGTGTGTGTGTGTGTGTGTGTGTGTGTGTGTCGGATGGGGGTTGTGTCTCTTTGTCTGATGCAGGATGGAGACAGCCGAGCAGCGTGGGAGTCTTTCCTCCGAACACATCGGAGCTGCGTGCAGATAAATAGACGAGTCAATCGTTTAGAGGCTGCATGAGGTAGAAACATCAGGCGGCGTCGCGTTTCCTTCCTTCCAGCCGGGCAACAAGGAACAGTTGAGCAAAACAGAAGGCCAAAAGCATGACGACACACTTTCCATCAGTTTGTGTTTGTGCATTGAGTCTCGCGTCTTTCTAGAGACGTGTTAAATGTCTCCCGAGGCGGCGGGCGGCGTGTCACTTGCTCGTGGCGGCGTGCGTGTGGTGGAGCTGCGTATGTGAGCTGCGGCTTCGGAGGCCTCTTGGTGAAGCACATGCGCGTACTTGTATCTGCAGAAGCGTTTCGACCACCAAATAAGAGAAAAAGAGAGCAGCGGTCGCTTGTTTTATTAGTGACACCTGCGTCCATCACAGAAACATTACAGAGATTAATGCAGCAGATTAATACCAAAATGTCTGACAAAACATTAGATAACTAAATGTGGGTAATGTGTGCAACAAAAACGGGCGTTCATCTCTTTGTTTGAAATAACAATGATATTTATTGATTGCACTATATCTAAATAAGTCTTCCTGCTAATGTTTTTAAATTGAAGGGTCAGTACACTACAAAACAATCCCATATATACACACACAATGGCCTCTTTATTTGGTTCACCTGTACATCACTTCTATCTCCACGAAGCTGGTAATCCTTCAAGTGTCTAACATCATTTTTACAGGTTATATTCTTTACATTTACACATAAATATTAGAAACACCTTCTGTAAAATGAAGTCCAGTAACTGTAACCTCACTGCTAAAAATCAAACAGCGTTAAACAGCACAAGAGCAGAACCTTTTATGTACATTTCATGGTTTTTCCTTCTCACCTCTAACGGTATTCAGACACACGCATTTCGTTTGAATTTGACTTTTCTGCATCTACATAATAAAGTCGCTTGAGGGAATTTGTTTATGCTGGTCATGTTGTAGAGAGATCACTTCTGAAATATTGCAAACAGCGTCATATTCCTGTGAGACGATGCGAAGAGTCGTGATGGACTTCATGACACTTCTGCAAAAATATTAAATTGCAAAGAAAGCTGCATTGTTGACGCTTGTGCGTGGCGTCTTTTCTTTTCATTCACCTGTTTTCATTCATAACTAAAAAGGAAACCCTGAACATTTTAATCATGCACTGTCAATGCATTTCAGATGCTGTGAGCACTACAAGTTGCATGCCCCCCATCTCTGTAACCACGGTAACATACCGGGATAGAAACAAGTGGAAGTGAGAAAATGCGTAAACTGACCCTTGCAAATAAAAGAGAAGTAAAAAAAAGGCGGAGTTAGCATGCCAGGAGCATGGAGGGTGGTGTTGGTCCTTGGTGATCATCTGACTCGTCTCTACCCCGTCTTGGAGTACACATCGTTGGAGCGAGTGTGGGGGTTCAGGGCCTGACAAGAAATGGTCAATCACAATCAATACCTTAAAACAGACTCCCAATAATGCATTTTATATTCACCCAGAAATCACTCTGTTTTAGAGCAGGGAACAGTTGGACGTCTCACAGCAACTTTCTGTTTATTTGCTGTATATAGTGAAACAATGACTTGCATGTAGGTCGAGCTAGGCTAACCGATTCCCTGCTCTTCCTCCTCATGCTAAGCTAAGCTAACAACCCATTTAGATCTAGGGTGCTACTCTTCTTGACAGATTTTGGTTGATCAGAGCTGACCGCAGAAGGAAGCAAAGGGTGGAGGCATGTGAGAAGGCAGCGCTCACCTGGTATGGAGACTGGCTGGAGGGAGACTGGACGGGTGGAGGCCGGGAAGGCGCTGGCCGGCCCCCCGGGCGAACTGGTGCTGGAAGATAATGACAGAAATATGCGTGATATTTCCGCTTGTTGTACATGTCAAATGGTAGTTACTTAAAAATGAGTGTATGAAGAAGTTTTTCTCAATTTTTACCTTGGTAAATGTAGTAATACCGCTTGTGTAAAAGTAGGCTACTTTGTATCAAGTAAAATGCTAGTTGCAATACACACGTAAACGTAAAATCAAATCGTGGTCCAGAATAAATTATTTCAGAATAATACAATGAATAAGTAAATAAAATTAGTAATTTATTCATATGACTTTAATTTTCACAGCCGGTGAAAGTGTTTTTAAATACTTTATATTCCGTGCTGTTTCATCTTACAATACATCATATTTTGATCAGAGCTTATACTATTATAGTGCCTCTGTACCACTGTTGAGACTGATTGAAATGGGATCTGCACATTTGTGTTCTGTCTGCAGGATGCATCGTACCTTTGGAGGCGGCCGAGCTTTTCTTCTTGGTGCACCTGAAGACCATCATCATCACACACGTCGTCGCCACCACGTCCGCAACAATGGCACAGGCGAGATATTTCGGGGGCATCTCAAAGCAGTCAGCGCACGCTGGAAGATGAAGACCAGAGGTTGGAGGGAGAAGAAGCTCAGCGAGGACGATTAACGTGGAGGATCATCTGAACATTTCTACTCACCTTTTCCTTTCACGTAGAAATAATATTTTGTGCTGTTGTCTTTCGTCAGATCGTATTCGCAGTGGTATAACCCTTTGGTTTTGCCAGTGTACTCAATTCTTTTTGTTTTTACCATCTCGTCCTTCGACCACGTCCCCGCTTGAGGACAGGTCATTGTGAAATGGTCCTTCTCGAATGTTACTTTTTCTGAAAACAGAGGGACAGATATTCAGTGTGTGCTCTTTAGATTATGGTTTCCTGCAGCATCCGTCTTGCTCAGCCATTTTAGGAAGACAGCAGGACGATCAGAGCGATGAGGCTCGTCCTTTTTTGACCTCAGGCCTTACACCGCTTCGATAAACTTACAAAAGAACAACTATAGTTATCTGAATATTTGAGCAGAAAATTCCGAATGAATGTGCACAGAACAGGGAAACATACAGAAGAACACACGGCTACAACGGAGAAACTGCTCTTGAATGTCAAATTTCTATTCTCATTAGTCAGCTGTATTAAAATATGATGAAAATGGTAATTAACCAAACAAATCACTGGTATTCACCGTCACCTTTTGGGTCGTCAGCGTTGACCGTGGCTGTGAACAGAAGGAGGACGGCGAGCGTGACGGCCTGAGCACCCATGCTGTTCACTTCCTGAAGACCACCTGTGCTACTTCTTCTTCTTCTTCTTCTTCTGGGGTTCTACAGCTTCCTTCTCTGAAGATCGGATTCATGAATGTGTCAAGCAGACAGAAAACACTGTGAGACGCCTGTTCAATGAGACAAACAAATGCAAAGACCAAGACTTGCTATCTCTCTCTGTCTCTTTGTGTGTGTCTCTCTCTCTCCGTCTCTGTCTCTCTCTCTCTCTCTACAGGAAGTAGTTCAGTTTTTTTTCAAGATGAATTCACTGGTTGAACCTTAAAATGAAGTCAAGCTTTCAAGTAAAACTGCATTTGTGTGACTTTCAAATGCTTTTCTCTAAACTCACCGGTAAACAGAAATTAACATTTGATTAAAATGACATCTACATAATATATAACTCATCATAATGTGTGTATTGTTGTGCAAATGTTTTTGGGAGACTAATGCGATGCGCTGATGGTTTACAGCCTGCCGCTTTGTGAATGTCACGTTACGGTAAATTGCTGTGATATTTGACCGTAAACTTAGAAATAAAGCATGTCAGCATGTTGAGAAGTGAACAGCAGCCTCTGCGATCTCCTGAGAGGCCTCACATGGAACCTCAGAGGAGCTGCTCTGCCCCCAAGTGGTTCAAACGGCGTCCAGTCACCTCGCCGGGCTTCCATCTTCCATTTGTACCACGTTGTATCCATGACGAGCTTATTTTCTTTCACTATTTGATTTCATTTTTATATATAAACATTTTGGTGAATCAAATTTGATCATACTTAAAATTTAAAAACCAGGTCATAACCATCAATACACGATCTTAATGTGTTGCATGTGTTGTGACTTTATATTTCAAGGGTTTTAATTGAACCACGCAGAGAGAGAGAGAGAGAGAGAGAGAGAGAGAGAGAGAGAGAGAGAGAGAGAGAGAGAGAGAGAGAGAGAGAGAGAGAGAGAGAGAGAGAGAGAGAGAGAGAGAGAGAGGATAGGATTGTTACTCCGCCCGAAAAATTGCTGGGAGGGCTTGAGGCGTTTGAGCGCATCGGCGAGTTGGGACGCGTCTTTGGACAGAAACGGTGGAAAACAGGACTCGTCGTAACCTCATGTTGTTTCCCGTCTCCCAGCAAGGGGATCCCCGGAGTTAGTAGCCCGGTTCTCGTGTGTGTCAGTGGGTCAGTTGACTCCCGGTCTCTTGTTCCTCGGACAGCCTGCGTGCCTCCAATGTGCGTAAAGGGGCTCTATTTCCTCACCGTCCTGTCCGGACTGGCAGCTTCAGGTGAGATTCTAGTAAAACCGAGGAAGAATTTGGGGGGTGTTTGTGGGTGAACGTGAGGTGTTGTTCTTTGTACGGGAGTGTGATTCCACCAACATGTTTTAAATGTTTCATTTGGTGTCTTTTTAAACCACCGTAACACGTTTAGGCGCTCTATGGCCCCACGGGGAAACAGCGGTCCGCGCATAAATACATTCTTCAGAACTACGCTAATTATATCTACAGCTCCTGGTTGGACAAAAGTTCACAATGGGATGTGTTTTTTTGTCGTCCCGCATCCCAGGAGTGAAGTTAAGACGGGGAAGGAAGGTCGTTTAAAGACGCTCCCGACCTTCGCGTTTCAAAGTAAAGAGGGGAAACATTAAATGTGTGATTAGTGGAAGCTCTGCAGGGTCTCCTAACCTCCGTCTCCGTGCGCCCGCCGTGCGTCATTGGGATGCGGGTAACTTGGCACAGCGCCGGTGGGGGATACCTGTGCCCGCTTTAAACGACATAATGACTTTAACACGGACCTTTTTTTAATGGGTTCGAATCCCGGCAGCATTGTGTTTGAGTTGCATGCAGCCTCACTCCTTTCCTGCCTATTAAAGTGCATCCGTGCTTTCCCAGGGACGGTGGAGTGGCCCTCCAGCATCCAGGATGTGTCAGTTTGAATCATGACAACTTATCTGATGCAAACAACCATAAGAACAGGAGCTGTCCGACAGCCTAGCTGCTCACATCTAAATGCTAATGGAACATGTTTTAATATCACAAATTAGCGCTCAGGGGCAATTTATTCAGCAGACGCCGGGCTGCTTAACCTTCAAGTAATCTGTGTGCATCCCATTTAAGTGGATTATATTGATTGAGCATGTCCATCCTCTGCCAAAGGACCACGAGGGGATTCGATATAGCAGCCAGCTTCTCGTGTTTACAAGGTGCATGCGCTCGCAGGTCAGCCATTACACAGCAACAGGCTGGATGCACTGATGTGTGTGTGTGTGGATTCCTGCCCCCAGGTGAGACAGAAGGACGTTAAATCAGCATCACATATCGACCCGTCCGCCCGCCACCCCGTTGACATGAAGACTGTGAAGGTCATGAACCTCTGAAAACATAATCACAGCAATGGTTCAAATCCTCCATGGCTCTCACACACCACTCCTTTCTGTAGTCCCTGTGTCCAGTGTTCTATAAGAAGGATATTAAAAATCCTAACTTGTGTCCACATACCATCGGGAGCAATGCTTTTGCTTTTTCGCAGCAATTGGAATGACCTTCGAGAGCAGGTTACCATATTTAGACTTGTTGTACGGACAGCGATGGTTCCCCTCGCAGGCCCACATTGGTGTGTGTACCGTGTGTGTACCGCGTGTCCAGAACCTTCCGGTGTTCTGTTGTTTTGAAATGTTCAAGAGGAAACGCAGAAGCCTTCAGACAGACTCTCCGTTTGTTCTTTATATCAAACTTTTGACCATCTAATTTGACAGCAGGCAAATGAACTAACCAACTCTGGCTAGCTGATTAGAACAGATTAGACTAGATTATCCTCATTTCTCCACCGAACGCAGCGAGGGGGCTAAAAACAAACGCTCTCAACCTCTTTTTGATCCCGTCTTTTGTCGTTAGTCTTCCTCTCACATGCTCCTCTTCCGACCTCATTGTGCCGCACTGTTGACGCACGTGTCTCCTTTGTGTGGCGTCGACAAGGAATGTGCAGAGTGAGTCGAGACGATGACACGTTCCTTTGAAAAACAAAGCACCCCGGTGCCGGAAGAGTTTGAAACACACTCCTCACGGAGCTGAAACAGGTTCCGAGGTTCCTCCGAGGTCTGAGTGTATGCAAACATACACACACTGGTGTGTATGTGTGTCCGTGCACTCACATTCTTACACACACATCTGTTTAGACTCGCAGTAAACAAGTGGATCGTCCCCCTGCCCCCCTCACTCCCCTCCAGGCTCACAACTTGTGGGATGAATCAACCGTTTCCACAGAATATCAGCAGCTCTTCCTCAACCACCTTGATTCCCTGTCGGATGGCGTTCCTGAAACGCCGCCGCGGTCCGGTTTCGCTTACTAATTAGCGACTGCACTCAGCAATTTAGATGAATGAGCGTAAGTGGAGGGCGGCGGGGGCGGGGTGAGTGGGCGGTGCAGGTGAAGGACACTTCAATATCTCCTCCACTTTCACGTTTATATTCGTCGAACCCCCGAGCAGCGCTTTTCTGCTTCAGGGGTGAGTCCAGGCGAAGCTCTGCGCCATTTGGCAGACCTTTATGTTTCTGATTAGGAATCACAAAAGTGCACTTTACTACGAGCGGGATGTTACTTCTTTAGCCTACAGTTTTCTTATCTTGGTATCGATTGGGAAATAACGTGCCTCACTGGTTATCGGGAAAGAGTCTGCATTGAAATTTGGGGACAAACAGGAAACACGTTTTCAAAAACCGTGTGCTGAAGGACGGAGCAGAGGCCAATACGTCCAGAGTTCTAGTATCAATGATCCACAGATTGTGGACATTCACATTCATGAAATGCAACGAAGGCGCCTTTCATCAGATCCTCCCCGTCTATTAAACCCAAATCGTTCAAACGTCAGTCCACAGTTTGTGTTCCACAGGCTTTCTGTGATTCAAAGTCCTCAGCTCAGTTTTTAGGTGTTATCGGGGTCATTCTCTGACACGTTTGAATGGAACTGTGAAGCTTTTTTGCTGAGCAGGATCTTAACCGCAACAACAATGCAGAAAAACCTGCTCACACAGATATTTATATCACTACTCACATGCGAACACAGACACGTCTGGTACGACTTGTCGGCCCAGTGATGGAAAACAGCCAGAGCGTTTTAGCTGTTCCAAATGTCCCCAATTAAAGACCACAAAGACGGACGATACACGGCCAAGTGGACCTCTCAGGTCACCAAACCGAGGTCCAGTCTGCCGGAGACGTCTTGGTCTTTGGAACAAGACTTGAGGTCCACAAGATGCGTCTACGTTCAAAAAGCAAGCTTCAAACTGTGTTTAGGTGTTTCTATTGGATGGTTTTTATATTTGGGGTTCATATTGCTACACACCATATTCTCGTGGTCGGCTGGACCGCATCGCATGGAGCGGTCACTTTTTCAAACGATCAAAGAGCTTGGCCTGGATTTGGCGCCGTACTTAAGCTCCTGGTCGTACTACTAGAACAAGAAGATGAACCCTCAGCAGCTTCGGGCGCCGTAACGACCGAAGGACGCCTGTCCGTTTGGGGCGTGTGGGCTCGTGGCCGATATCCTCGCGCACAGCCCGAGGACTCCATCCGGTCCGACTAGCTTTGTGGTAAATATGTGAAATCTTGCGAGGGTTCGGCTGTTGCGTCTGAACTAATCCCGGGGGGAGAAGCCGCCGAGTCAGCTGCGAGGCGGGAGTGGAAGAGGTTTGACGGATTAAACTCTTACTCTCACTCACCCACTTCACGCCTCCGCTGATGAATTTCAACTGGCCTGCAGGAAGCATGCAGGAGATTGATGCTTGGTCTCTGTTTGCTAGAAGTGTTTTTAAGCACATTTTTTTTTTATAGTTTTCTAAAGTATTGGGTGGTTAAGGGCCTGTTTGAGGACAGCTTTTAGATTTGCCGTTCCAAACAGCCGGTGTCTCTCTGGTAGTGAGAAAGTTGGCAGTATGATGAGCAGGGAGTCACCGTGGTTGAAGGAAGATTGTTGGCTGCCAGAGTATTATACGAGTTTGCTGCACGTGTTGTTTGAAAAAAAGTGTTTCCCTAAATCTCCCTCCTTTAACATCACTGGACAGGTACGATCGCGGCTTTGGACTCAGAAGTTCAAGGCCTTGACGCCCGCGGTGCAGTTATCAGCTTTTGCCAGCAGAGGGCCGTGGGGCGTGAACACCATGTATTCATTTTTTTACAAATACTACTTGGTTCGTTCCATATTTCAAAAACCAAAACCACGATAACAACCTCAGAGCGGAAGCATATGTATGCATAGCTTTTGCCACATGAAGGATTTGCTATTTTTGCTATTTGCTATCATTTTACAGCTCAGTATGTTACACAGAGATGTGTCCATCTCAGAGGTTCCCTCCCATTACAACACTCAACACTCCGTGTCTCCTCCTCCTCCTCCTCCTCTTCCTCTTTGGGAGAACACAGTCACCTGAACCTGCCATTCCCAGCCCGCAGTCCGGCCCTGCATGAAAGACAAGCCTTGTTAATGAAAAAGAGAAAACTAACCCGGGCTTGTGAAACCTCTCACAAAGGAGAGAAGAGGTTCTTTGGAACCCACTGAGCTCCCTGTGTGTTTTGTTCCTGGCCTGAGTGTTTCCTACAGAACAACGGAGAATCGGGTTTCCTGCGCGGGTTCCCCCTTTGTTTCTGAGCTATAATGAAGAGAGTAGACTCCCAAACACATCCCGTCTGGGACGCGAGGTAATGAAACCCATTTCCTGATTCAGGGTTTCCTCCCACTCTGTAAAACCCATGAAGTAAACACATCTTGAACGACGATGGATATCACAGCGACGTCCAATCCCATTGGCTGGTTGTGCATCTGCATGTTTACAGAAGACAGAATACGTACAGTGACAAGAGTTCAATATAGCCAGCATGCCTCTCTGCAGTGTGAAACACACCCAGTCTTAGAGGGGGGGGGGCAAGAGAAGTTGGTCCTGGATGATATTAAAGTTAGCAACTCTGTCGTGCTTTTGTTGGACGTTGATTTAAGGTCCTGCTCACAACCGAAGCCAAACCCAAAGATAGCGATATGTTTGCCTGAAGCATTGGTTTGTTTCTCATTCAGACAGATTTACTTTGGTTCAAATACGTCCTGTTCTCCTAATGTGAGATGTTTATGCAGCTTTAAACCTGCTCGCCTCGACGTCGGGTGAAATATTGCAGGGGAAGGTCAAATACTACTTGATATTTTTTGTGCCTCTTTGGAACGCTTTCATGCAATCCCAGGATGAGTGCCAAGCCAAACACACCCAATCACACTGGAGTGGGCTCGGCTGGATGGTTTTAGAGTGGAGGAGGGTGTTTGCCCTCCTTAGCGCGGCGTCGACACGTGTAGAATCAAGTGCATTAAAAGTTCACCCAGTTCGCTCAATTCTGATATACTGCAGATATTCTGGACTATGGACGGCCAACGCTGTTACGTCTAATGGAGGATGTGTGTGTGTGTGTGTGTGTGTCTGTGAACTTGTGCCAATGTTGAGTCCCCCGAGAGATGCCAAACCCGACACATGCACGCACACTTAACAATAGAACATAATGTTTTACGACTACTCCTAACCATTGTTTCTGCTGCTACACTGTTCCTGTACACACACACACACACACACACACACACACACACACACACACACACACACTCTAGAGGAAAGTGTCAACACACATCAGACAGTAGAGGCTCTAATTCGGCCTTTTTAATTGACGCTGTGAAGCTGATCTTCTACCAGAGTTCTCAAAGCGTTTAATAACTTAAATGAGAGGAACATGAAGTAGAAGCAGTCTCAATGCCCTCAGGGTCTTTTTTTTTTTACCGTTCATGACCTGAATTTGATTTTTTCCTTCTTGTTCTGACTCAGCAGCCTTTGTGACAACTCAACAGACCTCAGCAATAAAATGACGTTATATATTTGTCCGCACTCTGGCCCTGCCGTCCCGCGTAGGCTGCATAGCTCCATCTTAATAAGCCCGCTCTCTCTCTCGCTCGCTCTCTCTCTCTCTGTGCCTCTGGTTGCCGGGTGTGGTCAGCGCTATTATCTTATCTGTGCAACCCCACTTATGTGGCCTCGTACATTCTCTTTGATTGGGTTATCCCCCCCGCACGGCACTCACTCCCTCCCTCATCGGCTCAATCACGCCGCTCTCGCTCCTTCATCACTTGAGCTCAGCCTCCCGTTGTTCGAGGCGTAGTTCGTCTCTCTCGTCTCCTTTCGGTAAATTAGTCAAATTCCGCACTCCGGTCGACGGCGTGCATCCTGTTCAGCCATTAGTGCTCGCTGCTGATAAATTAAATAGTGATCATGTACTTTTAGCCGCAGGGCGAGAAATAAGTAACGTAATTGAGGCACTGTACACAGCCCTAACATTCTGCTAATAACCATTATGCCGTCAAAAAGGCCTGATTACCCCTGATTCTTAATCAGCTCAGTTAAGGGCTTTTGGGGTTTTTTTTCTTACTGAAAGGAGATGAGCGACGCTTATTTGAAGTCATAAAAAGATTGGTTAAGGGAAAGTAATGGGAAATGAGGTGTTATCGCCTGAAGAACCTTCTTTCTTTGCTGATGTAAGAAGCACGATGGATTATTTCCTTATCAGCTTTTTAATTTGGTAGAGCAGCCGAGCTTTTGTGGTCGCTGTAGTCGCTGAAATAAGGCTATGGGAATATAAAGATGCCTCAGAAAGTCTTGTCAATACGACGCGGGCCAGGGAGTTATTACTGTCTGTACTGATGCCGCCGCGGATGTTATCTGCCTAATGAATATCCGAAGCACGGGCAGCTGGATTTCCATATGCTCAGGTAGAGGAGGAAATTAGATAAAGGTTACACAGGAGGCTTCGTCCCTGAGGAGTACATCCCTGGAAAATATTACTACCGTCACACCGAAAGCGTTATTTACTGACACACCTGCAGAGGAACGACACCGTCTAAAAAAAGGACCAGACGATTTGCACTGCAGGCCGTCTGAGCGCCTCGTTCTCTCATCCATGGCCCACAGGAAACTCCCTCCAGCCTGATAAGGAACAGAACACAAACCCCCCCCCCCCCCCACACACACCCCTCCCGCCCCTCCCCTGCCTGCGATTGAAGTGCAGGGTCAACAGTAACAACACAATACAGACTTACATTTAAAGTCAGATGACTTCAGTCAAAATAGGGAAAACGTACCTCATGAAAAACCACGTTTTAAATGACAAAGCTTAATCAATTTTATATTCAGCTTAAAATGTATTTATATTGTAGTGAGGGTATGTGAAATGGCTTTTAAAATAATCGACAGCTGGAGGTTAAATCTCATGCATTTACATCAGACTACACTACAACCCTGATCTTAGCCGAGTCGAATAAAATCAAATAATCTCACATCTAATGATGCCGCGCCCTGGGCTTCCCTTTTACCACGAGCACAACGAGAGCCCTTTAAGGCGCCCATCGAGAAGGGAAGACATGATTAAGGGCCTCCTACGGTGCGCGTTCAGGAGCTCAGTAACAGAACAAAGGGGCCCCTTCAAGCAGGAGAAACATGACAAAGTTCCTTCTAGGTTCCCGAGGGAAGACGAGTCGGATGCTCCATGGACGGATGCAGCACGCTGTCCGAGTGGGAACAACCCGTATCTGTCTGATAGAATGAATGCATGTGTGTGCGTGCGAGTGTGTAAGTGCTAACCCCGTCCTGGGGAGCTCTATCCATCATTGTGTGGAGGAGCCAAATTGTTGCCAATATCCCTCTCTGCTCTTTCAGTCCATTCATTTTCCCTCTAATAGGTCGACCACGTAGCCCCGCTGTAAAGATTGTTACAGTCCACCTCCATATAGTCCTCACCAGACAATCAATTCCGGTCCCGTCTCGGCTGCAGCGGATCGGATGTTTGAAATAAGTTTACTTTCGTCACTCGGACCGGTGCGTGGGATGAGTTATCCGGTGATGGGGAGACGCCGGCGCTGCATAGGCAGAGGCAGGGTCACTGGGTGCATTCTACACTCGAGCCGAGCTGCATTCTTTCTCTTGTGTCTCGCGGTTCTTTCACAAAGCATTTATCTCCGCGTTGATTTCGCTCCTCTACGGCCTTTTTTTATTGCGCTCCCGGTGGTAAACTCATTCCCCGGGCCGTGTGTTCTGTGCCTGGCAGGCGTGCTGCGGGTCAGCGGGATGCGCATTTACACATCCGGCGACGTGGAGGCCGTCAACGGGACGGACGTCCGTCTGAAGTGCACCTTCGAGAGCTCGGCGTCCATCAACCCCGATGCGGTCAGCATCTCCTGGAGCTTCAGACCCCTCAAACCGGGCAGAGAAGAGTCGGTGAGTGTGTGTGTGTGTGTGTGTGTGTGTTTGCCAACCCCCTTCACTGTGTTACGGAGCATCCACCCACTCAGCCAAGTGAGTCAGGAGTCGGTGAGTCATCCAGCTCTCTCTCTGTGTGTGTGTGTGTGTGTGTGTGTGCGCGCGCAGAAGGGCGGGTTTAATTTATGGTCCTTCTTTCCATGTGACGTTTGAAAATACCTTCCTTCTCCAGAACCGCTTTGATATCGTTTTTCCCCCGTCGGTCTCAGGTGTTCCACTACCAGCTGCGGCCGTATCCTCCGGTGGAGGGCATATTCCGGAAGCGCGTGAGTTGGGCCGGCGACGTCATGGGACGCGACGCCTCCATCGTAATTCAGCAGGTCAAGTTCACCTACAACGGCACGTACGTCTGCCAGGTGAAGAACCCGCCGGACGTCCACGGCACGGTCGGACAGATCCGACTGCGCGTCGTCACCACAGGTCGGACCCCTGTTTTACTCCAAAAAGATCATTTCAAATCTTCATTTTGAGCATTGCTGCGTCATAATAGAAAAATTACTCCCTAGTGCCTTTCTGGGAGCCTAATTAGAAATATTGACCAGATCCATTTCATTCATTCTACATTCTTATGTAACAGTGCCATTGCTATGATGATGATGATGATGATGATGCGTAACTGCATAGATGTTGGTCACCGAATTCAAACCCACGGTCCTCAGTTATTGGGAGACTTCTCAGAATATCCCAAAGGTAATCCGGCAGATGTTGAGATACTTTAAAGCGTAAGTGGAAATGTAGAGAAAAAAAGTCAGAGAATAATCCCAAATGTGACAGCGTGAAGGGGTGAGATTCTATATCCCAATATTCCCTGTTTTCTTCAAGAACATATACAAACACGGTCAAGCCGAGTCGGCTCAAATGCAATGCGTAAACACGTTACCATAGTTACGCTCTGACCTTTTGAGGTGAAGGCGCCCAACTGCAAAAGAAACACGTACACGACACAAAAATGACGGAAAAATGAGAATAACAACGCATTTGCATCCCGAATGATGCCTTCATTTACATGGCGTTTGGCTACCAAAAGCACGGCAGCCGGCGATAACGTCAGACCCAGACATCGGTCAGATGTTCAGGTCAACGCGCTCACTCGGGCCTCCCCGCGTCTCCTCCTCTCCCGCAGCGTCCTTCTCCGAGCTGCTCCTCCTGGCGCTGGCCGTCGGGGGCGGGATCGCCGCCGTGGTCCTCCTCCTCGTCGTCATCCTGTCCTGCAGGCGGCTGCAGGAAGAAGAGGGCCCGGGGGCAGCAGCGCGAGGGGAACGAGGAGGCCCCCCCCCTCCGCAAAGAGAGGAAAGATCCCACCGTGTGGTAAGACGGGAGGGAACCGAGAGAAAGAGGGGGCAGGAGGCGGAGGAGCGGCGCCAAGAGAGAGGAACCCGAGGTGCGACGCGCTCCCTCTCTCCCACCCCCCTCCCCCTCGCCCCTTGCCCCTCTGTCCATCTGTGGGGGATCGGCGCTCCTTCTCCGGGGCTCTGGGGCTCTTTTCCTACTGGACGTTTCACTTCCTGCTTCCATTTCCTGAACCTGGGCCGCAGACGACGGGCAGCTGATGTCCAACATGAGAGTGCCTTCGTGTAGGAAGCCGTAAATACAGATCTTCTGCTAGACTGTCGTTAACCTCTTAACGTATCACCATGTGCCTTTCTCTTCTGGATAGAAACAACTATGTTATCGCTTCATCTCGAAAAACACACTTCCCGTTGAGAGTAAAACAATGGCAGGTCGGTTTACTTCCCTGCTAAATTATTTCAAAGCCACATAGTGGTCACTGAATGAGCAGCTCCCCTTTTGAAATGTGTGTTTGTTTAATTCCCAGATGATACACTATAAAAACCACGTTCAAATCTGTGATCTGTATCTATCAACCCCTCACTTGCGTGGCTACTGGCTACATCAGCGTCCGTGTACATTTCTGTTCTGTTTCACTACTGAAGTTACGTTGCTGCGTTTCTCTGAGAATCTGTGAGGATCCTGAAGAAGGGCTCGAGGTGCTATCACAAGATCTAAATCTGACGGAGGGCACTTGTTGAAAACTGATAGTTCATACACTACTTTTGTAAAAAAAAAAAAAAAGAAAAAAAAAAAGGAAAGACTAGCGTTTGGTTAATTAAGATATGCATTGTTAATTTGGGACAAATCTTTTGAACAAGTAGCTTATCTGTTTTTAACAATCAGCCGTTTCGTGTTTGTGTTCTGGGCACGTGGGACTCCTTTGTTTTAAATCTTGGGTTTTCAGATCTCTCTGTGAAAGGCTGCAAAACTGTCACTCACTTCTCCGGAGCCCCTCGCGGGACAGCTGAGGACATTCAGACTTCAAATGAATCACTGAAAAACTCGGAGAAGGAAGGAAATGTTTTTTCACCCGATCAGAGACTTTCCGCTCTGGACTCTGTGACGACAGAAACCTGGGTGACTCAAACCCTTTGTTCCTGCTGCTGTGTTGTCTTTGTCCTGTCCTCATCATACGTGACTTACGCACATTCATGAATGTGTCATGCATCCACTCATATGAGGTGTGTGTGTGTGTGTGTTGTGTTTCTCCCCTCGGTGGCACGTCTCTCTCTCTCCCCTCCATTGTGTGTCCCAGCCACCCATCGAGGTCCGTCCACCTGTATGTGTCAGAGACGTCCGTAGAGATCGACAGTTCGGACGGCATGATCTCAGACGCCAGCACCAAAAGCGAGAGCTCCTCGGAGAGCGAGGGCCCGAGCTCAGACGAAGAGGAGGACGACGACTCCGACTGAGGACGCAGGGACAGGCAGGGAGACGGAGATTGACGGAGATTGACTGACGGGATCGTCCTCCTGGAGGCCATCGCGGTCCTCGGTCCATCGGTCCTGTCGAGCAGAGACCGGGTGAACAGGGCGCTGATTCAAGCACAGTGTTCAAGAACGGGAGACACGTCGTGCGTCCACACGAAGGACGAGGTTTTACCAGCGTGGCGTCGGAGGAGAACGGCTTCACAATACTGGAGTCGGTCAACGACGACCCGTCGAGCGTTGTGAGTCGACTGAATGAAGTCGGAATGCGGACGAAGTTGTTTTCTGCCACCGTGTCCTGTGTCTTCGGTTGGCTTGATAGGGGACAATCTGGAGGATCGACGTTTGCTTTGCCAAATTCAACGCCGGTGTAGACGGCGCATTTATGCACAACAACACGCGCCGGTCTGAAAGCATGGTTTACTTCCAGCAGTAGGCTTACGGGGTTCATGTCGCATCGGATTACTCAGAGGAAAAAGCATAACCTTGATGTCTCTGCCTTAAGCCCGAATGCTTCATCTCGTAGACGCGTGCACGAACCTGGTGGCAAACAGTCAGATCTGAAAACCCTTTGATGCAAAATGTCCCTGAGAGGCTTTTAACTCTACTGTCTACTAACAAGTGATTGTAACGCCGGCCTTTCTTCCTTTGTCCTTGTGATGTAATACTGAGCAATGTGTGTATAGATTCTTTCTTTTTTTTCTATTTTTAGTAGTATTTTAGTAAGTATTTTATCACGTTGTTTTAAAAGGCCACTCTGTGTGTTTGTCGTAGAGCTTTTTATCCATGAAAGACTTTTGAATAAAAATGCCTTCAAATATTTACCACATTGGGTCACGTGCACTTTGGCTACACGCGGGCAGATACGACAGCTCGGCCGTGAGTAATCAAACGTGATCATCTATTATGTAAGACGGAGACAGTTGCTATCCGTCCGTTGATTATGCACCATTATCTTTAATGCGATCCCTCCAGTCGTGTGCAGCTCTTCACTTGTTTACCTGCAACCGTTAGACGAGTGAATCAGTGTTTCATTTACAACAGGCTGCTGGCTTCTTCAGCGGATGAGCGTGTTCGTGACCATGAATACGTTACTTGTGTTACGCATCTGTGTGTGTGTGTGTGTGTGTGTGTGAGTGCTTGTGTGCTTGTTGATCAAAGTCTGTCCCAGAGGGTGTAGCGTTAGTTACTGACTGACAGAGCTAAAGTGTGTGTGTGTTTGCGTGTGCAGAGAACGCTATAAAAACGAGGCAAGAGTCAGTTTATCTAAGATACATAATGACATGTTGTATTATGGAAATGCAGCTAGTGAAATGCAACTGATTTAACAACAGTGGCGTTTCTGGAGAACCTGACAGCATCAAGTCGTCTGTTAATTGCTCCCCCAGAGCACAGACAGACATCGGGGGGCCGTGGAAACAAGCGATGCAACACACAGAGCGCGGACACACAAACATCACCACCCTGTTCGCGTTCACGTCCTGGTTGTTCGCCAAAAGGCCAGTTCAGACGAGTACTCAGCTGCTGCTGAGCAATCAGCTGACAGAGCTACACCTCCTCCTGCTCCGGGCATTGGCCTCCTACCAAAATAAAACAGACACACGCTGAATGTGGGACACCTCCTGTTTGGGACAACGTCCTGCTCGGATCCAGACAGGTTCCTCTTCTTATTAAATGACTCTGCATTGTTTTGGTGAAAAGGAGGACGGAACCGCTGCTGTTGCTCTGTGTCTCTTATTTTCCGTCCGCTGCATTCCACAGTCTTGGGCGGGTTGTACCTGGCACATTAACGGGTGGAGGCCCTCAAACACTCACACTCACTCTCTCTCTCTCTCTCTCTCTCTCTCTCTCTTTCTCTCGGGACACACAAGAGAAAACAAATCACCTCGCTGGCTGTACGACTGACTGTCGCGCTGTGACTTTTATCGACGTATTGCCCCTCCCCCTACACCCCCCCACGCCTCCCCACGCGCCCATGTGCATTTAAACGCTGCCGTTATTAATCCATTCAATCAAAAGGTTGGGAGTCAGCTTTTTGTTGCTTTGCCTGAATCGAGTCGGGCCTCCTGCAGCTTTTGGGGCCTGAGTGATGCTGCTGGAGTTGTTTGTGACGGCCCTGAGAAAAGACCTCATCAACCACTCAGCACATGCATACAAAAGGAGGAAAAGACGGACTGGCTCTCACGTTCTGGGCTTGCGGGATAACAGTTGCGTACGCCGTCTGGCCCCGGCCATTTGAATGAGCTTTATTAGTCCGCCGCAGCGTTGACGGCAGAAGAACAGGCCTCTTGTTGACCAGAGACGCCAGAAAACCAGCCAGTTGGAACTGAGAAGATTTCAGCTGAAACTGAGACCCCTTTACTGTATTCACTCACACACACAAAGCACACACAAAGCACAACACAATGCAGGGATGTGTGTTCGGCATTCCTCTTTATACCAGATAATATAGCTGCACACAATACGTGCAGATTGCACAAGCTCCTTAAGCAAGTTTGTTAACTCTGCATTTAAACAAGGAACAGGCTTTGTATCTCCACCCCTGTTACACAATATTCTTAAGCGATGCAACACAAACACTGTGCTTGTGAATGGATGCGGGGAGCGGCTAAGAAACTGGCAAACAGGATGTGAACATGAACACAATGTGCAGCCGGGTGGGATGGGATGATGCACCTGTCTTCTAATGAGGACATATTGACTTCGGAGACATAATTATTATTATTATGCCTGAAACTCACCGTCCTCACATGAATTATTCACACACTGTTTGCAGGTGATTAGAAGTTAGTTGTGCATTAAATTTCATTTATTGTATGGCAACCCTCACTGAGAGAGCCTTGAGGCATGGCCGCTCTTTCATTTTTAATCGAGTTAGGCTCCAATTATTACAACACGCATTTTCCTTACACTCATTAAATCTACATCAGATTCGTTTTTGCAACAGCTTTAACATTTGTTTCCAGGTTTTTCTCTTGGCGCCACGCTGTTATGCATTTACCTGCACATAAAACGCACGCTGTCGTTCTGGCAAACACGGCATCCGGTGACGGCACACATCCGATTTACTCAGAATGCTTTAGAGGGAGCAGGACTCGGAAGGTGCTGCTCTCGACATCCTCTGATGGGAAATCACGACTAGGGCATCTCTGTTTGAGGAAACGCTGCCGGCACGCCAGATGGATGTAAAGAGGTAACCGACAATCCAGCCCATATAAAGGCATAAATAAACTTCAGAGGGACTCTGTGTAAACACGCAGCGCAGAGATAGAACATCACACCAACCAGCAAAGGCTTCTCCCGTTGGAGACAGTTACGACGGTAAAGACAGGAGATTGGAGACAGGGATATGCATAACAAATGTCAGAGGAGTCCCACTGGAGCGTCTGTGGTTTTCTACAGAAGCTGGCTGGGGGGGGGGGGGGGGGGGGGGGGGGTAAATTAAAGGCCTCGGCCCCCGGCCTCCACGCGAAGGGGTCACATGAGGGCAAGGAGAGCCCAACAGTTGAAAATGGCAATATGCTCAATAGCAAAACATTTTACAAAATGTATTCAGACACTAGCTCTTGGCTGTACTATAATAAAGAATAATAATGTATATCATATCCTCTAAACTAAAAAATAAATCTGTTTGGATTGACAGCAAACTGACTCCTCAGCACGATTAATAAAATCGAACTACAGTCTCATTTTTATTATTACTGGTATTCTCGTAATTATTAGTTTAATTTCTATTACACTTTCATGTAGTCCGTTTTAAAATGTGTTGTATGACTCCGCCGTCCACTTCCTGACACACCTGTGAGTCAGGTAGCACCGTCCGCGCGCACCCTGCACGCGCCACGGAGACACGTACCGCGAGTCATGGCCGGATATAAAACGAACGGGGTCTTTCCGACGCTTTGACGCAACTTGGGACATTGCTTTTTTTTTGTTTTTGGGGGGCTGGCGGGGGAACGTGGGGCGGGGGACTCGTTTCCACAACTTAAAAATGCGTGGACGGCGTCCGGTGACCGGCGAGCTGCGCGCCGTCGTGTGGCCGTGCCTGGTGGCTCTGTTCGGTAAGTAAAAGCAGGCCGACGCCTCGCTGAGGTTCCGACCGGGAGCTTCGTGCCGGGAGGCACCGGCGACTCTGCGCGGGTCCGAGTGCACCGGGAGGGGCGCTCCCCGGTTACTAGTGTCCGTGAGACGGGTTCACGCACGGCTCGTTCACGCTGGTTACTTCCTGGGGCTTAGCCTGATGCTTAGCCTGATGCTAACAGGTGTGCGCGCACAAAATGTCACGGGCTTCTCACGAGAACATACCTTGAGTCATTTGCACAAGTTAAGCCTTTAGAACATGTCATGATTTATAAAAACGTTTCTTTTTGATTAAAAAGAGCAAAATGGTTTACAAAAAGCACATTCTCTGACTCTTTAATTGAAAAAAAAGAAGAAAAAACAATCGTAATTGTCACATTCTATCACCAGTTGTCATAATTATAGTGCTTATAATAAACCCCAAACTCCTTACAGACGCATTCAAACTCATACACGTTGTAAATGTGAACATTGCTCTCCTTTCGTGCACTAATCGGTGTTGGGGGCAGCGAAGGTGTCTCCATGTCTGCTGTGCAGCCATGTTATGAGCCTGAACATCAGTATTGCCAACGCAGGGGTGGCTGCCGTGTGTCGCAGCACAGCGGGGGAAGTGTCATTATGGTCTGGATCACGCTTGTGTTATGTGGACATTGTGTGCAGGGTGTACACAATGTCCCAGGGTTATGACATCCAGGGCGGTGTCCGGAGGGTTCGATGCTCCTCCTCGCCGCTCTATTGTTTTTTTCTTCATCCTTGTGGACGTTGGACGTCCAGACGTCTTGTGGAATCCAGGAGTCGTCGTCACGGCCGCAGAGTTTCGATGTCTCACCATTAATTACTCTGCTGACGCAATAAACTGTTCAAGTTCAAGAGGGCGTGCCGGCTCTCGAGGCGGACAGTTTTTTTATTTTTTATTTTTTAATGTCACTAATGGGATGTGGACATGCAGGTGAAGCCAGTTTTTAAAGTTTAAAATAAATGGCCTACTAGATTCCAGGGTACTCCTTTTTTTTTTTTTTTAAACCAAATTGTGGTCAGTCACGCACTGAAATAGCGTCTCTATTGAATCGCTGTTAAACTGGGAATTCTAATGACCTTGGTGATCCTCCAGTGTGAACAGCAGTCCTCAGTGAGATGGTACAATGGGATTTAAAGGAAAAGGTGGTGGTGGTGGGGGGGGTGGGGGGGTTGAATACATCTCTGTAATTTTGTTGGTCGTGGACACATTGTCCCACACCAGCTGCCGTGGTTTGTATTTATTATATTGATTCATAAAATGACCGACTGCTTCTCTCTCTCACTAAACTGCCGGTGTTCAGCTCCAGGAATAATTGGCGCGGCCTCCCTTGGCCTTTTAGAAATCGGGTGATAAGTGACCGCGGTGGTGAGAAACCCCGCATGGGTCTCTCTCCGTTCACATTGGAGGAACTCGCTGCGCGGACACTTTTCGTGTCCCCCGCGGGCGCGTCCTCGTTTGTCCCAACCAGCGTAAACTGTCACTCACTGTTTCCCCATCTGTTCTCCGTTGCAAACCTCCCCCAGCTCCTTCCCTGGTCTCCTCCATCTCCGTGAACACCCCGGCTGAGCTCCACGCGTCCCAGGGGGACACCGTCAAGCTGTCCTGTACCTTCACCTCCACCAGCACGCCGACCAGCAAGATGACCGTGGACTGGTCCTACAGGCCGCAGAGCGGCGGAGCTCCGGGCTCGGTGAGGAGACGCTCCTCGCAGTGACCGCGCAGCGGATCGAGTGTTGTGATGGAAACGGTTCCGTCGTTTAACAAACCAAACGCTAGCAGCCCGTGGAATACGAGTATTTCAGCATTTTCTTTGCCTGCTGTCGAAATACTTTGAATACTTTGTTTGCAGACGTCACCTTGGACAAATACCCCCTCTTGATATTCAAACAATTCAAACAAGCACCGATCCCCGTTACGTTTGAGTTGTATTGGTTGTTTCGATTTGTTCCCACATGGCTCCCTCTGTACAAATACCGACTCTCCGGCTGCGTTTATTTGCGTTCTCGATCGGTGTGACTCTCGATTTCCTAACTTCCCGTCAGCAGCTGCGCCCTAAGGCAAAGTCCGGCCGCTGAGCGCCGTTTATCAGCGTCACCGAGGTGGCGTCCGGCCCTTTTTTCCGGAGGCCACTCACCCCTTCCTCCCCCGCCCCCCTCCCCCCAATCCATAACTCACGCCTGGTCAGCGCCCACAATTCCCCCTCCTCCTCCTCTGCGGTGATCCGGTGGTCTTGTTCAGAGTGCGTCCGGATGTTTCCGGATCTCAATCCCCCGTAGCTGCACTCAGCGCTCTGACCCGCATCGTTCAAGAAGTTCCAGTTCCATTCTCCTATAGGAGCACTCAGAGCTGAGTGGAGGCTAATGCTCAGTGTTGGTTTAGTCGTGAAGATGCGGCGGTTTCGTGGGGGGAGAAGAGGAAAAGGGACTTGTGTTGGGATCGTGTGGGTGTTTAGGGTGTGTGTCTGTGTGCATAGTATTTTTTTTAGATCGGAGCAGAGACGCTGAGTGTTCAGCCAGAGATTATCGAAAGGAGGAGTTGGCGATTCGACTTGGTATGCTTGGCCGCGGTGGCACATTTCTCATGACTTTGAAGGGGTCATTGGGTCTAATGTTTCCAGCCTCTTGCGTAATCAGGGACTTCAAGCAGCTGTTGTGTAGGTCGAGCTTTACCAATGCTCAACCAAAGCTTAGGATTAGTCTCCCTGCAAAGCCTTAAAACTCCCGTCAGTGTCGGGCGTCTTTGCTTTTGGCCTTTTCATAAGCTTCGCGTTAAAGTAAGGCCACAAAGCAGCGACATCTGTAGAACTCTCTGCATACTAGTTGTATCTGTGCTGTGTGGAATTCTGCAGGCAGCGGCAACAAATGTGTTGATGAACCGGCAGCATCGGGTTAGAGAAGCGCAAACGCCACCAGGCCGCTCCAGAATAACCCCAAACTCATGATATTAACTCTTAAATGTGAGCGACCTTGGATTACTGGAGCTCATTATCTACGCGCATCACAGCCTCATTCCTTTCCATTTTTATATGTAGCCATTTACAGCAGTCTGGATCCAATCCAGTTTTTATTTAAACGTTTCTAAAAAATAGTCCCACTTTTTGTTTTGTTGAAAAGAAACTGAAAGAAACGATGACGCGTAGTTTAAAATGTTCATGGTCACATTTTCTTGTGTCACCGCGTCCGCAGAAATTATTTATTTATTCATCCTATTTGTGTTGTTACGTCCGAGTGTAGCTGGTGAACAACCAGAACAGATCAGAAAACCTTTCAACCCCAAACTACGCCCTGAACATCTACTCTGGTATCTCCACATTCCCATTCCCCGTCCTCCGCACGCACGCACGCACGCACGCACGCACGCACGCACGCACGCACGCACGCACGCACGCACGCATGCACGCACGCATGCACGCACGCACGCACGCACGCACGCACGCACGCAGCAGACCAATAGCAGACCAATGCCTGTGCAGGCATCATGTCACGATGTGGTGAGGAGTTTTCGATCAAAAAATGTTAAACGCAACAAATTCGCTCTCGCAGGCGACGTGTTCTTGGCGCCGCCGCTTCGTTCGGGATTTAATTAATGTTCCTCCGACCGAACAGGCAGCGCTCTTCACCCGGCCATCATCAGCATCGCCAGAAGAGAATGTCCCGCCGCCATCTGTGCCGCCGCCTGTTGCTCAGGCTCTTTTTTTTTTTTTCCTCCCGGCAGGAAAACCGGGAGCTCGATTTAGGAGCGATGGGGATGATTCTTGTTGCATGTGCTCAGAAGGAGCTGACGGATCGTTGGGATCCAGTTTAGTCGAGGTGCTTTTCCTGATGACGCCGCCGTTTGTGCCTAAAAAGGGGGGGCAGGAGGTGCTCCAAACGCCACCGCCTGTTCCCTCCTCCATGTGGTGTAATTCATGCAAACTAAACGCGCACGCACTCCTTCCTCCCCTCCCCCCAGCTGTTCCACTTCTCCTCTCGGGCGTTCCCTCCCCCCGACGGCCCGTTCCTGGGTCGCATCCAGTGGCGGGGGGTCCCGGCGCGCGGCGACGCCTCCCTCGCTCTGATCAACGCCACGCTGAGCGACAACGGGACCTACACCTGCTCCGTCAGGAACCCGCCCGACGTCCACGGGTCGCCCACCTCGCACACGGTGCTCACTGTCACGCCCAGAGGTGAGGCGGTTGGAATGCGGGTGATGTCGCCTCCAGGTTGGCTTTGTATGTGTTAAAGTGTCCCTGATGACCCCCCCCCTCGCTCCCCCAGTGGCCAGCGTTCGCTTCTCTGACGTGGCGGTCCTGCTGGCGTTTGTCCTTCTCCCCTCCACTATCATCACCTTCATCCTGATTGGACGGATGTTCTGTCCCAACAAGCAGTCGAAGGCCTACAGATCGCCCATCGAGGTCACTGAGGGGTGAGTGGATCCATTCAACCGCTTTGATGGTTATAAATGTGCGTCCCCATCGCTAATTCGATGGCGGTTTAACTAGAATTTAAGTTTGAGGCCCTGTGAAGCGCCGTGAATCAGCGAGTAGTCGGGTACTAAAATCTGCAATTATCTGATTTGGCGTGTTTTTAGTGTTTTTAGTGCTTTTAGGGAGCTGTTATTATAAATGTTAGACTAAGCAGCGCTGCTCTGTAATGCGTCTTTAACAGATGGCATTAGTGACATTGACAGGATTATAGTGTGTGTACATTTCTCAAATAACATCGTTTCATTTTTCATTTTAACCCAAGAGTTGGATTAGAAGACGGATGGAAAATACTTTGTAGGAATACTTTAGTGATGCAGACAGACACACACGCATTCAATGTTTTATTATATAACAAAACAATTACGTAGCTGGAGACAGCAGCTGGTTAGCATAGCTTAGCATAAAGACCGGTCAAAGAATATGTGTATTTAACATGTTGATTATTGAGCTCGCTAGCAGTTCACACCCGTCTGCAGCCTTTATGCAAAGCAAACGGTAAGGAAGTTAACAAATTGGGAAATTCACAAATTAACTGTTTTTTAAAATTGGAATCTGTGAGTGTCATTATCGCCGTGGTTAACCTGCTCTTCTGTCCGCTGTGCATCGAACAGAGAGGAGCACGGCGCCAAAGCGAGGAGGGTCGTGTGCTGTGACCCATACATGCTGGTACAGTTCACCGCGCTTCTCTTCTCACATCAACCCATAAACAACGTTAATAAGACGCGTCTGCCGGATCCATTTCACGTCTCATTTTACTGGAGGGGTTTATAACTTATTGATTTTTCCGATGTAGTTGTTTTGTGGCTATTTGTGTGTGTGTGTGTGTGTGTGTGTGTTTGTTTGTGAGACCCTCCGGTTTTCTGCTCCGTCTAGAACTCGGAGGACGAAGACGGGTATTACGACCTGAAAAAGAGGCCTCCTGTGGACGAGGGGTACGCCGAGTCTCAGTGCTAGAGACCCCCTGCTGGTCGGGAGCTGTGACTGCACCTCCTCGACCCCCCCCCCCCCCCCCCCCCCAGACACTCTGGTGGTGTGTACTTTTTGGGCCGGACTCTTTTGGAATAATAACTGGAATAACACCTGCAGACAAGGAGCTCCTAAATAGTCTGATTTCTACATTTTTACAGCTGTAGTCTTGATGACATGTAATCTGATTACTGTGCACAGGTAAGCTGGGCCTCCACATGCAAACAAACACACAGATGAGCACATTGTGTGCTTTTATACCCTGATGATTTATAGCTGTCACTTTCTTCCGTGTGAAGGAGGTGGATTTGTTTTTGTCTAACTTATTGTCTGTGTCATAGTGAAAAACGAGTCGCAGCGGAACATTTCTCTTATATTCTAATAATTTTGGACAGAAAACAAATGGTTTGGTTTTGGGCATAGTGCTATTCATGCCAAACAGCGTGTTGTACATACAGAATGTTTCAGTGTCTGTACATTAATGTGTCGTGTCATTATTTCAACATAAGCAGACAGAATGTGTGAGTTTGGATATGGTTGTTATGTAGTTATTTAGATGCTTTGCTTTAGTTATATTATGTATTATTTTGGCCTAAATAAATAGTCCAGGATGAGATTCTTCTGGCTTTGTGATGGATGATCAGGATTTTTTTCCTAATTTTGCTTCCAGAGAGTTAATAAAGGTTCTGTGTGAGCAAAGCTTGTAGCCCGTTTCTCCGCTGCGCTCGCTTTGTTCGCTCTCCTGCAGTATTCATGAACGCTCTCGACTATTCCCTTGAAACTCATCGGGACGGGCCGGTGTCTCAGCATCCGCTCCATCCGAGCAGCCGCTGGGCTCTCGGGGCATGAAGGAAAACGACAATAAGTCCTCGTTCTGTCTCGTTCCTCTCCTAGTTCTCCGCGAGCTTCATTCATGCCCTCCGGGTTTCAATAATTCACACTCTGCTTTGGCGAAACCATTATCATTCCCGCTTCATCTGAACTACCATGGCAACGGCTTACTCGCGTCAGACGGAGGGAAAAAAAAGAAAAGAAGAGGATGCAGATGACTGCTTGGAGGAATATTGGGGAGGCGGGTCATTCGGGTTCATCGTGCTAAATGTAGGTTCCTCATTTTCTGGGGCACCTGGTTCAATTTTTATCTCAACACAGCTGGCGGGGAAACCGTTCGTTTTCCGTCCTCTGGGGTCGTTGTCCACGGAGACCAGAGAGGAGCAGACATTTACGACCGAACTAGATGTTCAAAACACGAAACGAACCTTATTGTTCCACTTGATCACACTGGTGATTTGTGGTACTTTACGTCACCATATAGATTTATGATAATAACTCGGGAGGAGGAGGCAGAGGAATCGACGCCATCATTTTGGCCTCAATAAAATGAAAAGCTACTCTGCAGCGGATCAAATGTGACTCGGATCGAGTTTGCACTGACAGTTTGGTCCAAATGTCATTTGGTGTTAATATTCTAACCGTGCATCACTCAGCGCTGCGGTAATACCAGTGTTGAGAGTAAAAGGCCGCTTGTGGCATCAGTCTTCACCTCTGCGTTTTAGAAACATAATTACGTGCTGTCATTTTCCTTCTTTCACAGATGTTTCAGTTTGATCGTTGCACTAATGCGCTCTTTTAAAACCTTGATGGGTAATATTTTACGTCAGATACAGCAGATCCGTGTTGTATGTCTTGATCTTCCCTGTATTTGTATAGACTGAAAATACTTCCTGCGGCTTGAAGATCACACATCAGCTTCCTGTGTATTTGTACGTGGTGTTTGTGTTATTATCTCGCATGTCTTCTTTCTGGATACAAGCCTAAGCACCACTGTTCTACGTCTTCACAACAGACAGTGAGGCTCATGGCACATTTCTTTTCAGCTTCTACTCTTAATAGTTCAAGATAATTTAGCAGTTATTAGATTGCGTGTGAATCTCATCTTGCTTCCCGGATGCGGTGACCTTTCGCGCCCGCAAATGAGGAACTTCGTCACTGTCGGTTTAAAAAGGACGGACCGCATCGTTGGCGTGCAACGCTACAACCAAGGCAAGGCTCACACGCGCCCCTCATTCTAAAATAACAAAGCTATCAGACGTGCAGCCTATTGATTGCAGGATGTTGACTGTACTTTGTTTCCAGGCTGCAATACTTACACTGTGTGTACAGGTAGTTCACAGAAATCAGGACGCAAACTCTTAACAGGCAGAAAGAAACGTGGGCTTAGTTGGCGATGTCACGGGCGTCGTAAACCGCCTTTAAGAACTCGCTCTGAATAATAAATGAGGCCGTAATCACCGGAATTGACATCTCGTCAGTGGAGTGAAGCCAGAACATCCCTCCTCGCCGGGCCGGCCGCTGTGACATCATCGATCTCTGTGGTCAGCGCAGCAGCGGAATCAGCACGTTAACACAAGCGTCAGAAGTGCTTGATCTTTCCTCCGTTTGTGGGTCAAAGATTGTGTCTCTGTATTCCTCTTTTAAAGGACTCGTCGTCGCTAATGTGATGATTTCATTTGAGCTGATTTGATACCTGGTGTTGCTGTAAACCTTTTCATTAACATGCAGCAAATGTGATTAGCTGAAATAGAGCAAATACCTGTGATGAACCAAATGAAATAGATCAGCACAGAACATAACTGTATGCAGATGAATAACAAACACCAAGCGTCTTATTGAACACCCACGTCCCTAAAAACGTCCACGTGACCTGTCAAGAAATGGTGAAAGCAGTCGGGGTTAAAACCACGGTTTCAATTATTGACCTTTCAAAAAAAAAACACTAAATAATCCCATTTTGAGAAGCAGCCGCTTTTGGCTTTTCGGCTGCAATTGTTGCCTCACTCATCGGTTAATTGTTAAAATCCTTTCATGTCGCATGTGGTGATTTATTATTAAGGCCGAAGCCTTTCGGTGACACAATCGTCCCGCTCATCGCCGTGTTTTTCAGGAGCAGGACGCTTATCTGCTGCCGGCTGAGCGAACGTGCCGTGCAGCAGCAGCAGAGCAGGGCAGAGCTGCATTGTTGCAGCGCTGCGCGTCGTGCTCGATGACGATGACACACGCGGTGACGATGGAGCGCCGTCCTCCTGCAGCGACCACCGCGAAGGCAGGTTAATGATTCCCCCCTCAGCCAACTGGATGTGGAATAATCCTGTAAGAGGGAAGAATAGCGTGCAGCACAACACCTAAGAACCCCCCCCCTCCCATCTTCTTCCTCCTCCTCCTCCTCCATCCCTCTCCCCTTGGCTCTCCTCCTGTACTCCATCCATCCTCGTTGTGTCTGTAGCATCCGCTGGGGCTCGCCACTGTCAGAGCGGGGGCGGGGGACTTTTCTGTCACCACTGTGTGTGTGTGTGTGTGTGTGCGTTATGAAATACAAATACAGATTGTGGGTGTTTGCATGAGCATGTGCCTGCAAGCCTCTCTGAGCGGTAATGGTTCTAATGCGTTGTGCCCGCTCATTAAACCACCAGAAAAATAACAGGGGGAGGGAGAAGGAAAGAGGCAGTTTTGCCACACCCGGACCGCTTTCTTCCTCCTCCTACTCTCATCCCCCTCTCTCATCCCCCTCTCTCATCCCCCTCTCTCTATCCCTCCATCCATCTCTCTCTTTCCTCCTTCTCTGCTCTGCTAGTCTATCTGCTGGTGTTTCCATGAGAACAGAGCGCACTGGGTGTGTGTGTGTGTGTGTGTGTGGGGGGGGGGGGGGTGGCGTGTCCTAAGAGCACAGTCTGTGTGTGTGTGTGTGTGTGTCTGTGTGCGTTCGTGCGATCGTCACTGCTCTCTTTCACACGTCTCTCCTGGCAAGGCTTTCTCCAGGCCGTGCCAGAAAACATGCCTTTGGCATCGCCATGGCGATTTGTACGCAGCCTCCCAGACTCACGCCGCCATCGGGAGGCCGGGCGTCCTCGTTCTTCATTAAAGGGAGAGGGAAGGGGAGACAATTAAACAGAGCGGTGGAGGATTTGAAGGCGTCCAGCCAGTCATTAAGCGGGAGGCTTCTTGTTTTTAGGGTGGGGCCGCAGCTTTCTGCTGGAACCAGGCTGGGAGAGAGGAAAAGGAGGAAGAGGAGGGTGGGAAGATGTAGAAGAGAGGACTGCTGATCTGAAAGAGGAAAGAGGTGGAGGGGGGAGGACACTTTATCACTAAGAGCGAGAGGGGGAGGAGAAAGAGGGGGGATACTGTGAAGAGAAGAGGGGAGGAGAGGGGGGGAGGGAGGGGCTTGTAGTCGTTGTCAGAGAGAGAGAGAGAGAGAGAGAGAGAGAGAGAGAGAGAGAGAGAGAGAGAGAGAGAGAGGTGTGCCTAGGCAGACTGACTGAAGAGCGTGTGTGTGGAACTAGGATGAGTAAATGCACCGGGCGGTTTAGCTGTTGATACAGCCAGAGAGAGAGAGTGTGTGCACGAAAGAGGGAGAGAGCGCACGCAAGCAAGAGAGAGAGAGAGAGAGAGAGAGAGAGAGAGAGAGAGAGAGAGAGAGAGAGAGAGAGAGGGGGCGAGAGAAGAAGTGTAAGGGAGGAAAAAGGGAAGAAAGAAGCAGAGAAGAAAAAAGGGAGGATACAACAACTCCAACTATGCTGTGCTGCATAAGAAGAACCAAACCGGTAAAACTGCTCCCCTTTACTTCCTCACTATTTGCGTGTAATTCCTAGTGACAAAAGATGATGTATTCCACTGTGAACAGTGTGACCGTTGCTTTGTGCCCGGATCCGGCTGCTCGAGGAGAGATTAGAGGAGACGTGGGTGTAATTTTGCTTTGACTCGGGGGGGGCCTCGCTTGTCCTTTGCAGTCAGTCGATCCGCGGAGCCCAGACACGCCTAAATGAGCCAACGTGATTATCCCGCATGAATGGATGCTGCCACAATGCCTCGCAGACCTCACACTGTAGACAGAGAGTAAGAGAGAGAGAGACTGCAACTCGACCCCGGGCTACCCGGCATCCCCTCGTATTGATCATGCACTTGAAAAAGTGAAAGATTAAAGGAAGGCACTTGATAGATGATTGTGTTGTGTCTCTGAAAAGCATTCCCGGTTTTGTTCCGGAGCTCCGGTGAACTCCTCTTATTCTGCATGAAGACGATGCACATTCTGTGCTCCTTATTGGAACCGTAACCAGGGGACTTTTGTCTCTTTTGCACTTGTTACTTGAGCAGAATTGGGTAACACAGGAAAGTAAATTTCCACAGAGAGAGAAGAAAAAAAAAAAAGGGTGGGGCGGGGCACCATCATGTCAGGGGCCTCGGGAGAATACAATGTGAATAAATGGGACTAAATGGATTATCACAGCCCTCTAGTTTTATAAGTGCATGCAGTCAACTGATGGGACTATGAAGTGTGCACTCATTTAAAAAATGGAGCGAAAGGGGTATTGGGTTAGTTTTAGTCTCAGTGGTTAAACCCTCAGCAGGGCCATATGAAGGGAGGGTGTTGTGTGGAGGCGGGCGGGTCCGGACGGCGTGGAAGACGGTGGAACCCTCCTGTGCTTCATTCTGAAATTTCTACAGCCATCACGGTGGCTCAGTGTGCGATTGAGATGCTATCGGGCTCCTGACACAATGGATTCTGATGCCACTTGATTGCCTCTTAAATGTTATCCGGGATGAGTTATAATAACTGTGGCACGGGCGAGAGACAGAGACAGAGACAGACAAAGAGAGCGAGAGAGAGAGAGAGAGAGGAAGCAAGACTCGCCGGGTTAAGAGACATGCGGGATGCAGAGAGGCAGAAGGAGAACATGCGGCGGGGTGGAGTGTAGCCGGTGCACATGGAGGTAGATGGAGGGGCGGGGGGGGGGGATATGAATGCAAAAGGAGGCGTAGAGCCAAAGAGAACCTGGTGGGCAGAGAAATGGAGGTGAATTAAAAAAAAAAAGAAGAAAAAAGGCTGAGACAGGGAGGGAGGTGTCATGGTATGGGGGAAGGTAGGGAGGCATGGAGGCGACAGCCGGCAGGGAATAAGGTGGTGATGTAGGAGCCGGCGCGATGACGGTTGGAGGAGGTGAGCAGGTGCAAAAGGAGGAGCGAGATCAAGAGAAAGGCAGCCATGTGGGTGAGGCGAAGGCTTTTTCCTCCGGAACGCCGGCGCCGCCTCGAGCTCGCGCAGGAGAGGGAAAAAAGAAAAAAGCAGTCATGTTTCTTGCCGTCTGCTTTTGAGGAGCAGAGGCTTCGATGGATCCACACGGGCTCCGAGGTGTTCGGGGAGGAGGACCGTGAGCGAGGAGCAGGGAGCATGTTTAGCGCTCTGAGGGCCATGGTGGAGACGTGATGTCTCCACGATGGGAGTGGCCTACAAGATGTTTTCTTCCCATGACCAACTTCTCCCAGGTTCCATCTTCAACTCTTCCTCCATTGTTTGACCCAAACCAAAACGGCCATTCGAATCCCACCCTCCTGCGTCTCCTCCCCCTACTCCATCCCCGGTCCTCCTCCTGCCCCCCACCTTGACCCTGTGCCTAAATAACAAGAGTTCAAAATCAAGACGCCACCAACGCTTGGCTTCGGTCAATCGGCACAATTTAACGGCCAGTATTTCCAGGTCGGCCCCGTAGCTGCTCTCGCCGCCCCGTCTGCCCGCTGCCACTGCCCCTCATCCCCATCCTCGGCCCCCTCTCCCCATCCTCGGCCCCTGGGAGACCCGCGGAGCCTTTTGTTCAGGATGAGAGTCAGTGTAATTAAATCAAAGGCTGCTCCGGAGGATGGAATGACGGCGGCATTAAAAAAATAAATAAATAAGAAATAAAACCCCAGCACCTCCTTTAACATCGCTGATCAATTCACCGTCAAAGGACAGAGAGAGAGAGAGAGGGAGCGGGGGCTGTGGCAGCCACCACCTGACCACCCCCCCCCCGCCCCCCCACCCCCCTTCTCCTCCTCCTCATCTGCAGAATATAGCCGGCTGAAAGGGTGTGGTGCTGTGCTCTGTGTGTGTGTGTGTGTGTGTGTGTGTGTGAGGCAGAGAATGAGTGGGTGGCAGTTCGCTCGGTGAGAAAGCGAGTGAAAAGATGGCAGAGAGACCGAAAGGAGGAGATGCAGATAACTCAGCAGCTCGTCTCGGCTCTTTGGTGTCTGGCTGCTTCCTGCGGGAAAGCAGGCAGCCATTGAAATGGTGCCGGGTTTTTGTTTTTTTTGCATGAGCGACGTGTCAACGTGGCGCCTGATACGATCTCGTGCCCGGTTTTATTTAGACAATGCACTAAGTACAATGTATGGTGTAAAAATGAGTTTATAATGAAGCGTCAATAATTACATGTAAAAGTGACTCTGATGGGAAAATTCAGCCGCTGGACCTTCTTGTGGCAGAAGCTTCATCATTATAAATGCATAAATTACCTGTGATATTAATCCCCCTTCTTGCACGCCGCAATCGATCCAAAGCTGAGCAGAGCGGCGAGATGAAAAAGGGGAGTCTCCTCCTTGAACGGATCAGAATTTTTAAAAAAGTGCGACCAGCGGTTCTGTGCTAATTCAACCCTCACAAACCCCAGCGTCTCCAACGTGTTCCCCCCCCCCCCCCCCTTCTGTACCACCCCCCACCGGAAACAAGTCCCTAATGGCCCAGGCAGCGAGGCGATGTGGGAAGGTGGTGGATTGTTACTGCGTGCCACCGTTGGGGGATGGGGTGTGCGTGTGTGTGTGTGTGTGTGTGTGTGTGTACGTGTGGTTATGGATCCGCCCGGATGAGCCACTGACTCTCGGGTGTGGTTCTCACGGCAGCCGGTGCCCACCCAAGGACAGAGACAGGCGGGAACGGAGCGCAGCGTGCAGCTAGTTAGACACATCCGGCCTTCTGATGGAGCACAAATCACACTTTATTACGGGCGGGAAGCCAAGGGCCTTTGTCCCGTATGTAGAGACATTCAGTGGTGAGCAGCTCTCAACATGGAGGTTTTTGTCACCTATATTGTGGAGTGTTGCACAGCTACATAACACTCCTGTAATTAAATGATTGCATAACCTGTTTTACAATCATGGGGGGAAATTGCTTTCATGTTTTAAACATCCCGCTTTTTGCTGGACGAATAAATACAGTTCAAAGCGGGTAACATAATGTATCCATGGCAACCAGAAAGACCACTTTTTGGAGGGGGGAAATACTGCAAGCTAGATTTTAATAAGACATTTGATTCACTTGACAAAGCAAATATGTTCCCTTGCTGCAGATTAATGAAGTAAGCGTTTAAACTGCAGGCGTCGTGGTGGGCAGACTCAGAGGGAGTTCACCTCGTGCTTCTCTGCACCTTCGGGAGGTGCCGCTGTATCCGTGAATGAAAATGTGTGCCGCACAGACGCCTGCAGTCGGGTACGTGACCGGGGTTCACTTAACAGTCAACGAAATCCGCTTGGCTGCAGACAGATTTGAATGTGGACACGATACCCACAGGTGCGTCGCTCAGCGCAGCTTAACACGCCGGATGCGACGGGTCAAATGGGCTTGAAAGAGAATCTTATGGGCCATGCAAACGGACTCCGTGAGTCAGAAAATCACAGCGCAGCACTTTTGGAGGGTGATGCATGCGACAAATGCAAACGATGAGGCTGTAGCTGGTAAAACATCCTGATATGAGATCACCGGGCACTCTGCATTTTATTGCATTTGCACTCTCTCTCTCTCACACACACACACACACACACACACGCACACACACACAAACACACACACAAATCTCTAATGTGAATGATCTACTCCCCGTTCCAACAATGAGATCATTCCCCCCAATTCCCAGACACCCTCATCCGTTGCCATGCCTTTCGCTCTCTGTCTGACTCACTGTTTGCAGCCAGGAAGTCATTCTATTTAGCGTTAAGTGCGCTGGCCATTTTTTTTTCTTTTCGCAATTTTAAGTACCCATGAGATCAGTTAAAGTAAAAGCCCAATAAGACACCGGAGACCTGCATATCATTAAGAGCAGAGCGATGTTCCGATGAAGCTCTGTCGATCTCCAGATAGCCGGTTCTAACAGCGGGACAAAAGTTTATTTCCACGGTTAATGCCGGATCGTTAAGTCATTTTAAAACCGTATATCACTATATTTGAGGCGTGGCACAAAGCCCCAGGCAGCAGTATCAGATTGAATTTTTTTTTTTACTATCACATTGCACAAAATTGCTTCAGGAATAAGGGGGCTCCATTAAAAAACTGCAGCAAGGCCCGGGGCAGGATTTACACCCTGGACCCTGGGGGACGCCGCTGCACCTTGGCCTCTGCTCCAATATTGGACTGACACGCCGACCCTGAAAAAGACGTGTTGGTTCAGGGCCTCTGGCTCCTAAATCATGTCTCACAGATGTGATCCCTCACACGGGCGCCCGTCCAAGACAAAACCTCGCATCCCATAATAATGACACCATCGGGGGAGGCGGCCGGTGCCGGGGGAGACGTGGCGACCGAGCCGCGCCTTGAAAGCCGCTGCAACTCAATTAAAGGAGACGCTGTAGACGTAGACCACCAGCATTGATGCATATAACCCCTGTGACCCCCCCCCTGCCCCCAACGCACACAACCCCCCACCCCGGCTGCGCCGATTGCCCCTTCCTGATTTACGAGTTGCCGTGTTGCTGCCCCGAGGGAGTGGGCGGGGGGTCAGCTGCGCTGCCAATCAGGGTGACATAAAGCCTTTCGTAGCACCAACCAGCAGACAGCGCTGTGATGAGTTAGCGCTGCGAGGTTGCCACGGTAACCTGTGATGTGATGAGGGAGGGGTGCGGCAGGCAGTGCTGAGGAGATTCTAGCAGGCGGCTCGTTCCCTAGCAGCCAGAGACGGACGGAGCAACGACGAACGAGAGCATGAAAGGTTGGCCCGTCGTTTTGAAGGAGGAGGGGTGAATGTGCGCGCGTTTTTAATCGTTACAATTCTGAAGATATAATTAGCGGCGAATCCAGCGGACGTTTATGAATGCCGTGGAGAATTTATTAATTTGAGTTTAATTGTTCACTGAATCCGTTTCAGCGATATTACCAAGAGCATAATATCAGCTTTATTTCCTGATTGAACCCCCCCCACCCCCCCTGCAATAACGTCTTAGTCAAACCTCACACACATCTGGTCTTTTCTTTATTCACAATGACACTAAATCACCCCTTTCTCGTTATATATAAATAAACCCGTGGATCCAGCCAAGTGCCGAAGGAGAAAAACACAGATTCCACTGTTTTCACATCCTCATCCTTTGGCTCACTGATGATGCACTGCCTGCATGGTCTTTGACAGTTTATGTTTGCTTCATGTTGCTTATTCATATTAGTTTTTTTGGTGCACATTTTTCGCTTTTGATTGCTTGAGCTTCGAAGCTCGAGAACAGTTTACCTTGATTTGTTTGCCTGTTCATTTTGAATGTACTGATTCATTTTGTTTGCCCATCATTCATTTCTTTATTTCATTTGATTTCTTTTCATTAGATTTATATGACTCATAGCACAACCCACTATTTGATGGACAGCTATGGACCCGGTTACAGAAGGTAAAAGCATGGAACCCCTTTCAATATTACATTGTGCACTCTCCTGTCCGTAACCCCTCTCCTCATCCAGTCCTCTACCTTTTCTCAAATCTAAACCAGTCCTCAAACCCTGTTCCGACTTTCCCCCAATCTAAAGTTCTCTGGTAATGAATAGCGGTACATAACCAACAATATCTAACACACCCTCTGATATAGCATCTACTTGTGTCCTCTTCTGACTTCTGTCCATCCAATATATCCAAAATTGTTTCTTTTTACCAGCATGACACTTTGGGACGCTCATTCTGGAGTCTTTAGCGTACAGCAACCGGTACTTTCCCCTCATTGGTTTCCAGTGGCCCTGCCTGTTGGCGTACAGCTGATGGTAACTTGCAGTGCTTTCTTTTGGCTACCAGGTGGAGAAGAATGAGGATGCGGACCAGAAGATCGAACAGGATGGCACCACCAACAAACCCGAGGACAAGGCCCACAAGGCTGCCACGAAAATACAGGCCAGCTTCCGTGGACACATAACTCGGAAAAAGATGAAAGACGGAGACGAGGAGAAGGAGGGAGATAGCCCTGCTGCTGCAGAGGAGGCGACAGACGGAGGGGAGGAGGCCAAGAAAGCGGAGGGAGAGGAGGCACCCGAAAAGGGGGAGGAAGCTGCGGGAGAGAAGGCCAAGGAGAAGGAGGAGACGAGCCAAGCCAAAAGTCCCGTGGCAGACAAGCCGGCCAACTCTCCGGCAGCTGCCGCGGCCTCGCCCGTGGGCGCAGCGGCGTCCCCCGTAGCGGCCGCGCCTGCCGCCGCGGCCTCCCCCGTGGTCGCCGCGGCGCCTGCTGAGGCCCCGAAAGAGGGGCCAAAGGCCGAGGAGAAAGTGGAGGAGAAGCCCAAAGAGGTGGAGGCCCCGGCGGCAGCCAAGAGTCCCACCACAGCCACAGCTGAGGAGAAGAAGAAGAAGGAGGAGGAGGAGAGCGAAGAGAAGAAGGAGGCCAGACAAGCCGATGTGCCTGCCGCCAGCCCGCCAGCTGAGGGGGAGGAGCCTAACCAAACAAAAGATAAACAAGGTATGCAGACCCGCAGTCACACTCGTTTAAAAACCCATCACATACACACAGACACATGCCAGTTACAAAAAGTCCAATTGGATGGAGCCGGGGAGCCAGATGTCGACATGCACCCGGGGGGCAAAAATTATCCCAAATACACTCACCTACCAGGAAGCAATTACTTACTGAAAAAAAAAAAAATGTGAGGGAATAAGTAAGCTCCACCGCCGGGCAGGCCCTGCCGCAGATGACTGCTTGTAAAGACTTTGGGATTTTAAGATCTCTGGCAGTTCTCCACCATTCACAGGTTCCCACCGACACAGCTCGGCGTTATAACAGACAGCCTTAAGAAGGAAAGCCCTTACTAAAGAGGCCGAGCTCGGGAAAGACATGCAGGGTTTTAGGCAGGATCAGAGTTAGTGTCAAGAGGCCGGGTTGCATTGAATGCTCATTGAAAAAGCATCAAGATGTATGAGCCAGAAAGGCTCACGAACACCTCAGATGGGATCTCATTTAATGATGGATGACTCCATTAAATCCTCTTCACACATCACATCAGGTCAGTAATATTCGGCAACGTCTCAGCTGCACGGACCCCCAACATCAGCGAGTGGATTTTGGTGGAGCTGAGAAAGAAAGAAGAGGCCGTAATGAGATTGTGACATTGATAAAACAATCCAGTCTCAGACTGGGTCAGGCAGGTGCTTAATGGAGCGTGCCCAGGCTGGAGTGTGAGGCAGGAGACGCACACCGACTGGAGAACTACACTGAAACTAGGTCACCTAGGCAGCGCCGTCTCCCTGTTGTCATAGTTACCACCTCCATGGGATCGCTGCCCCTTCACGGAGCAGAGCGGGAATAACAGGTGGTCTGATTTTGATGAATGATTAATGAACCCTACTGGTCACGACTCGCTGTGGGGAAGCGTGGCACACACACACATAAATACAACATACAACTGCTCGTTACGAATCCACTGGGAGCCACAATCTGCTGTACCAACTGCAAAATGAATATTCAAAGTTATTTCACTCAGTTTCACAGTTAAAGGGGAATGTACATGGCCATCCCCAAAACAAAAGATGTCGAGGAATTTTCCTTGTCTTGTGGGTGATCTTAATGTACATTTGTCATTAAAGTAACTAACCTACACCTAAGGTAAGTATACACAAAATATGAGCCAACTGCTAAAACGGACCCTTTAACATAAAGATAAATCTTAAATATATGCCATTAGCCATCTCTGTGTTGTCCTACTCTTGAGTATAAGAAGACGAATGGGACCCTTCGGCGTGATTGACGAGGCCGCCGGTCCGCCGCTTTGTCCTTTTGCGCTGGACAGACAGACCGGACATTGCTGCCGTGACCGGACGCGCAAAATTAGCAATGTAAATGGGAGTTGTAAAAAAAAATCATTGCCTGCTCCGGCAAATGATTAATGGCCCAGATTCCCGGACTTTGTTTTTTCCCGCCTCTCATTTGCAAGCGTGTCGGCATTTGAGACGCTGTCACGATGACACGACCGATTCGCTTTCCCTTTGTGAATCAGGCGCAGTTGCGTTTGCGTCACACAGTCGAGTGGCTGCAGAGAAAAGGTGTGTAATGGCGGCTAAAGAGGTAAATTACCTTTGAACTGGACGTCCCGCATTCTGTTCCACACATGTGCTTGCACGTTAGCACGAGCGCTTACGCAGACAGGACCACCCGGCTCCTTTGTCTCTCTGCCTGCCCTGCCCTCTCTCTCTCTCTCTCTCTCTCTCTCTCTCTCTCTCTCTCTCTCGCACACACACACACACACACACACACACACACACACACACACTCACACTCAGTCACACCAATGTCCTATGAAATGATGTCATCTTTTTATGGGTCCTCTTTCTATTAAATGAGATCATCGTGGTATGAGATCACTCAAGGGCTCTTGAATAAAAGCTCAGACAATAGAATAGTCTAAAAAAAAAACCTGCATCCCATCTGCATTAGGAAGGAGTTTACCAGGGAATTTGATTTTACATTTTACATTTTCTCAGATTAATTGATATATATATTAAATAACATTATAAATAAAAATAAATAATGACTAAATGAAGCTTTAGTGCGATATTGCTCAACAAATGTGATTAGAAATGTCCCAGTGATGCATCATGCATCGTTATTCAGGGCTGGACCGCGTGGGCATCAAACCGTTTTCAACGCGACAGGCCGAGACGCCGCTGTTAGCGCTGTGATGTCGCTTCAGGAGCTTCGTGGCTCCATTAGCAGCACTCTGGTGCTTTATTATTTACACTCCAGGCATCAGGTTCCATCTCCTGACTGACGAGCGCTCGGTTCTAGTAGAGGCGACGCTTCCTGTGAGCAGCTTGGATCTTTTGAATGTCACCATTTTATGCAGAAAACCCAAGATATTTTTAACATCTGACGTGTGAAAGCTTTGATACTCAGGAGCTTTATTATTATTCCTCTCTCCCGCTCCCCTGACCCACCTTTTAATGTTTCACATCTCTACATCTCACCTCCTCCCGCTTCACCCTCCCTCCACCCAGATGCTGCGGAGGAGTCTAAAGCAGAGGAGGCCGCTCCGGCCGATGCAGCTCCCGAGGGCACCGAGTCCAAGGATGACTAAGGCGAAGTCTGACCTTAAGAAAGCAGAATTAAGAGTATGACGAATATCACAAAAATCTAAAAAAGGTTTGCTCTTGGCCTTCCCGACGTGAAGGCCGTCCGTTTCTATTTGTTTGTCATTCTTTGTGTGGCAATGATTTACTCGTGTTGGGGGAGTTTCCAGCGTTACGTTTTTTGGCTCAAGCTAATACTGCGAGGAAGTGATGATGATGATGATGGTTGGTTATGGAAAATGATTGGTATTTCCATGATGAAGATGTTGATGGTTGTTGATTAATAAAAATGATTGTTACCCTGATACGAAGATGATGATGAGGAGGAGGAGGAATCGATTCGATCTCCACTCTCTAAAGTAAGTGGATCAGCGGTGGAATGAATGCTCCCAACTGGATAGTTTACGCGTTTAAAATGCATTGTGAATGCGCCACACTTTATATGCATTTCAATGCACTTTATTTAAACACACTTTGCAAATGAAATCTGTACTTCTGCACACTAAAAAAACAAGGTGGTTTTAAAAATGCAAGTCTGGTTTTCAACTCCACGAGTGCATCGAACACGGCCGAACGAGTAACGCGCCGACGCGTCGGCTGGGGAAAAGAATGTACGATTAAACGCGCGACACTTCCAGTTGGGCAGCTTCATGCTGAACACACAAACCCCCGCATAGGACGGGACTAATACTGCCCCCTCTGTTCCGCTCGAGGTGTGTAAACTCGAGCTTGGTTTACACACCTCTGACAAACTCCCTGCCTACCCACATTTACAGTAAAGGACCTTTTGCCATTGAAATGACATAAGCATATAAAAAACTACAGATGTCAGCTATATTATTGGTGTAACTGGCTCCAACGGGACTATTTGTGTTCTGACAACCAAACGCGAGAACAGTAGCATGAACCATCGAACCAGATGCATGATGGGAACTCTCCCTCTGAGAGGAACTCTTTCGCAGTCACAAAAACTTAAGAGGTGTGGCGGCTTCTTTTTTTGATGTCTTTGGTGTTGTTATGACAGTTTATATGAATTGGAAAAATACTGATTATTAAACAAAAAAATGCACTGATGTTACGCAAAAAAAAAAAGTAAAAAGAAAAATCAAACAAACGCGAAAAGAATAAGATACTTTTCACATGTTCCAGTGAGTGCAATGTCCAGTTTCAACCTTATCGAGGAGTTCAAACTTGTGAGAAAAAGTATGAAAAAATAAAGATGGTTTCAATGTCTGTTTTCAAAATAAAGCAAATGTGCCAATTACCACCATAAACTGTTGCGTTTGTATAACGTACATGCATTCACTTGCTTGTGTTGAGTTGAGTTAGAAGTGCAGATCGAAGGCGCCCTTCATAAAGTGTGTCAATCTTCTTCATCGATTACGTACGTTTTCCCCAGTTAAATAATTTGTGTAGACTTAAGATGATGTCACTAAGCTTAATGCATCAGACTTTAAATACTTAGGGGACAGAAGCAAAAGCTCAGTGAAAACTGTTTGACACACCTCATAAGCTCCAGCAGCACGTGGACGAGACGCAACGCCCCATTTTGGAAAGGTGACTCATGCAGGAGCACACGGGATTACAAGGAGTTCACATGTGACCCAACGTGGCTTCTTAAAAAGAAAATAGAAATTCTTTTAACTCATAGGAGAAAACACAAACCAAGTTCTGTGACCTTTGTGTGAAAAAAGCAGGAAACACACTTAAGGCACACTGAACGCTGGCTGACTTTTTTCAGCTTTTGACAACACATGCTTCATTTTTGAATGAAATTTGTCATATTATACAATTACTTTTTTTGTTGCTTTTCACGACATACTATCTCTATTTTTCAACACATATGCTGTGAGTTTAGAGTCCAAACATGATTTTGTCATATACAATGACGTTTTTTTTAGACTTCCTAGACTAATACTTTATAACATTCTTGGCCTACATAATTTGCCTTTTTTATATTTTAGATACAGCATTTATAAAAAGTATAATGTAGTCATATAGCTTTCAGTTGACATACCATTTAGACATTTTACTGTAAACTACATCTGTTTTTAAAGTCAATTTCAGCCTTCTTAATGATCTTTTAACATATATTAGAACTTTTTCTTCACTAAAATTAAATGTAAGTGTTAACAGTTAAAAGTTAGCATTAATGCGCAGGTTCGCGTTTAGGTTCGACAATCTCTATTATTGTATTTTTTGTGATATAAAACCAGTAAGTCTTTTGACATACTGGAATATTACTTTTTGGAAAACTTAAAAAAAATAGAATATACTATTCAATGACTGTTTTTTGTTGTCATAAATGACTTTCACTATGACTTTCGTTAATTACATTAGTCTTATTTTGTTTTATTTCATTTTTTGAAGTCCTGTAAAATGACAAAAATATAATATTCATATATATTTTGAGCATTTGATAAACAATACTGATAGGATCTTTGAACATACACCATTACTGTTTTCTGACATTCTAAGATTTTAAGCTAAACTTTGTTGCAGATAAAATCTTTTTCCTAGAAAAAACGACGTCTTCGCACAGCCACGTTTTGCTTTCCTCGCCATCCTTTTTCCGACTTACCTTTGACAGGGAGACGCTTCCTGTTCACACCCAAAGTCAGAGGCAGTCAGCAGCCATTGAGTGCAATGAGATTTCATCAATCTCCCTTCTGCACAGCAGGTGCATTTATTTGGTTAGCCCTGACATCTTGTGGTGAAACGATGTACTGCATCTGCTCACACGACAACACGGGCATCAGTTATGAGTTATAAATAAAAGGAAATAGAAAAATAAAAGCCCCGTGCCACATTGTAATCAACGTGTGTAATGACACCACTCTTCAATCTATGCCATGTCCCCTTTGCGATGAGCTCAGACATGAGACAAAATGGCTTGTAAGGAAAATACAACAATACATATATAACATTTTATTTGCATGTTACATGATAAACACAATTGTCTCATTAAGATTTAGTGCGTTCCAAGCTGTCCCCCCCAAAAAAACGTTATTTCTTCTGGGCATTTCAATTCACATTCAAATACAGAACACTGAATTCAAACAATCTTATTTTGTGTTGTGAACATTTTCCCATATTCCTTTAATACACTTTTATTTGTTTAGAAACAGACCGTGATGACCTTCATAAAGTAAGTAAACCAAAAAGTAGCTGTATAATAATCTCAATCTCCCACAAAGAGAAAGGGAGTCACATCTGCTGCTTAAATCTTTAAAAGTTGTATAAACACGATCTTATGGTCTTACGGACTTCACGTCATTCTAGTGTAGAAACATCAGGCTGTATACACTCACACACACACACACACACACACACACATACACACACACACACACACACACACATATATAAGCCAGTTCCTCACAGTGAAGCGATGCAGATGTTTAGAGGCAAAGCTCAATAGTAAACTAGAAGCTGTATCTACAGTCCTCAGTAGATAGGCTGATACAGGGGCGGCGGGGAGGGGAGTGTGTGTGGGGGGGTGGGGGGGGGGTGGTTAAAAGGACAGTATTTGTTATTCCTGTGTCCTCTGTGGATGAGACGGGGTTCCATGGCTTTTACACACGTTGTACTAAGTGTCAGTCAGAGCATCCCGGCTGCGTTTAACCTGACACACCTGGACGGCTTCGCGTGGGAAATACCTGAATGGTAGAAAGCTCAAACAATGACAGCGGAGACACTGCGGCGCCCAGTAAAATGAGGTCATTTCGACCAGTCATGCGTTCCGAGCAGGTTCAAATAAACGGCGAGCACAGTTCGGAGGCGTTGGACCCTCCTCCAGGAAAAGAAACTCTTTTAGTTTAGTTATTTTTTTTCTTTCAACGCGACAAACACAGCAGTGAGACACACAGACTGAAATAGAACCTGTAGCACAGACCACACTGCATGCAAACGGATTATGAAGAACTATTCATTTCTTTCTACAGTCAGCCGGTATAACGGTCGCCGAAAAGCTTAAAAGCGTCTGTGGAAACACCAAATGTAGTAGAAAAACATCAGGGGTCAAGTAGATCCACGTTAAAAGTGGATGAAGCAGAGTTGTTCAGTCGTAGAAAACCAATAAAAAAAGCATGTGTGAGGTGACGCCTTTCTTATCGCTTCCCGTCGTTTTGTGTGATGAGAGAGTCTAAACCGGTCAAACGATTCTGCTTTGATCGGATCCACACCGCCGAGGCCTCAGAAGCATTCACCATGAAAACAGCTGGGAGAACGTCTTTAATGCAACACCAGGATGACATTGATTACACGTGTGTTCTACAGTGCTCGGTTGGCAGGAGACCTCTCAGGAGGTCAACGTGCTGACGGGGGGGGGTCATTCTGTCACGGCAGCAACCGGCTTTCTCTCCGCTCAAGGAGCCGCTCGGTCCGAAAGTTCTTCTTCTTTTTACAAAATATCCACAAGTGTAGTGTTGGTTTAGCTGTGGGAGATGTTACACGATGGCGTCGCTTCGTTAACGATCAGCACTCGTTAAGCGGGTTAAGCTTCCGGTTTCTGTTTACCTGCTGCTCGCGTTTCGGACTCCCGGCACTGCAAGCTAAATATAATATTCCATTCTCTAAAAACATAATGTAGGCCAGCACTTGTATTACAATAAGAACCGCACAAAACTATTATCTTTTTATGCTCGTGTTCACGCGGTAGAGCAGCGAGCTACACGTCAATTACCCCAAACTGTTTGCTACCCTATTCAGAAACATGGACACGTCAAATGAAAGAGGTAAAGACAGAAAAAAAACCCAACCTCAATATCAATATATCATGAATTTGTCCGTAACATTTCATATTAAAACACACACACTTCTTCATTCATTGGTGTCGAACATTTATATTCAAATTACAGCAGCATGGAATAATGATCCTAAAACCAGAGGAAACGAATGGAACGGCGGCGCGGTGTGCAGAGCGTCTGCAGCGGACGAGACTAAAAACCGCACTTGTCCCTGTGTCTTGTTGTCACAGCGGCAGCACAAGTTGTCTTTTGTCGTTTGGAACAAAGGCGAGTGTTTGCGAAGCCTGGACGGAGATGTGTCGCCCGCAAAGACGCGGCAGCTTCCTTGGCGTGCCGCGTCCTCGATATCTGGGCTCGGGGCCGAGGACTACTTTATTGATCGGAGTTCCAGTCTAGTGAATCACATTACAGTAATTTCCCTTTTTAGTTCTGTATGCGTTTGTTTAACTTTTTTTTTTATAGTTTCTAGATATTTGGCAAATGCTTTGCATGTTATTTATTAATGCACTGGTTAAACACAAATCTACAATTAAGTTAACATAATGCATCTGTGTGAGTAAGAAGAAACACATCTCTTTGTCTTCACACACACACACACACACACACACACACACACACACACACACACACGCACGCACACACATGATTGTTGGCAACCCTGTGAGCCGGTGCCTCTGCTTTCCCATGAAGACGAAAATACGACGAATCTCAACCCCCCGATCCGGACCGAGGAGACAAGACACAGCGGAAATAAACAAGTGGACACAAAATAAGAACAATGCGATACCACGGCGCTGTCCCCCGTCCGGCTCTCTGTATCACATTTCACCCACAGCCCGTCATTTCTATCTGTAATATCTGTAAGCGGTGCTCGCCAGCACGTGTGGTTTTCGTATCATGATGCAAACAGTCTGAGGAGAGGGGGCGGGGCAAAAGTAGGTAATCAGGTAGCAGTAAGGATGTCGGTGAGCACGGAAGGGGGGGAGGAGGGCAGCGGTATTAACACTTGAGGAAAAGGCAGGCGAAGGAGACCAGCAGGAGCCACAGTGATTGAGACGCGGGGGCGGAGCCGTTGATGTCTCGGCCCGTCCCGGGTCCTGTACAGAGAGACAGAGACAGAGAGAGAGAGAGAGACAGAGAGGATGCACAAGGCCAACGTTGGTTTCTTTGGTTTGACACATGAGTAGTACTACTAAAGTGTACACATATTAACACATGCGCCTCCTTTGGCCCAGAGACTCCAGACTTCGAGGAGTGTTTGGTGACACCCGGTGGTCATGTCATGCCTTGCTGTGATTGAAGCCTTTTATTTTTGTACATACATGGGAAATGTAGCGCGGCCCTGAAAGCTCTTCACGCTCGAGTACGAGCATCAATATGTATTTAAAGTATTAAAAGTACTCTTTAGATGATGGGTTTCGATCATTGCAGAACACATTGTGAAAGTAACGCAAGGTTTTGGAAGCTTAAAAGAAAACTAAAGTCTGTATTTTGTGTCCGTGAGCAACGACAGGTGGCCGTGACTTCTTTACTCACTGTAGAGGAAAACGCTGGCATTCTGGACGCCCAGCCGGTTGGAGGCCACACAGGTGTAGTTTCCGTAATCCTCTTCAGTGACGTTGGCCACCATGAGAAGGGTGTTGGTGCCGATGATCTGGATATTGACGCCTTGGGCATTGGACAGCCTGGAGAGGAGAGAGTCCATTTTAAATGAAGTAAGTAATAAGTCATGAAAATCGGGGGGTTGTCAATCCAAAAGGGAGTTGGTGACATTTTGGGTCAAATCAAAGCGTCTGCGGCGTGTCTTGTCTGCACGTACGCGAAACTCCCCTCAACACCAAAATTAACCAACGAACGACGTGCATTTTCCACTAAAACAGAATGTTAAAAAAAGGCCATATTTTCAGTTTACGGCCTAAATGCCACCGAAGCGCTCCTTCCTCGTGAAGTCCTGGTCCCCGGTTAGTCCCTCTATGTGTGTCTCTGTGTGTGTGTGTGTGTGTGTGTGTGGTAACCTGAATGAGCCTACCAACACAGCTCCTCCACCCTCAGTGTATTCATCTCCTGCTCCAGTAGCTCCGGCAATAAAGCTGTAAAACGCTTTGTGTTCTGCGCCGTGCGCTCCGGTCAGTTTGCCAGCGACCACCTGACGGTGTGTTGATTTATTAAGGATCCCCATTAGTCGTTCACACCGTAGTGGAGACTATTCTTCCCGGCGGCCAGGCATCGCACAGACTTAGAGAACACCATTTACAGAACGAAATAAAACAAATAATTAAAAACAACATTATTGTTTGTTAGACAATACCTAAAATATTAACCTAATCTACTCTAATCTTCTTTCTGATTATTGCTGCCTTCAATTTCCTTTTGAAATCCCATTTTTTCCTGTTAGAGTCAAATATGAGGGGAGCACATTGCGGTACGCAATAGCTCTGTACATGACCTCCAGTAGCACGTTACTTAATCACCTTACTTAATGACACGTTTGTTTTAAACCGACAGTTTCTGATACACTAAAGATGTGAAGTGAAGCCGACCTCAACCACCGAATTTAAATACAAATTTGAGAAACGTACAAAAAAATCGACGTCCGGGTGAAGGCATCCCAGTGACGCTTGTGCTGGCGGTGCAGGTTGTCTTCGTCCTCTGGATTCGGCCTTTTTGACAGTTTGATGCTTTTATCTTTTCGTTTACCGAACAGCAAAGATTTTGTAACCAGTTTGCAGAAATTTCACAACTTGTAAACATGGCAACACGCACTGAAATATTAGATAAAAATGTCTAATAAAATATGTCTGTACGGTCACCGTCCGTTGGCTCTCCACTGTTTTTATTTGGTTTGATTTATACGCTGCCGACGTTCCTCAACATTCACTTCCGGGAGTCTTAACGACCACCAACGTTCTGCCAATCAATCACGTCGGCTCTTGAGATTCAAATCGACTCAAGTTGCTGACTCAGTCCCCTGACATCCTCTTACATCCTCGCAACCAAATGAAACCAAGTTACACGGCGCGGTTAATGGACTCCGCTCGGACGCGAGAGCTTCGGTTCATTCCAGGTGCCTCAACTTAATCCTGCTTAAGTCCGGGTAATGTGGTGATCCGAATTGAAAAAAAAAACGAGAGCAGGAAGTTTGTGCTGACACGTGCTTGACTCATAGAAAGTATTAACATAAAAAGGAAAATGCATGTCATGGCAGAATTTTCCCCGCTGGGAAGCAGGGACTCGATAAAGTGCTGAGGTCCCTTCCAGGGGGACGGCTTGGGAACGGTGCAGCGTGTGTGTGTGTCTGTGTGTGTGTGGGAGAAAGAGCTAAGAGATGAAGTGCTCTCCCCACTTCTACACCTAAAAGCAAATCCACCTTCCGCGATAAGACCAGCTGCAGACGTATTCTCCGGTGTGTCTTCTCTTTACGGGAGGTGACGGAACTATTAAGAAGGCACCTTCCCGCCCGCTGAGCATCCTCAGAGGCACAGCAGAAAGAAATCAGCTATCTTTATCCCGGATTAGCAGCAGGAGAATAAACTGAACAACCCCCCTTTTGTTTTCACAGCAAAGTCTAATCCACAGCGCAGAGAACAGAAAACCGGTTCCATCTGTCCTCCTTCTATTCACGCCGCTGGAATGAAACGCGGCCCCCGCGAGCGCATCTGCAACTCCTCTCACTTTTTGACCCTTATATCACCCTAAAATATTCCCCTGCCTCTGCCAGGTTCTTCATCTGGAATACATAGTCGGAGGAGTTGGCGGGAATCGTGCGTGTCTGGAATTTCTTCTTTTTTTAGTTTTCCTCTGACTCGCCGGCAGAGGGCAGCGGAGGGCAGCGGAGGGCAGCGGAGCATCGGCAGGATGTCTTCAGCCGTCCCTCCTCGGGGGGCGCGCGGGGGGCCACTCGCTCCAACTCCCATTAAAGCCCGGATTGAAATGATTTGACGCCTGTACTTGGCGGAGGCCGGTGGGGATGAAGGGCCTGCAAAGCGAGGGGGGGCGGCCGGCGGCCGATTCGATTCCGCGGCGTGCGGGAGCATCTAAAGTAGGTTATCGCTGCCCGGGGAAAGTGACAGGCCGGTTATGGTTCCAGGCAGGTGATGAATGAAATCAAGTGCGCAGTCCTGCTGAGACAACAAACCAGAGGTGATCCACAGCTCACGCTGGATTTCATCAGGTTATAAACAAACTGATCCTGATCACAAAAACAGGAGCGACCGACTGTAACGGAAGGACAAACGTGATTCTCAAGGTAATTCATTGGAATATCACTAATAAGAGCTGTTGTATGGAAACAAGGCGATATTTTCTCTGCTAGCATGTCAGCATTACAGACCGGTTGGTCCAATTTTCCCATCATGCACCGCGGGTGAAATGAGCCTAAAGGACAGCCGAGCGGTAATGTTTTTTGCTGCTTTCAGATCATGAATGATCATAATGAATCAGCCTTTGAGGAGGTTAATTGGGCCCTCGGATCCACGGCGAAGCCGGAGAGACGGCGGGGCAGCGTTTTCTTCGTTTGCGCGTCGCGCCTCATTAGCCGAGGGGATTTAGCGTGGTGAAGGATGGATGTGCACGAGGCAAAGTGGGCTGAGCCCCGCTACTCAGAGGGGGATATTCCCACATATCCCTGAAGGGCTTACCCCTTCGGTTGCTTTTCTTTGGGGGAGGTGGGGGGGCGCTACGTTTCATACTTGGCGCTAGACGCTAAGTGTTGAAGCTAACGTGAGGGAGTGACATGTTGGGAGAGCCAGGGTTCATTTTGTGTTGTCACAGTGTCAATTAAACGTTGAGATTGAGAAACATGTGACGTCCCTTGGCAGGTAAGGTCAGTGTTGTTTAAGAAAAATCGAAGGGGTGTCACTGACTAAAATCTGAAACACGATCTAAATGCATCAAGCTCTCCTCGACTTGCAGTTCATGTGTGGTCTGTTGTCCCGTGCTGCACAAGTGTGGAGCAACACCCTCGGTTTGTTCTTATTTCAAGCAGGACAGCGGATCAACACGACAACCCACGATGCAACACGCGCAGGCTGCAATACGAGCACCCGTCTCACAGGGTTTCCCCTACAAACATCCGAGTGGGCCGTCTGCCACTGAGAGGCCGGACGCTGACGAGGTTCAACGGACCAGAAGGGAAACAAGCGCAGGAGCAAGACCTTCCAATTCCGCTAAAGAGGAAACAACAGGCGACATTAGCTTTGATTCTCGGGCATCGCACTGTGAAATGAACTATCCAAGCGAGGGCAACTGATTTTATAATGGTGCATTAACATCATCGTCCAAGGAGAAAGGGCAATGACACTTCCCACTGGCGTAGAAGAAGAAGAAGAAGAAGAAGGGAGGGCGCCGGGGGGGGGGCGGTTGTCATTAACAGGCACACAGCCAAAATCCTCCAGGCACCAAAACGACGCTCGGAAACGGCAGATAATGCGAAACTATTTCAACCATCTCGAGCGTATTCCTCTGGCGACCGCATCTGTGATCACACTCATAACGGCCTGCGATGAACTTTTACCGCTGTGATTAAGGCGGCGAGTGGAAGCGGAGACGGCGGCGTTCTGCGTGTGCGATTCTCTTCCCCTCTCTCAGCGCGACTCCGCTGCAGAGGGCGGACTTATTAAATGATAAGATGATGAAAAGGAAGGTCGGGGTTGTTGTTGTTGTTGTTGTTGTTGTGATCACAGGTGTCTGGTCCCACCAATGAGGATGTCACAGGAGACAGTGGAAATGAATGTCACAGAACGCACCGTCGTCTCTCAATCTATTATTTCAATTAGCCGTGAGCGGTTAAGTGGGTGATTAGTCTTTATCAGACACTGGGACGTGACCATGGGAACACTGCGAGGGATCCAACAGAACCACCCAGATGAAATTGATAGCCACTTTTTGTCTGAGCGACTATTAATAATTTATTTGTGACTATTAAAGAAAAAATCACAGGCCGCGTCTCAGCTGCTCCCGAAGCCGCTCACGGATGAATCATCAGTGTTAACCGGCATCGGCAACAGTGGTCCATGACGTTAGTAGTGTTTAACGTGAATGTAATCATGCCATTTGTGCCTCAAACTACTTCTCAGGTTATTTCTGCTCACCAACATTACAACTAGAAAAACACGAGGCGAGCGCGAGCTACAAACTCACGGAAATCATCACGCGAAGCCACACAGAGCAGAAGCTTTTTGTTGTAGTCTTTCATGTGAGGGAGAGGAGGGTTTTCCCGCCCGGGACACATCAGAGAAGACGGTTACAGTAATAACGTGAAGGCGCTTCTGCTCTGAAACAGCCCGTCTCACAGTGGATGTGGCCGTTTGAGATAAAGGAGCCTAATGGTTCTATTTAACGGGTCTTGTGACTGACGGCTTCACTCATCAAGGAGGGCGAGATGGCGGGGGGGGGGAGGGGGTTTACCTTTTCTCGTCCCTGTACCACTCGAACTCCGGGGTGGGCACGGCGGTGGCGTCGCACTGCAGCGTCCCCACGCGGCCCACGGCGGTCTCTGAGCTCTGGGTTTTCTTAATTGTCGGAGGGTCTGCAGGGTCACACAAATAAGTGCAAATACGTCACAGCCTAAAATCCACGACCAGCCTCTTACGCACCGCTAAAGGAAATCATCTAATCGGCTTAGAAAAGTCATCACGAGAGAATTAAGCACAAACATCACAGCGACCATCAATATGTGGATGCATGTCGCTTTTCTGTTTGGGATTACGCAAAGAAATTGAACTTAACGTGGAAATCTTTAGCATTTCATTCAGGCTAAAGGGACGCCACGTGTCAAACAGAGCTCTTTGAAGGGAAGTGAGGTGTTCATCGCTGCGACCGATGGACAGCTCGAACGCGGGCCGCCGATAAGATGTAATTAGCTGATCTTATTATGAAATGCTAAGCAAATGGTGCAGTGACGTTAATGAAAGCGCGGGACAGCTACACAGGAAATGACAGCGGCTGTCAAAGCGAGGTTCAGTCATCTCTCTCCAATGAAATCCTCCAACCCGACATTTATCGAACGCTTGTGTCCTCGTGAGGCGTCGCGTCCGGTTACTCACAGTTCACCACCACGTTGACGTATTTCACATCGGGTGTGGCGACGTCGTTGCTGGCCTTGCATTCGTAGCGACCGGCCTGGTTTCGCATGATGCCCAGAATGTCCAGGTACTCCTCCCCGTCCAGCGGCTCCGCTGCAGGGAGACGGAGGGAAGGAGGGAAAGGAGGGAGCAAGGAGACAAAGTTAAAGGCTTCTGACTTCCGCTCAGTGTTCCTTCTAACCATCAGGTCCAGTGGAATGAATCGAGGAGAAGCAGCGTGACAGTCATATCCCTCTAGGCAGCTTCACGTGTATCTTCACACTTGTTCAGTCACATGCCCCAAGAACATCACTGATATTTCATTTCAATTGTATTTTTTTCCAGATGAAACCTGGATTCAAATTCATTATTTACCCTGAACATTCAAAATACTGTATATTTAGGAACATTTCAACATGCTGACTTGTTTTATCGTCCAATCAGAGATGTGTCTCTACACGAAGTAGTCGAAGCATTTACAGTTTTTTGAATTCCAGCATAGTAAAACTACGAGAGACAACTGTCCATTGAGACTCTTTTGATTCAGGACTAAATAAACAGGGCGGACATTTGAACTACAGCTTTCATCCACACTCGATGCAAAACACAGTTAATTCAATTTACAGTCGGGTCTCGGAGAGAAACACACACTCAACGACTCCGGTTGACTCTCCAACCGACGGCGCATTTGATATTCAAGAACTTGTTGGGCCGACTTTTATTGGCTTTATTTTCTGACAGCTTCAATTAAGAGAGGGGTCATTGTCTGAAAACCAAGTGGAAGAAAACCACCGAGGCTATCAGACAGATATCTGACTAATTAATGCTTAGCGAGCAATCCGGCTAATTAGCCGCGTACAGCTAACACAGTGTCTCGGAGCTTAATTAACAACGATCGGCTTTGTCTCATTAAAGATCCACGAGTGAGGAGGAGGAGGCCGCGCCAAATTGTTTGATGAGCTGCCACATCAACACACTTTTTCCTTTTAAACCTCAAAGAGTTGTGGTAATTAACGCTGAACGCGGTTCGGACACAAAGAGGCTCCACACGGATCCTTGGACTTGAATAATCATTCGACACGGTGACTTCACGAGGCAAAGGGGAAAATTAAATCACCCCCCCTCGAAGGAGCGGGGGAGTCTCGTGGGGGCTGAAAGGGGGGAGAGCTGTCACAGCAAATGTCCCCGTTGTGGGAAACGTTCACGCTGGTGTTACGTGCGAGGGGCTGCGACCGGAGAAACAAACAGGACTTTGACGTGGGGATCGAGTCCGGAAACAGACCGTGGCTCATCCCTCGCCGGGTAACAGCGGGACGTCCGTATGACTGCGGGACGCGCCCGACGCGCCGAGTCAGACATCCGTGTTTGAGCCAGAGAGACACACCGGTAAATTATCCACATCAAGACCATCATGGCGATGGAGTCAGCTCATGCAGCGTTGTATTACACTGATTGAAAGACCAGTGGGAGGATGATGAAAAGGCCGAGCCGGACCACATTCAGCCCACCGGATCGGAGGGTTATCATTGAAAATGTGTTGCCATGGAAATACTATACACACACACACACACACACACACACACAGAAAACCAGGTGACTGCAAAGATCAAAGCATCAAGAAGAGAATCCAAATGAGGGAAATGAGCCTCGCCCATTAACCGCCGGTGACCCGCCGGTGACCCGCCGGTGACCTCCCGGTGACCCCCCCGGTGTGCGCAGAGAGCAACGCGGCCACCAAGGAAGGATGGAACGTGATGCATCGTCCAAAGAAACCATCCACCACGCGTCTCCGAGTGTGTGTGCGCTTCGCTTTATCCGTTTAATGAAGCGCAATGAACAGATCGGGTAGTCTAATTGGCCCGCGTGTGCGTGCGGTGGTCGCGTGTGCGTGATGTCTCAATGGCGAGTGTGACAGAACAGAGACATTAAAACTCTGACCTCATCCAGTTCCAGGGGACTAGCAAAGCCACAAAGCCACTGGGATTCACCTTCTAGGAACCCTGAATATCTTTCTAATGGTTGTTGGGTTCAAACACTGCAACAATAGGAGGAAGGTCAGAGGTCATCCTCTGGGGAGCGTGAATATCTGCACAAAATGTCCATCCATCAGCGGCAGAAACATTTCAGTCTGGAACCAAATGAGACTCATTGTCACTCTACAGGCGAAGGATAATCATGAGATTATTTTCATCACCTTATGATGCTCAATATGTAGGATATGCTGCTTGTTTGTAATACGTAGCTATGTAGTTGGACACGTAAAGTAATAATAATAACAAATGTGATGTGTGGCGATGCTGATATCAGCCTTGAGCTACTCGAAACAACTCACAAAAAGGGAAAACAGAGAGAAATAGGTGGCGAAATCGATTTGATTCAGATTCTCCCTGTATGAAATGTAGAAGCTCTGCTGCGTGTGACCACTGGAATGAAAATACCAATTCCATTAATGACATACAATTTTCTGCTGGCTGTATCTTGCCATTTTAGGGACTGTATATCTAACTTTAGAATGAAACTATTCCCTGGTAAACATAGAGAAATAAATACACAGAACACGCACATCTAGAATTGTTTTGGTGATTGGTCTACTTTGAAAGTGACAAGACACACCCGGGAAATAATGAAGTTGTACAGTGAGCCGCATTGCGTCTGACACCTTTCAGCCATGGACGCCAAGCTCCTCTTGCCTTCGGCTAACTGGCCCGAGCTGCCTGGGACAGTACACACACACACACACACACACACACACACACACACACACACCCACACACACACACACACACACACACACATCTTCTCCCACACATTGTACTGTGCCGTGCCCCTCGGGGGTCCAGGGTCCTGAAGCAGCCTGATAAAAAGTGATTTGCATTACAGCAGCTTTAAGTCGGTGCAAAGTGAGGGACAGGAAGAGAGTGAGGTGCGGGATGCGAGTCCCGAACCGGTAACTTCAGCTGGCGCCTGGTGTTGGCGGCCATTAGCATAACCTCATGCATCATTCATCAGCGTCCCTTCGCCACGCCGCCCAACATTGCGTTTATTTTGCAAATGCTAATTTATGTTAACACAGCCGATTGGAGAAACTTCGAGTAGCATAAAAGATCCCGCAACATTTATTTTTCTTTTGTTTGCGTCAAGTGTTGCAGCATGTGTGCCGCTGTGTGTGTGTGTGTGTGTGTGTGGACAGTTGGTCCCGGGTGCCACATGGCAGCTATCGACCCGCCAGGAGCTGAGAAACTATCCTCATCAACGCATTCCTCCCGGTGGAGATGATGAGGAGATTATAATGAGCCCCCAAATTACACCAAATGAATGACTCTATTGACAGTGTGTTGCACAGCATGCAAATATGGATCAATGGGGCTCAAAGAGATACAGCCCTCAAGAAAATGACATGTTTTAAGTGATGTTTAATGGAAGCACCACCAACAGCCTTGTGAGACTTTTACATTTGCGGGGTTCTAATGTGCTTTTACACTCGGCAGCAGCTCCGTACGATCGATATCTATTCAGCTGCGCGGAGACAAAAGGGAGGACTTCCTCTTCCACTCAGAAGCCTTTTGCTGCCGCGCGGCGGAGCAGAAACAACACAGGTGTCTGAGCCGCGACGCGACGGCTGCTTATTTGCCGCTTCTCGAAGCCGAAGGAGTGATGCTCGCGTAGGAGCTGTTCCGCCGTCTGTCTGTCTGTCTGTCTGTCTCTCTCTCTCTCTCTCTCTCTCTCTCTCCCCAGCTCCACTTTTCCACCCTTCAACTCAACGCCGCTGTTGTTGTTGTTGTTTTCAGGGTTGTTTCTGCTCGGCGGCTGGAGCAGAGACGACTGGTTGTTTGTCCGGTTCAGGTCTGACGCTTTAAAAAGAGCTTCATGGTGGACGGAACAGGACCAGGTTTCTGTGAATGGACTCCCATGAGGGGTAGTTGGGGTGGTCCGCTTTCTGTATACTGTAACTATAAGGCAGTGAAAACAATGTTGGAACCATTAACATCTACTATGAGGGGGTTGAAATTGCATTTTGAAAAACATTCCACTGGTTGTGTACTGGAGAGATGGCATTGATCTGTGGATCACAGAACCTGTTTACAATATGAAATCGGCCCTTTTACAAATCGGTCAAAGTTACATCACTGTAGTCGATCCCATAGTAGTTTCCAGGACTGGACGCTGTAATGGCGTTTATCGTGAACCTCACTAGATGTTTTCTTCCCCCCCCCTCAGTCTAATCCCAACCACAAAGTGTTTCCTTTACTGAAAACAAAAGTGTTTTTTTACTGCAGGGTCTGGAAATTCTTCCTTGACCCAAAAAAAAATTCCCCAAAACGACACTTATCATTTTGGGACTATTTCCAGTAGGAAATGTCGGCTGTCATTGTTTCCCTCCCCCAAGGGCACGCGAGGAAGACGTCTCTCTATTCTAGTCTGTTTCAAACCGGAAAAGCTCCCAATAACGAGCTGCACTTCTCCCTGCAGCGCTGTGAGACTTTGGGCTGTGAGACTTTGGGCTGTGAGAAAGTGCTTATGGACCGGAAAAAAAACAGACACCAACAAAGTGCTGCGTTTCACTCATCCGGCCTAATGAGGCCGGGCCGACGCCGAGCAAGCTGTGCTCATGATGTCGGACTGATTCCAGAACAGCTGCTGACGGCGCCGATTCGAAAAACAAACGGAGGGAGCGGCGACTGTCGGCCGATCCGAGACCAGCTGAGAGACGGATGGGGGATGCGATTCAGGCGCAGCGGGGCGGGTGACCCGGGGTGACCCGTCATCACCTCACGCGTCACTCCCACGACCAGCAGGTCGATCAGTTGCTCTCTATCGCTGACAGCCTGGCACAGAATGGTGTGTGTGTGTGTGTGTGTGTGTGTGTCTCCTGCATACTGGTTCAAATCAATTCCCTCGGACAGATGTCTTTGTTCGCACTGAAACTGTAACGGTAGATTCATAGGTTCAACTATTCCCTTGTAGCTGACGCTGTCATGCAGAACTCCTTCAGGGCTCAACACGGGCCTGGAGGACACAGGAAACACGGGTCGTAGGTGTTTGAGAAGGTTAAACCCCTGATGTCTTGTAGGACGCTATTTGCAGTCTTCCTCTCCATTCGGCCGCAGCGTCCTAAAGACACCGCGGGCCCCTTACGGCTTGCATCTATTAACCCTCCTGTTGTCTTCGGGTCAAAATGACCCGACACTGTGTTAAAAAACCCCAAAAATCCCCCTTAACGATATTTTTTTCACTTGAAATTTTATGGCTTTGCCTAGATTGGCCCCAACAGTAGAAAAAATGATATATTGCTTTTATTCACATTTCCATGTAAGCTGTACAAAAAAAGTTACAAAGGTGGTCTTCGGGTCAAAATGACCCAATAGAGTTGACTTCTACAATTTCGAAGTCTAAATCTTCTACTTGTCTCTTGGATCCTATTCCAACGAAGCTGCTTAAGGAAGTTTTTCCTTTAATTAGCACGCCTTTACTGGATATTATGAATCTGTCCTTGTTGACAGGACATGTACCACAGTCCTTCAAGATAGCTGTAATTAAGCCTCTTCGTAAGAAACCTACTCTTGCTCCGGAGGTGTTGGCTAACTACAGACCGATCTCTAATCTTCCCTTCCTCTCGAAGATCCTTGAGAAATCCGTCGCAAGTCAACTATGTGACTTTCTTCAGAGCAATGCTTTGTTCGAGGACTTTCAGTCCGGATTTCGAGTGCATCATAGCACAGAAACAGCCCTGGTGAAAATTACGAATGATCTCCTACTTGCATCGGACCAAGGACTTGTCTCTTTTCTTGTCTTGCTGGACCTCAGTGCCGCCTTTGACACCATCGATCATCGTATCTTGCTGCAGAGACTAGAACATTTGATTGGTATTAAAGGAACTGCACTTAGCTGGTTTAAATCCTATTTATCGGATCGATCCCAGTTTGTGCTTGTAAACGGAGAATCCTCGAAGACCACCAATGTTGGTCACGGAGTCCCACAAGGTTCTGTGCTTGGACCCATTTTATTTACCCTTTATATGCTTCCTTTGGGCGACGTTATCAGAAAACACAGCATCAACTTCCATTGTTACGCAGACGATACTCAATTGTATCTGTTGATCAAGCCAGAGGAGACCGAACAGCTCGTTAGACTTCAAGAATGTCTTGGAGACATCAAAACTTGGATGACCTGCAACTTCCTGATGCTAAACTCAGAAAAAACAGAAGTTATCTTGATAGGCCCACAGCGCCTGCGAAGTCAGCTGTCACGTGATACAGTTTCTATGGATGGAATTTCTCTGGTATCCAGCAGCACCGTCAAGAATCTTGGAGTTCTCTTCGACCAGGATATGTCCTTCAACTCTCACATAAAGAATACTTCAAGGACCGCCTTTTTTCATCTACGTAATATATCGAAAATCAGGAATTTCCTGTCTCAAGGTGATGCAGAAAAATTAGTTCATGCATTTGTTTCCTCCAGACTGGACTACTGTAATTCTTTGTTTGCAGGGTGTTGTTTGCAGGGTGTTCTTGTAAATCTCTTAAGCCTCTTCAGTTGATTCAGAATGCTGCAGCACGTGTATTAACAAGAACTAATAAAAGAGACCATATCACGCCTGTATTGTCTGCTTTGCACTGGCTCCCTGTTAAATCAAGAATAGAATTTAAGGTTCTTCTCCTCACCTACAAGGCGGTTGCTGGTGAGGCACCTTCTTATCTTAAAGAGCTTGTAACACCGTACTGCCCTGCAAGGCAGCTGCGTTCTATAGATGCTGGGTTACTTGTTGTTCCTAGAGTTATTAAAAGTAGGATGGGAGGCAGAGCCTTCAGTTATCAAGCTCCTCTTTTGTGGAACCAGCTTCCACTTTCAGTCCGGGGGGCAGATTCAGTCAGCTCCTTTAAGATAAAGCTTAAAACTTTCCTCTTTGATACCGCTTATATTTAGGGCTGGCTTAGGTTTGCCTGGACCAGCTCTTAGTTACGCTGCTATAGGCTTAAACTGCCGGGGGACTTTTTAGGACACACCGAACTCCTCTCTCTCTCTCTCTCTCTCCCCTTTTACTAAAATCCACGTTGCATTAATGCACATGACTAATTCAGCTCCTTCCCGGGAGTTCTTTGTGCTTTCTCGCCGAGCAGGTCTCTGCAGATCGTAGTTCGGTCAGGACCCTGGTCCTGACTCTGGCCGTGGCCCTGCTGGCACCTGCTGCTGCTGTCATCATCATCATCATCATCATCATCATCATCATAATTTTAAATATGATTCATATCACTATTGCCCTTTCCTAAAATCTTTGCTTTCCCTCCCCACAGTCTTCTGTGGATGGTGGTTCGATCTGACGGTGGTGGCCCCTGCAGTGGTCCTGTCATACATCTGGCCGGCTACTTGGAATTCTTTGATTAATTTCTGTTATAGAAATTGAATGTATTCTACATCTGTATGAGTCATTCTGTACACATGACATCCATTGCAGTCTGTCCATCCCGGGAGAGGGATCCCTCCTCTGACGTTCTCCCTAAGGTTTCTTCCCTTTTTTCCCTGGAAGTGTTTTTTTCATTTTTTGGGGAGTTTTTCCTGTGCCGATATGAGGGTCTTGGGACGGAGGATGTTGCATGTGTACAGACTGTAAAGCCCTCCGAGGCAAATTTGTAATTTGCGATTTTGGGCTATACAAAATAAAATGAATTGAATTGAATTGAAATAGAGTTGAAATCAAGGTCACAGAGTTATTTACAATGTTTTAGTTGTGTCTCAGATCAATCAACCCTGAAGATGAAAGAGAGATTTTCCTTCCAAAAAGTGGCAAAATAACATGGTCCTCAGCAGCCTGTGAGCAACACGTCATAAAGACGATCCCAGGACCCACAAGGTCCTGGGGGTCAAGTGAAAGGGGAAAACTCAAGTAGTCACACATTTTGTAGTGAATGACAAGTTGTTTCTTCAAGCAAGATGAAATTTGGTTGAAAAAATTCAATTAAGCTGCTTATATGGGGGATTTAGTGAAGACGGGTCATTTTGACCAGGAGGACACGGGGTGTATACAGAAAATGAGGACAACAGGAGGGTTAACATTTAAATCAGGAGTGTCCTTTTGCATACATCGCTAAAAGCTCCTCACGAGTCCAGACGAGTGCGTCTCTACTTGAGTGGACCTGAGGTTCCCTTTTGTCCTCCCTGTGATGCTAAATCACCGACAAACTCTGTTACACCACAGCGGCTCCTAAATTCAGAATTATGGTTCCTCTGATGATCTGAAGGGATGGACGACGCCTGTGCACCTCAGAACCTGCAGCTCGCCTTCTGAAACAGTGTTTTCCCCTCAGCTTACCGTGCTCCTTCTTTTGTTCTAGCACGAGGGCGTAATTGTAACTTATAATAATAATAATAATAATAATAACGCGCCTCCGTGTCCTCCCTTGTAACGAAGTGTGTGCTGCCTCGTTGTCATCTTTCATCGTCCTCACAGGGCCTGAGAAATCCGGTCTTTTGGGCTCTGGCAATATTTTGAGTGCCGTCCCACAATCCCTTAATTACAAAGTAATGCTCAAGCAATGACCTGCCTGACCCCGTGACGGTCTCCCAATTATTCACACAGACATATCGCCACCCCCTTTGTTAATCTTCCAATCCATCTGGGGTGCCAGTTTGTCATTAAGAGAGCCAACACGTGAGGTGTAATCCAATTAGCTTCTTGATAACCGAGATACGGAGACAACAAGCGCGGAGGAGTAACGCCGCGGTGAGCTGGGAGAGTGCCGCTTCGGCTCGGGCGGCGGCGTGTGAACAGACGACGTCTGTAATCGATGTGGACGCCCTGAGAAACACTGCTATTAACTATCTCATAAACAAACGGCAGCGACGGAATACCAATTGGGCTGAACGCGAAGTCGAAGGCGTCGTTTGTCACTCAGGTTAAATGAATCGTTCGGGGTCGCTTCAGGCTTTTCTTTAGAAAAATTGAGGAAACAAAAAAAAATAAAAAAGATTTACAGATGTATTCAAAAGCTGACAGAAACTGCAGTTTCTGGGTTATTGTCCGTTTGGTTACGAGGAAGAAACTAGAAATATTCACGATGGATATGCTAAGCTGAGAATTTTGTTTCCCCCCTAAACAAATAATAAAAATGATTTGCTATTCATTTAATGGAAAGAATGAGGAGAAGGTATTTTGCATACAGCAGGAACTGTTTCTTTATAGATGAAAAGTTTCCCGTGGGGGACGACACGCTTTTACACCACCAACAATAAGGCAGAGTTTGTTCCAATTTGACCGCCGTGATTGATTGTTTTTCTTTCAATCATTTCTCATTAGGAAAGACCGTCGCACAAGATGTATGCTGACAGACAAACACCCCTGGGGGTGCGGGGGAGGCGAGGGGGCTTTCATTAATCAGGAGGCCTGCTGTCATGTGACTAAATGACTCCTCTGTTTAGATAGAATGTCCTCGTGGACTCGGAGAAGTCACCGCTTTCTTGAGTGACTCACAGTAAATGATTGCATTGTAGGACATATGACCTTGTCACCTGGCTGGAGATATGTGAAGCCCCGCCCTCGTATGTTCCACCCTGTTCTTGTCTCCCCTTTGCAAAGGGAAAGATACGACTTGTCTGTGGTTTGTTCTCGCCTCTTTAAGGTAACAGACAGTCGCAGCGTTTACAAATAGAGGGGCGAGGGGGAGGGGGGGGCGGCGTCTCTGCGGCCCCTTTATAGACTTTCACAATCCTGCCCGTCCAGCAGCTGCTTCAGTAAAGGACAAAAGGTGGTCTGCCCACTACTTCATTAAAACGCGGGAAAAGAAAAGCTTCTTTATTGAAGAAGTGGTACAGAATTTGCAGAGGGAGTTGGTTGGTTATACGGCCGGCTGCATCGCAGATATATAAAAATCTACCATTGGATATTACTTTTTCCTTCGCCCTATATTAACGTCTCCATCTATACTCCTGGAAGTAAAGCTGTTAAAACTGGCAATGGGGATTTTGCTTCATTGAGTCATCTTTACCTGGAGGGTTCAGATTCAGTTTAACAGGTAAACTGTAGTAAATAAAGGGGAGCTTTTGGTTTCTCAACACCGGGCTGCAAACGGCAGCCAGTCGGATCCATACGGCTCGCAGGATTAGGTTGAACAGATTAGTCTCCTTTGATGCAAACAGACAAAAGAAGCTCCCTCCGATACGTGCAGCTTACAGGTGCAGGACACATATTTAATGGAACCTGTCTGGAGCACCGAGAAAGTGATTAACGGATGAAACTGATGCCATGGTAATGGATAGAGACATCTCTGTGCAGACTGAAAGCCTAACGGAGATGTTGTTGAGCATCTCCATCAATCATTCTACCAGCTTATCGGCATCGGGGGACATTATATAACTTCTCTAAAATAGGATAAAAAGCTTGACGCGGCAGTATCTGAAGGCACATGCATGAGATGGAGACTGGAACGATGCATGTCATCGCTTCTACGGCCCGATACCAGACCAAGATGTAAAAAGGATGACTCACTTTAACACACTTTAAAAAGGGGGACATGTTATTAAACTTTTTTTAAAACGGGCATGCGATGGGTCCTCTAAACTGATTGAACAGTATTGAAATATTCTGCTGCTGGCATTGTTTTTTATTTCCAGACGATATTCACAGTACTTCCAAAAAAGATTTTGCAATCCTCAATGGATATCGGAAAGCTTTCAAAGCCTGTAAGAAGCGCCGCCCTCTGCAGCAAATCAAAAGCAAGTTGAATTACAATGTCTGGGTCCGAATCCAAAGGGATTTTTAAGGAAATGGTGCTAAAAGGAAACGCTAACGTGTTAGCTCTAGGTGCCCCATGGATGCAGAAGATCCAGGTACGTACGAAATAATTCTGTATCGAAACATTCAATCATACGTAAAGCTCATTTGGATTTACTTTGACTAAACCCCCCCGAAAACAGCCGCGTGGACGGACGGACGGCAATGCATACGTGCATGAGTTCTGGTTAAAGGATTCTTACCTGAGGGGTTGAGCAGCCGCCAGTTGATGGCGGGGTCCGGCCGGCCGCTGGCCAAACAGCTGAGCGTCACGTTGGCGCCCTCGTTCACAGTGAGGTCTTCTGTCACCTTGTAGATGTTGGCTGGAACTGCGGACACGAGAGAAACGACGTCACGGTCGGGATAGCGTGTGAAGAGGGACAGGTTTTTTTCCGCGTCTCTCGCAGACGGAGAGCGCTTTGCTCGTTAAACACACTTTAGCTTATCGAAATGACTGACACCTCAGCGATAAAAAGCATCTCACAGGAACTGTTGGCTATGAAAAGAGCTTCAACGCCAACGCAAGCTGGCCTCGCTTTTCTCGGTGAAACTTTTCTAATTCTGCTTCTAGCCCTCAGAGGTACTTACGGGAAACCTTTTCAACCCCGGATCCAAATAAGCCATTTAATCTCCAGACCGTGGGCCTCGGGGTTAATAAACAAACATATTGCTTCCCCCGTCGTACGGGGAGCCACGAGGTAGATTCTGGGCTCACGCATACAGTATAGCAAAAGTACTCACAAAAGTAGGTTTTTATACACAAGTCGAAAATCAAAGGTGAAATGAAGTGTGTGACACTGATGTTCAAAGTAACACTATTTGTCCCAATGCAGGCCATTTAGCTGAAGTTTAGTGACTAACATTGCATATTTAACCCGTGGTCTCAGCCTGGGGAGCAATTAGGGGTTTGGTGCCTTGCTCACTTTGACATGGGACAAGGAGCAGATGGGGTTTGAACCACCAACCCTGCAGTTCCCAGTGCACCGTCTCCACTGCAGGCGCCACCGTCACCCCGCAAATAAATGATCGCCACTCCGGCACAAGCAAAATGAAACCTGACGAGAGGGAGGAACCATAACTCGGGTGTACGCAGGACGGCACAACGTGTTTTAAGGCGAGTCAGCGGCAAAGATGCAATCAGTCATGAAGAATGAAGAGGGGCATCAGGTATGAAGGTAGAAATACAAATAAGGATCAATGACTCTGGAATATGAGGAAACAAATGATTGTAATTTCTGTTACGCATACATGTGTGTGTGTGTGTGTGACAGATATCTACATTCTTTTAATGCTGCACAGCTCACTTCATTTTACTCCAAGTGTCCGCTGTGTTTCCTTTCTGAATTCTGTCACTGTTTGTTCAATAGAGAGAATATCGGGTTTGGCACTAATTCTCCGAGCAAACTCCAAGAATCCCAGCTGTTCCCCATAGTGAACACACACAAACACGACAATATTGTTAAATCAACAACCCCATCAAAAGAGCGCACGAGTAGGAGGCTGGAGTGGTGATCAGGATGACTAACAGCGACGGTCGCTCGCTGTTTTAATGGCTTTGCACCGACATGAATCTGATTGGACGACACTGGTCTGCCAAGCCACTCTCTCGATTCCTAGTTCGTTGCCTTATTTCAAGGGCAGCTGCCCTTCCGCCGACATCGATGATCCATCGCTAAACGAATGGATCCACTGCCGTGTGTCCAGCACACTCACAGCACAACCTTGTGATTCACAGTCAGTTCGTAAGAGGAGGAAAGCTTGATTGCTTTTTTTTTACATCCCTCCCTGACGTCCTGCGGCCCCAAGCCAGAGGAAACCACCACGCAAACGATTAACACATAGAACGCAGCGATTCCTGTGAGACGTTGGTGTGAGATATATGAAGACGTATATATATTTGAAAGGAAAACCTTTTCATTCACCTGATTGGGATTAGAGCAGTGGTCCTCAAACGTTTTACACCAAGTACCACCTCAGAAAATACTTGGCTCTCCAAGTACCACCATAATGACCAACACTATACAGTAACGTAGTAGGCCTAAGTATTCATCAAAAACCAGGCGGAGGTTTTATTCCTGAAGAAGTACATTTAATATTGTCAGCCATTGTAACATTCTACACAGTTTCAACAGTAAGACTGCGCTTAAATATAGGAAGAAAAAAAACTGTACTTAAATGATGATTCAATTAAAATGTATTGCACATAAAAGTTGTAAATAAACATTGTACTAAAATACATGTAAAAACCTGTTCTTAAATATTAAATAAAACTACTGTACTTAAATGTTTAGTAAAAACATTCAGTGATTCTTTGGCGTACCACTAGAGGGAGCCCCGCATACCACACTTTGAGAACCACTGTAAAAGACCATTTAAAAAGGCGTTTCTTGAACGAAAACCCATCAAACTATTTCCCTCCAGCAGGCCGAGCTTTATTTAGCCGTTGTTTCGGGCTCTTCCAATGTCACTCAGTCAAAGTGGGAGTTTAGCAGAAGGAAACATTTTTGTGTTTTGTGCGCGCGGCAGTGCATCAACGCTTAATTGGCGTGATTAAAACAACGGGGCAAACTCTCTGCACATCAGATTCACATTGATTCGCCCGTCCGGATCGTTTAAGCGCAGAAAGCACGACTGGGGAAGTAAACCATTAAGGCTCGTGGGACACCTGCTTAAAAGTGTCAACAGCAGCACAATCAGCGAGCAGAGTTACGGGCTCCGTCAGCTCCCCACAACTCAACGGGTCCATAAACGCGCCACTTAAACCCCAACTGCTCCAATAAAGTCACTCAGTGCCCCTCGGATAAAGAATGCAGCGAGGGTTACGGGGGCCGGAGCCGTGCTCGCAGTTGTGTGTTTTTAATTATGGCGCCTATGTGGAGCGGCTTCCGGAAGCTTGACTGACTCCAATAAAAGCAGCAGAATTCGGGGGTTATTGGTCCGACTCGCTGAATGAGTAAACACATGGTAAATAGGGTATTTACACTGGAAGCATTTAGGAGTTGTAAAAATATTCATGGCAGCAGCGTCTCGTGGGAATTCATGAGCTCTCTCTAAATGCGATGGGAGTTGTGATGCTGCGTTGAAATGAAGAGGCTCCCTTTTTCCTGCGTATCCAAGAAGCAACGTGTCACGGTTTGCCTCTTTCGGATCATTTCACCCGTAAGGTTGTTATTATTCAGGCTTTGTCTCTGTGTAGCATCACCATCTAACATCTGTCTCCCCATCTCACACACGCACGCACACACACACACACACACACACACACACACACACACACACACACACACACACACACACACACACACACACACGCGCATCTCCTTAACACCAACTGACAAGCCTTTTAACTGGAGTCAGACGGCGGCGTTGCTGTAGTCGAATGGCCGAGCCAAAGAGAAGATGTGGTCGTGTGGAGGTACTCCGTTGACCTGACAAAGAATCCAATTTTTCGTTTCTTTTTTTTTTTCACCTCAAAAAACAGCCCAAAGCTGGGAAGGGTGGGAAACTTGATTGGCAGAGTAGGATGCGTGACCGGCGAATGAATCGTTAGATAAGAACGTGTCGGAGCATCCTGCGATAACCCGGCCACCTCTATCAAATGGGAAGGAAGGGAAGATGGTGGACGGACGCCGAGACGGGGGAGGAGATGAAAAGAGACAAAAGTGAAGGAGAGAAGTGGGATGTATCAGATGTGCCACATGGCGCCCGTTCTCCAGCTGACAGCAGTGAACAGTGATCTTACTCATAGGTCAAACCTTTAAGCGACGATGTTGGAAAGGGCATCCATTTGAAAAGCACTTTAGATCTGCAACCATGGAGGAATTAAATGGAGATATGTTTCACTTTTTTCTTCTCTGTAAGGCTAGGTTTTTGTGAATTATAGACACAGTTGTGTGCTAAAAACATTAAAGACCCCAGTGCTCAAAAAACAAATGTACTCTCAGACCTCTACAGCAATTGCTGTTCTCTCATTGAGTTCCAATGGTAGAAAGGTACATCGTCACAGCTAGAGTACCGAGGAGCATCTATTTCTCAAAAAAAAGAAAACCTCATGTCCTCTCCAGCTAATGATCTCATATTTGGTTTTGTTTTTTTGTAGCTATTTCTCAAAAAATAATCTCTGCTGAAAACGTTCTAATTGCACTGACCTCTCTTTCAACTCTAATTTCAAACTTCAAAGAATGAAAGAAGGGAATTAAAAGCCCCAAAAACAGAGAGGGAGAAGGAGCAGAGCGTGCAACCGATGTTAGGGAGGACTGTGTTTGTGTTGGTAAGTTTGTGCATTAACTGAGCGCCCACACACAAAGAGACAGACATGGGACAAGTTATTCACTCACTGTCCATTCAGTACTGCTCACATTCAACGGTACTTCTGACGTTTTGATTGCATTGACACAATGATGTTGACGTGAGGCTGCAGTAAGGCCTCCACATGTCAGGGCTATTATCCATGGAAGTATCCTGCCTGCGGGATTTAAGCAGAAATAACCCAGTCAGACCCCCAATAATGCTGTTGCATGCGATGACTCCGCAGCATTACATTTTAGAATTGGAGGATGGCTGTAACCTTCGGGTTGCCGTGGAGATCCTTTAATGTGAAGTGGGAGGCTTTCATGCACTTTAAAATCAGCGACGGGTGACGGCTGAGATCATTATTTTAGTTTTTCTTCTTATGATAATTACACCGATTTAGTTGGCCTTTAGAAAAACCAATCAATGTCCATACCAACATAGAAAGTAGTACTAATTATGTACTTACAGAGAACCCGTGGTCTAAAGGTTGGGGTGGTGAAAGGGCCGGCAATGCAGACCAGAGACCCTTCAAATCAACATCTGCATGTTTATGTAACTCCAACCATTAACTATACTGTAGCTGCAAGCATCCAACCTCACAAAAACCTGGTCCAGATCCTGCAGAATCGTCCAAACCCGATTTTATGGAAGTTTTCACCCAGTACGAACGAGACAGTTGGTATAAGTCCTGCATGCATATGCATGGCTGTCTGCCATCAACAGCGGTAAATCGCACCTGCTGCTGCACAAACATGCTCATTTACAAGGAAAATATGCCCCAGTTTTGGCATATGGTAGACAGCACGCCTATTTGCTCATAGCAGCCTAAATGTGCGACTTGAGGTACAAACCCCCTCTAAAAAACAAACTTCAAGGTCAAAGAGGTTGGGATTCTGTTTGATTCAGCCCCTTCACAACTGTCTTGTCCAAAGAAAAAAGTCAGATCACAGGAGGTTTAACAATGCACATGAGGAGAGTTTACTAATATTGATAAAAATGCCATAAAACATAGTAAAGTACGGCCAAGATCTAATGCAAGGCCGTCATCCTGGATTGACAAGAACAACAATGAAAACGAAGTTACTGGTTTAAACAAGAATATATGTGAATGTGACTTTATGAACACACTTAGGAAGTAGAGTTAAATACAAGAAAACGCAAAGGAGATGTTTGTTCTTCATAAAAGAAATTCAAGTACTGCAATAAATCATCCATCGGTTACCAATTTACATGTTTTTTTTTAGTTTTGTTTTTCCCTCAGGCACATTCGGCTCCTTCCTGAATTTACCCCCCCGCTGGCTCACAACGTGACATTCAGAGTTGTGTAACGTTAGAAGCGTAGCAAATTTTAAACCATTACGAGATAATAGCACAAAAGCCCTCGCAGCTCTTCGGCTTTTAGTGCTCAGAAGCTGCAAATTGACTCGCCTTGTTCGCAACAAGGTCGGCCTGAAACCTCCCCGAAAATAACAACCATCCCACCAGCATGTTTGCGACGCGGCGCCTCGTCACAACGCGGCGATGGAACCGTGTGGCCTGATCAGCGCGTCTCGACAAGACCTCCATCAATCCTCCTCTCTGGACTCGGCCGTTTACAGTCAAAGGAAGAGGAGAAGCCTAACTCTAACCATGTCATCATCATGCTGCTGACACCTGCTGCTGTTATCCCTAATCAAGTTAGTCACATTAGTCGCATTACTCATTACGTGTAATTAGTATTAGTCATTACTAATAGTGGTTATACCTGATAGATTCTACTACTACTACTACTAACATAACTACTAAGTGGATAGAATGTAAACATAAACTGGTAGCCCAAAAAAGTCGCCACCTGGATTTAACTAAACAATTAGGTACGAGCCTCCTATTGGATAATAACTGCATGGGCAGCAACACTATGTGCTCAAAGAATGAGGTCAGCTGACTACCTGAACAAACATAATGACCAGGTTATTCCATCAATGGATGTTTTTTCTTCCCTGATGGCACGGGCATATTCCAAGATGACAATGCCAGGATTCATCAGGCTCAAATTGGGAAAGAGTGGTTCAGGGAGCATGAGACATCATTCCCACACATGCATTGGCCTACACAACATATCTTAACCAAAGAACATACAACAGTTTAATAAATGAATAGTTTATAATAATAAAAACAGTCTTTACATGCATGCCAAATTTAGCTTTTTGAACATGATAAAACCCTAACCCTAACCCTAACCTCACCCTAACCCTAACCCCTAACCCTAACCCTCTTACACGGGAGCCTTTGAATCGATCGGATCCACTGAAAGACCTGTGAAAGAGGGAAGAAAAAAGGGCCCCGCTACAAAAAGGAGCTAAATGCAATCGCTGCGCTACATGTGGATAAGGAACATCTCTTCAGATTAACACTAAGCCTTTTGGCTGGCCTGTCGTCTATGCACACAACTTATCGTTAGCATGCACCGTTAACCCTCCGTTGACCCTTCGAGGATTCACGTTAACATTGTTACGCGTCCAATAAACACACCTTTCTGTCTGGAACGTGTGCGTCTCAAGTGGCCTGGCGACGGCAGAGCGCACTATTAGCTGGAAAGGAGGGACGGGAAAAGGGATGAGAGACAAGGAGACGCCACCTCCTCCCTCTCTCCTTGGTAGCCGTGTGCAGCGCCAGTGCTTTTAAAAAGGCAGAGACGCCGGGGGAGAACTTCTTCAAACGAAGTAGTGACCGCGAGACGGATGCGACGGCCTGCTGGGGGCGCAGGCGGGAAGCGAGGGAAGGGAAAACACAGCCTTTTTTCCGTGTATTTCCGGAAGGAGGATTTTCTGCACTTGAGACCCGGTGCTGATCTCCAGACCTCGCTCTACCGGGGCATTTGATTAAGGAGGGGGGTGGGGGGGCAAAAGGGCAGCAACTTGTAAAAGAGCATTTAACTGGTGCTTCAAGAGGGAGAACAAGAGTATCAAAGATATGACTTTCAGTACTTTGCCTACAAGCTCGACACAAGCAGCCAGAGAAGGTCAAATAGAAGTAGAAATTCATAAAACTAACTAATAGCCGCTCTTATGGAAAATGTGAGGTGTAATCCTCATCGCGGACAGACGGGAGGTTCAATAGCAATAGCTCTGTGCCTTAAGCAGCTTTGGCACGCATAAAGTGCTCGCCAAATAGGCAAAAGCCGATTCTGCATCCGACCCGTCGGATGATTCAGAGGCTTACGGCATCGCGCTGCTCGCGGTAATGAGAAAGGAAAAGGTGGCCATACAAGTTAAATGCAAGGTTACAGAACCTTGGCTGTGATGGTTTCCATGGTAGCCTCTCTTTAACGTTTAATGCTGCTTCGCGCCCTCTGCTCCTCCGCTTTCAAATCCCATTTCTCTTTATGTCTCTGTCCCAACAAGGGTAACGGAAGATCACACGTCCTCCCACATCGTGTGCAGCACAGCGTTCATGTCTTTTACACCCGAGAACCCCACATCACCTTCTCTCCCACTGCCAACAAAACAATGAATTCAATTTAGGACAAATTCAACGTCATCGTTTTACACTTTGTATTAAACTTCTAAACATTTTAAACAAAGTTCCATTTGATAGCTGATCTTTATGTTTTTCCCAAGAAGTACAGATTCCCTGTGCTCCGACACACCAGTGAAGCCAGACGCTGGATTATTGACGTCTGCAGACCAAAGTGAAACCAGAAGTTCAAAGCAACAGCGTTGCTCACTTAGGCCTTAAAAGGTGTCTCTCAAATAACAGCTTGACTCATGGTGGCATTCAGGTGGCCTTTTAACGCAATTCCACGGATCCTTGGAGACACTCAAGGATGTTCAGCGGAAGTCAAACGCTGGTTTAATCAGCACTAAACAATATTACCTTATTGGCCTCCGTCCGCTGTAATACACCGGATGAAAGTGCACCCCATAATGGATAATGGGGAGTGTGGGAGTGTGATCATCGCTATTTAAATGTGTGTGTGTGTGTGTGTGTGTGTGTGTGTGAGAGAACATGACCAATTCACACCTCTCCTTACAGACTTCTTGGTTAGCAGCCATTAACTTTTAACCTGAATCTGGGTCCCAAGGTTCTTTAATTGATTCTGCAGCTTCGATGATGCGCTGCGCCCCCGACCCCCCACACCCCCACCCCTTCAATGCTAATGACAAAGGAGCATTGGGATCAATGAGCAAAAGACGCCTGTAATTTGCATCGCAGAAAATTTAAACACTCAAACGCACACACAGGGGGAATTATGCTGCGTTCGCACCGAAAGTGAGGCGATTTATTCACGTGAGCAGATTCCATGCAAAGCCAATGCACAGACGCAGAAATCAACAACTAAATACAGCTTCCCTGACTAAGTACCAACATATTGTCGAGGCAGCCAGTTCCAGCTCGTCGAATACAGAGGCAGTTAAAAAAATAAATCTGTAGCTGTCCGAGCTCTAAAATAATAATAATCCCATCTGCCTCGTTATTACAGGGCCCCTTACTGAATATACTGTAAAAAGAACTGCGTCAATTTAAAATGAATTTATTATGGGGTGGTTATTTGAAATGACAAAAAAAAGGATATTCAAACCCATACCTAATATAGAGAAGCAAAAATAGTGCAGAGGTAAATCAAATACATACATACATACATATATATATATATATATATATATATATATATATATGCCATTAGTTCCAGGGATGGTCCATCACGTCCTAAACTCTCACGACAGAATTGAGATAACACTGATGTCGTTGTCGTGGGTGTTTTTTTTTTACTCAGGATTTTACACAGTAGAGATATTTTCATGTTGTGCCAGGAGACGAGCTCCATCGCGCGTTTCATCCTGACATTAAATTCACTCTCTCAACAGCAGATATCCTCTTTCTGCTTTATTATTCTGTTTCAAATCCCCAACAGTGCAGTAGTAGAATGTATTTCACTCCGAACACGGCACTTCAGGCCACGCGGCATCTCGTGCTGTTCTTCCAATAATCCGAACTTCAGAGGGGCCGAGAATCGAACGGTCCGTTTGAAGGGTCTCTGTGATGGGACGCCGGCCGGCAGCAGCTCCTTGTTCCTGATCCACACAGCACAGGGAGCACTTTAAACAGCCTGCAGTGTAAGGCGGCACGCTTCATTCAGGACACAGCGCGGGCCGATCCCGGGCTTTCGCAGGAGAAACATGAGCGGCTTGAAACTCCTCTCTGAGTGAGACATAATTTTATTTGGGGGCCCCCCTCTTACCACGCACAGTCACCTGTGCTAGACGATTTATTGGCACAAATGTGACGCTATACTGTTATAGCGAAAACTATAAATGAATACAGGGAGGTTATAATACAAAACTAGGGCCGCTTAGTTCGCTTATGCCTTGGGCCGGCCCTGGCTGTAGATGTGTTTAATGTTAGTCATACGTTAATTGCCATTCAATTATAATAAAAGCACATCACATAATCCATTACCAGCTTCTCAATCGTTTTTATAAAGCAAAACAAACACCTTAAAAATGTCACACAGGGTTCTGGGTGACTACGTAGGGTATTTTATAGGGGTGTAACGATTCGTTTTTAACAACGATTCGATCACAATTCGTGGTTGTCGATACGATTCAAGGACGATATTGGTTCATTTAGAACAATACGATCCGATACGATTCAATGACTTGAAATCGATTCAGTAACTTTTTAGCCAAAAATTCAACCAGTATGACTGAAATAAATTTCCTAGATTCCTGTTGTAATGGAATCAGGTATCAATTGATTATGAATATAAATAAACAAGTAAACAACAATGAATGGCAAATGCATTCACATTTTATTTGAATAAAGTGCAAACACTGCTGTAGCAGAAAAAAACCCGTATTAGTGATATACACAAAAAACACCCCTGCAACAACGGTTTCCCCCTACCAACCCCCGACAAACCCCCCCTCTATTTTAACCCGTGTGGAACATTCCGTCGGATTTGCCATGAAACCCGGAAGTTGAATCCGGGCTCGGGACAGCGGGACCTGCGTACTGCGTGCGTCCGTGAAAGCCTTTATCATTAAAAGTGCTAAGAAAAAAGTCTGACGTGCTTAAATCCAACGGGTTATTTCCTAGTATGGATAAAATCGATTTAGTACATTTTAAATCGATGTTAGATCGATCTATGTCGTCCATATGGCCAACTCGCCGAGCACAGATCGATGTAGTTGGATCGGAGGAATAAAAATCTATACATCAATGTAACAGCTGAAGAGACCCCTAGACCCCTATTATTTTAGAAAAAACATTTTAAATAATCACATATAAGCATATGATTAATACATAGTGAAAAGATCATCAGTACTGATACAACTACCAAAACGGAGTACAGGATTAAAAATAAGGATTATTCCCTGTCTGACTGCAGCTTCATCTGTTTGCCGTTGTGTCTCCGTGGGAGTCGACCTCCTCCCCCATCTACCTTTTTTTTCTCCCCCAGGCAAACGTCCCCACATCGGATGCGAATGTTCACGTCGTGTTCACGCACACATGCTGCCTTCCTCTCGGCGTCTCCTTCTCCTGCCTTGCCGCCGACGCCACCTTTCCTCCGTCTCCTCTTCCACCCCCCCAGAGCTGCAGTCCTAATGAGGAAGTGGCGAGCGTCGGGAGAGAGTTTCCCTGCCCTGACGAGAGATAACGAGCCCGACTCTCAAAGCCCCTCCCAGTGAGAAACCAGTGATGCAGCCATCAAAGAGCTGGGATCAGGCACACGCTCAGCGATCACACTCAGCTATGCAATAGAGAGCCATAATGGAATGAAGAGTCATAAATATTTCCCCCCATAAGTGTTCAGCTATTTTTTGTTCTCATTAGCGAGATGTATTTTTAGTTCCTCAGAGGGCCTCCGTCTTGATCACAGCGCGTGTGTGCTTTGAGGAGCCGAAACAGATTAAGGCGATACAGCACCGGTGCACGAAGGCGTTTCACTCACTATATGGAAAAAAGCAGGTTGCTGAATGTCATACTTTTGATTCTTTTAAAACAAATGCAGTCAGACACCTGAACGGCGTCCAATCGCTCACACTCACTCGACTCAAACGTTCTGAATTGCGACGACGGGACATATGCTTCCATCACGAGGAGCTGCGAGCGCTCTGCTGTCCCACAGACGACCGCCCGAGTGAAGCACTGCACCACCGCCGGCTGCCATACGGCCCAACCAAACAATGCGCCGCGCAGCGGAGGACGGCGCCGCCAAGAAGACACTGAGGCATGGAAGGCACGTGAAGGGTGTCGCCCGACGGATTCCACCAGTCTCCCACTTCAGAGTCTACGTGCGCTTCGGGCTGAATGTCGTCTATGGAGCTGATTTAGGGTGTTGGGAAAAAGAGTAAGGAGCTCGGTTCATACGGCTGGTGCAAGGGTGCGAACGATTCCCCACGTTCAAGGATTGGAAGCCCGGTCGAGGTTAACACAAACACAGCCCAACTACTTCTCTCGTTCTGGGAGTTTTAATTGTCAGATCGCAGGTGAAGCATAAGCGCTGTGTTTGCAAAGGCAGTGAGGAGCCGAAGCAGAGCAACTGACTAACAAAGGAAGGACATAACGTTTTATATTCTTTGTAAGACACCGAAGGAAAGATTTCTATTGGCCCTGAAGATCCAGGGCAGTGGGGAATGAAATATTGTTGCTCCATATCAGAGGTATGATAGAGGAGACACTGAAAAACTAATGGCCACTGGCCCGCCTGGTTAGTCTATGAAACATGGCCCCCGATGGCTCACCTGCAGGCCCTGTCAATACCCCCTCATCCCCCCCCCCCCCGCTGTCAAGAGCGTCCATTTAAATGCATGGGAGCCCCTCTCACAGCCGGCATAAAGAAGATTAAAGGAGACTTCTTTTTCTTCTTTTTCTTGATCCAGTCGAAGCCACATAAACACAGCAGCCCAGGAATAAAAAGGGAATTGTAAATAGTTGCTTTCATTAAAACTTCAAGCAGTGAGTTTCATTATGAGGGTTCAAAGGCAATGTAAAATGCGCGTGGCTTTTTTCTTTCTCTTCCTGGCCGGGCAGCGATCTCTGTCCCCGACGGTTTGGGTGCAATGTGGAAATGTTCATCGCCTGTCTGCCGTCGTGCACACAGCAGCCGGTGCGTCTGTGGGCTTCACTGGAAGCTCTACAAATACCTGGATTTCCTGCTGACATCCTGGAAGTTCACAGGCAAAAAATGAGATCAAATCAAACGTGTGGTAATGCTCCATCTTTCAACGACCATCTTTCCATCGACTCCAGAGCGACAGCTTTTCCTTCAATGAGAAGCTGCGAATGGCTTCTGCGTAGCAACGAAGACCCCCCCCCATTTAGTGAATGGCACCTTCGTTGAGCTCTCTTAACAAGCTTCAACCAGCAGAAAGAAGGGAGTGTGAACTCCTCCTCGGCTGGCAGGTGTGATCACGGAGCTGGAGCAGCAGAGCCAGCCAGACTGCCGATATCTGGAATGAATGATGGATGGATGTACCTGCTGGGCCTCCGCCTTTCCCAATCTCTCCATCTCCCCTCTGTTAATATAACCCAAAAGGGCAGCGTGAGAGGAAGTAACAAAACCTCTCAGCAACCCCAATGATAAAGGGAGGGGGGGTGGAGGGGGTTCCAAGACGAAGACGTGTGAGAAGGAGCAAGGAGCAAGGGGATCGACGGCTGAAAGGTTCTGATTGTCCCATGATAATCGTTAAAGGTCAGTGTCCTTCTAGCTAACCACACACACACACACACACACACACACACACACACACACGCACACCTCCTACTAGAGGGCTCTTTTTACAGTGACACGGTCGCCTTTAGAGAGCTGTGCCGAATAGGCTCCCTAAATACCACGGCATTGTGATACGGGGAGGGAAGAAATTAAAGGGAAATAAAAGCAGGATCAGTGTGGAAGAGGGCCAGTTAGAATTTAATTTATGCCCATGCTCATATTATTTAGTGTGATCCAGTAAATAATGAGGTTCAAACTGTTCCAAACAAGCAAACTGTACTAAAAAAAAGACTTGGAAAATTGGAAAAAAAATACAATGTTATTTGTCTGAGTGGAGGAGTAATTACTTCTTTAACATTCCACCAGGCTGTAATTGTATTTTTCTGATTTGCTGCCGTGACTACGAGGTGACACACAACATCCTGTTCCCGCAACATTTCAGAGCGTTCTTCTCGCTGCAGAGCGAGAGTGTGCGGCACTTTAGCACTTGTCACTTCTCGACGGACAGAACGTATTGAAATGGGGTCACTGCAGCCGGGGGAGCAGACGCTTACAGAACTATTCACATGCGTGCTGCTTTATGGCCGCTCTGTTTCTGTGACATTTATGAAAGGATAATGCCGTCCGCCTCGGAGGGGGAAGATGCTCGCAAGGAAGGTTTCATGTCGCAGTTTTAAGAGGCAATCCAGATCGCCTCGCCAGACTGGTTCTGCTCATAACAGAATCAATGATGTGTCATCTTGTGTTGAAAAATAATGATATCAAAATGAGAATGCATTCAAATCAATCCGACATGCGGCCTGTTGTTTCACCAATCAAAGCAACGTTGAAAAGCTTCCAACAGGTTTTAATAACAACACGGGTAACAATTCTTTTCATTGGGGGTCAATGCATATAAAAGTGCTGGCTTTATTTCAACAGAATCAGATCGATGCTGATTTGAATCAGCTGATGAAGCATCATTGCAGCGAAAAAAAAGAAGCCGAAGGGGAAAGCAGCCAACCATATTAAGGTCGACACTATTGACCAGGTTCAAGGAACACTGTTGTTTAATTGGCAGTGCATAGTGAGAGCGTGACGAGCATGCACACTAAAATGCATTCTGCTGCATCTCCAGCAGCGGGAGCGTGCACGGGGAGAGTGCACGTCGAGGTGTGGATTACAGATGCGTTTAAGCACCCCTCACTGATTTTACCACCATTTCTCTGCACCTCCTGAACACATTTGGTAAAAAGCTTCCTTTTCATTGCATTGGGAACCTTGCTGCGTGCAGCATGCGGCTCATAGCCCTCAGTCCTCGCAACTTTTTTTTCCCATCCACCCCAAAGTTCCTTCGTCTGATCATTTGTTTTCCAATTACGTCCCCGTCGCTGCTCGCAGAAAGCTGTCGCCTTTGGTTATGCGAACCCGCTCTGGGTTCCGTAACCAGGGGCGATGCCTGAGTATTAAAAGATGAAGGCAGGGGGGAATTATCATCCCGCAGAGTTGATTAGGTTCCGTGGGATCGGATGAGGTTTCTTGCTTGCTGCATGTGATGACATAACTGCAGCTGCACGCAGAGTGCGCTTCATATCTTGCCTTTGAAAAAGCGGTGCTTAAATCAATGGTGGATTGTAACACGGAGCGGGATTTCACACCTCACTCTTGTGTTGTTATCGTCTAATCACTCTGCGTTACGCCTCGCGCCTGTGTTCAATGTTTGACCACCGTTTAACAGCACGCGGCCTCGCACATGGTAACACATGCATGGTAATGGTCAGAAGCCCACGGCTTCAGCGCTGCGCTGCAATTAAGATGGAAGATGGTGAACTGAACCTCAAGGAGGAGATTACACCCACAGAGTGGGTGAATACAAAAGATGAGCCCAACAATGGAAGCTAAATTGAATAGGACTCTGAGTTGAGGGGGCGGAAGCTGCAGAATCAATGTCTGGCAGTGGCTGTCGTATTAGCCGTGATAAAAAGAGGCTGCCAGCAGAAACTGTGTTAGTGGAGGCCCGACATTCTAACGATAAAGCGCTGGATAATTGGACACAATGGATTCTGGGAAGGAGAGGCAATTTGTTGCCATGGATCCAAGAAGAGGTGCATCATTTCACATGTTGACCTCTTAAACATGAAACTAATGGATGATATCTTTGGTTGATATATAACTGATAAAAAACATTTCATGGGGCGTTTGCCTGACTGACAGCCGGTGGGGTATTTATCTGGGGTCGGGTTTCAGTAGTTTAAAATGGAAAGGGCAGTTAAAACCAGAAGAAATTTGATTGATGAAACAATCAACCATAGAGAAATGTATTGAGCTGCTCTAGTAGGTTTGGCACGGCACGTAAACAGCACTCCGTGGCTCAGCGTTTCTACTCGGGATGATGGACAGATGACAGTTCAAGTATTTATAGCTTAAAGCAAAGTATATAAATGCCGCACGTGCAAAAAAACCAACACAACCCACAGGAGATGTTACGTTGGACCACTGAGGAGCCGCACGCTTATCTGTCATTCAGAAGAGAACCAAGTATTCTGTGGGGTTCCGGATAAATATATTAATACTCTCCAGGGCAGCCCTCGTGGATACAAGTACGCTTAGCATAGCTTAGCATACAAACTGGTACAGACTGAAGAACCTATTGGATCCACATAGGTATGAAGACGTTTTCTGGTTAGCGCCATGGCAGAACATTTATAAGTGAAATAACGATTTGATTCTGAGTAGCCATCTTTAAAATGCGTCGCGGAAGCAGCAGTCTGGAACGGTCAGCAGATTAAATGTCACAGGTAGCTGCGCAACAATGGACGATTGCAAAAAAACGCGTGCTTAGATGCGTGGACCTCAATGTCAACCTTCTTGAGTTTCAACGATTTTAGTGTTGTTTTCTTCTCCACCTCAGGAGCCGCAACCTAAAGACCAAAGAAAACTTAAACAAATATTTAGGTGAGAAAGAAAGAAAAGGTTAAATTCGACCCTCCAGGCCTCCCACCGCTCTCCACTCTGCTGCCGTCTACATTCAGGAGACGTAACTTCCCATTCTTTGAAATGGAAAACTATTGCTGAAGGCTTTTCAAGTGCACTTAATATTCATTTGAACTGGAACATGCGATTCTGTCTCTGTAGGTGGGCGCTGGTGACATAAAGCCATTTTCCCCCCTCATAGTGCACGGATCAGTTTCAGCATTAAATCATAGAACAGCGCTGATGGTCTGTGGGACGACAACGCCTCCGACTCCGAGTCATTGTGAATATCATTTCAAACCAGCATTACGTGTTAATCCCCAAGTTTGTGTCTCTTCCGTTGGCCGATCAATAGTCAGCTGGGGGGCTTTTTGGCTTCCACTCACCTTGTACAATGAGGTTGACCTGTGAGGTCTTGGGCTGCTGCTTGGTCTGTATGGAACAGATGTACGGACCCTCGTCGTACACGTCCACCTACGGACAAGTAATAACGATTATAACCAAAATGCCTGATTTATTACGCTCCAGTTTGTTGCAGGGGGTTGTTTTGGTGTAATCAAAATTCAACTTTTCAAAGATTTTTTAAATCAATTTTCGGCCAATGGTTAAATAAATAACTGAACTACCACTTCCCAGCCTTGCTCCTAGCCTTTAGGCTCAGATAATCCAGCTTGCTCTGGCTTCATTTAGTGAGCACATCTCCATAAGATGTTCAACTACTCCTTTAAGGATTAAGTTATACTAGTAGATTTGTTGTATGTTAAAACTACCCTGTATTATTCATGATATCTCGTCATGGGTTCAAGGCTTTAAAAGCACTTAAATACAGTGCATAAAGTATACTCCCCCTTACAACCTTTTGCATAAATAAATAAATGAATATTTTAAAATAACAACTCCAGGGTTGTAAAAGTCACAAGAGCTTAATAAAAGGTCTCATGATTTCTGAAGAGTTTCCTATTTCTAAATGCAACTCACCAAAACCCAGGTAATGCCGATTCAAATGATAAGTAGATGTGTAGCTGAATATTACCTTCTGGATGCGCAGGCTGTACTCCAGCGCTCCCTTGGTGACCAGGTCTACCCGGGGGTCCAGGGACCACTTGTCCTGGCCGGCAAAGATGATGTTGGATCGATTGAGCCAGGCCACCTTTGACACTTTGTCGTCCACGTAACACCTGCAGGCACAGCGGGAAACGAGTCAGTTCAATCTTATTAGGGGGAAAAGAGCAACAGCAACAGAGAAGCTGTGTGAAACTCAAGAGGCGTTTAAGAAAGACTATTTCTTATATATTGGGGCCCCGTCGGCTATATTTCAACACCGTATTTCATCCGTGTGGTGTTTGTCACTGCTGAGCAGCAAGGATGTTCCAGTTAGTTAAGCCTGAACTCACAACTCGGCACTCCCACTTTCTGGGGCCTTAAAAGAAAAGCTAAAGATGATCAAAATCAATTTATATTTCCCATCGTCCACTAATAACCTCTCGTTCACTCCCTGTTGCACGCTGCCATTACGGCGAGCTAGCGTGGGACGGGATGGGAGCTAAGCGTCTGCCTCCGGAATAAATGCAAACGTGGGGAGACATCGGGATCCATGAGAACGGACGTCGGCTGTAATGCGAGCCAACAGCGGGATGCGCCTCCCATGCAGATCCCGACGCGCCTCTCGCCTGCCGGCCCCCCGAGAGTTGGGCTACGAGAGGGGCCGACTAGCGAGGCGGCGGACTGAGGGCGGCCTTGGCCGGCGGCCCCGGGTGATGCACAGAAGCGGCGGTGCAGTCACCCCCTGCCGGTTGCCCAGCTAGTGGCCCGCTGGACGTCGGCTTCGTCGGAACCTGCTGAAGCTCCTCCCCTTTGGTGTGGTGAGCCCAGATAACCCGCTGTGTTTAATTCACTCGCTTTGACATCAAACCTCCACCTTGAGATTACCGTCCAATTAAAGGCCGACGTGACGAGCCGTTGCCTTCTGCTGTGTTCGGGGCAAACGCAATCGATCGCCATGCACAGTTCAGAGACTGCTGAACTCAGAATCAGTGAAGTGTAATGAGATTAATATGGTAATAATCTAGACTCAAGACACTGATGAAAACCAACGTGTGTGGAAAGCCATTGTAAGGAAAATATGGTAATACTGTTTAAAGAAACAGCTTTGAGGATTGGACAAACAACATCGTCAACAGCTGGTAATTAAATGGTTTTGTGCCTAATTTAATTGGCTGTTTCTGCTCTATTAATGGTGCAATGGTTGTGTTTTGTTATTGTCACCTTTTCACCTTTGTAACGCTCGCAAAGTGGCTCCCACTTTGGGAGGGGCGCCGGGGGGACGCAACTTCATCACCGACTCACACCCACTAGAAGAACAATTCGCACAACAGGACGCATCCAATTACCCCCGCTGTGTAAGTGAGGCGAGCCGTTTTAATGGTTAATTGCACTCACACTGCGAGTGTGGGTCAAGGAAATAGATAAATAAAGACACATAGATTCCAATCACTGTTCGTAACACTTTCATCAACCCTTTCCCTTTTCCACCGGCATCTCATCACTCTGCACTTCTGCCTCCCCGCTTCTGCTCTCCTGCCTCTAGTCCTGGTTTGCGCTTCACTCCTCTGTAAGTTTCCTCTCACCTCCCACCGTCCATCACAATGGGTAAAAGTGGACAGCGTGGAATAGAAGTCGAAGGATCCGATCTCAATCGGATTGGGGTTAAATGCTACTTTCTTGCCCTCTTGCTTGGTACCGAAGCCTCCGCAGAGTCCATGACGATCCATGGCGCAGACAATAGAGCGCGCTCAGTAGCAGCTGTGTCCTGTTCTCGCTAATGACAGGCTTCCCGGGACAGCCGACGTCCCGATCTTCCGTCAGAGCCGTTGACCGACCGACCGCCTGGAGCGCTCGCCGGCTCCTGCAGGCGTTTGGAGGCAGGGCCCGGGCTTCTCGGGCTCCGTGCCGATGCTCCGCTGGACCAGAATGAGAAATAAGATGCTGGTCCGTCCCCAGCTGGGAAACCAGAGGTACATTCAATAAGAGGCTTTCACGGAACTCGATTTGATTGGAAAAGCGAGCCACGGTTGAACCGTTTGTAATGAGAATCCGTCCCATTAACCGGCTGCAGGCCTCGAAATGATGCGGCATCTCTGCCGTGTTATTTAGCTGGAATGACTTCGTTCATTCCAGCATTTGGCGAAAGAAAAATCGGCCCCCTTTTTAATCACGAGCGGCATCTCCATGTTTGCAGTCCTCAGCCAAATCCCCTCCAAGCCCATAAGCCGCCGCAGAATACACAGCCTCCGTTTAAACAAAAGCAAATATTTACCCACGCATGTAAATAAAAGTCCCTGTTACATTGGTTTGAACTCTGTTTAGGTTTACGCGGGGTGCGCTCGAGACGGACGCCTTGTTACCATGAGTTTTGTTGACGGATGCCTTGTTGCTACCCCCCGCCTGTATGTAATGGGGCCAATATGGACCGGCCGGTGGGTAACCCGTGGCTGACAGGAGCCTCGCCGGGCTGACGGATGCTCGGCTCAGAGCCTTGGACCGGAGGGCCGGGCCGAATGAATCCCTGCTGCGGGGGAAGCAGCGGGGGGAGGACCAAAGGGCAGGCTGAAGCCAGAGGGCGAAACTGTAATGAGGCCGACGATGTGCCAAGACTGACGGACCCCCTCCAGTATCCGCATCCATAACCAACCACCTACCCCTATCTCCCTTTTTTTTGCCACCCGGGTGTGTTGCAATCTGCTCCCCACCCCCCACCTCTTCAACATTCTGCCTCCATCGCATTCCCCTCTCCTCACCTTCTGTACCTCATATCTTCATAAATACTGGGCTTCCTGCGTCACTGAAGACTGTCCGCATGCATGTGGATTTCAGTGCGAGTTGGAGAAAATGCTCCGTCTGTCAACCAGAGACAACATCAAGTCAAACAACCTGTTTCAGCAATCAATAAAGACTAGAGAAACTCGCTGCAACCGGGTGGGCAAGAGGCCTCCGTGTTTATTCTCCGTTTCGCAGGGGGGGACCAGCGGACAGAGGTGGGAGACAGAGATTTCCAATCGGACAAACCGACAGAGAAAAGAGAAGATATGGCCTAGATTTAAAGAAACAGCAGGAAAGCAGAGAACGGGAACGTAAGCTACGAGCAGAGCTAAAGCTGCATACTAAAGTCAGGTCATTCCTTCAAAGGCCTCCAAGCAGTTTCTTGCCCCAGATATCTTCTGCCGCGTCCTTCCGGTAGGGGTCTTGGCTCAGGGTGCTTTCGGAAGAACAAAGCATTTGTTGAAAGAACTATTACAGCGCCATAGGATCGACCTTTCACCTTTTTATATTTGACAGAGACAGGAAGTGAAAGCTAAATTAATTGAGCACTAAAAGAGACCCTGCGGCTTGAAAAGGAAAGAGACCTACAAAGAGACACCTTAACCTAAGACCTGACATCCGGCCCAACAACCCCGTTGAGCATTAAAAGTCCTCACACTCTGCCTGGAGGGAAACCTTGGATCCAAACCCTTTCCACTGATTAAGACTCGGTTTTTCTTCTCTACTTCAAAGTCCAGAGACAGCCACAAATCCTCGTATAGCTCTCGCATCCTGGGTTGCCACGCATCATGCTTAGAGCGAGCCATTCATCAGGGCAGGAATGAAGATGTTTGGAGACTTGGCCAGCAGAGCCAAGTGCTTGATTCCAGTTTGCTTCCCGCCGGTGGGCCATAAATTCCATCCACATCCGTGTGTGTGTGTGAGTGCGTCGCGTATTTCCAAGTTCCTGAAGCTTCTCCAAGAATCTTTTAAATCTCCACGGCAACCGTTGCGTCGGCAAGCAGAGGAGAGCGGAGGCTTACTCAGGTCTTCTTTATCTCAGAAGATCAAACTCCCAACGGAAAGAGTGTCAATAACTACCGGGTGAATCGATGCTTTTCCGGTTGTTTTATCCAGATTTGCAGCTTGAGAATTTGGCTTTTTCTAGCCTTTGCAACACCAGTCAGCGTTCCTCACCCGCAGGCTAATCTTTGAAAGCTCAGCCTTTATTAAGTGGTAGTGAGGGACGCTGGCTGCATCTACGTTGTGCAGCGCTTGGCTGGACTTTAAAGGTTAGCCGCTAGCGCTGCTACGGTCGGCGTATCCAATGCGACAGGAGTCACTTTGTCTGAGGAGGCCACAAAGGTCTTCTGGGGTTTGTATATATATATCGAATAGCAAACCCACATTCCGTTGAAGCGGGGGACTCTAAAAAGGCCAACAGCTTAGCTTGGTATATTAGAGATTCTCCCTTTAATAACAGGAAACCGCAGGATGTTTTATTCTGCCAGTCAGTGTTGCCCCGGTTGAAGTCGTGAAGTCATGAACAGTCTACACTGTTTTTACATAAACCTGTATGAGAAGTGAGTGATAAGACCTGCTTCAATTTGCCGTTTTTCTTATTCATCTGAAATAAAAAAAAACTCTCAAAAGGTTTGCAATCAGGCCTTAAAGAAAAACGTAACGATGAATCTGATTATTTATCAATTTTTCACTTTTGAAAACAGAGCTGCGTTCCAAATTCCACAATTCTTAGTTCAATTGATGCCATTTGAAACCTATTGCGCATAAAAGAAGACGACATGATAATATAATAAAAATGATGATAATGGATAATATGGAAACTGAAGGCTATTTAACTACGTGACAACCTGGCTTCAAATCCATAAAATCTATAATCTGACAAAAAACAAATTGAAAATCTCATGGGATTATTTTCCACACGGATTTAGTAGCTGAAGAATGTAAATCCGTCTTTTGATCAAAGGACGAGTGTGGTACCAATGGGTTTTGGAATGTAAATGTTGATTTCCACTGGAATCCCAGCTGCTGTGACATCCCTCCGGTAAAGTAAAGGTCATAGGTCAGAGCGGGGTGTGTGCATACCTCGTTTATTTACCTACAGAGAGTCACGAATGACTGAATAGTAGTTTTACCCACGAGGGCCCGACAATGGAAGCCTTTTGTCAAAGCTCGGCAGTAACACTTTCTAGTAGGGCAGAGAGGACAACAAAGGGAAAGACGGCAAATATTTATAAAGGGCACAACAATAGCTGCGATCCATAAAGGACTGAAAGAGCTATAGGCGGGTTGGGTGGGAGGGGGGCGTGGAGGGTAGGGGGGGGGGAGCAACTGTTCCAGCAGATAATGCCAAGCTCTATGAGGTGGGACGGAGGAGGGAGAAAACAGGAGGAGGAACAATGGGTTTTTCTGAGCTTCTCCAGCTTGGAGAACCTCTTAACCTCCAGCTAGACCTCCTCTAAACAGAAAGAGATAACGGCACCGCTGGGATGAAAGAGAAGCTGAAGCTTCTTTCAGGATTCTTACAGGCGATGAATTCATTTTCCAATCGATTGGCTGGAGGTTGATTTTGGAATCAAACAAGATTTTTTTTTCCGGTTGACACGGACAACCCCGATGTTCTGGATTCGGTGTTTGAGCTCCCAAAACAAAACATTACATGAACACGATGCTTTTCTTCTACGGTCCATTATTTTCAGAGCGGTCGGTCGAGCCCGCAGGACGCCAGGCGAGGAGATAATGGCCGGTGATATCCACCAGGTCCGTACCTGCGTCCGCTAGTGGAATCAATCCCCACAATCCAGCCGTGGGAACCGGCGAGTGTTTGACCCATTGTGATTTGTGATTCCCCTCCGCGTCGCTGGCTCGGTCGCCTCGTCGGCTGGAAAACCCATTTTGCGGAGCTTCGGCCGGACCAATTTCGATCTGTCACAGGTAGTAAGGGGTGTTGACTGTGCGACACGGCGCATATCGCTTTAAAGTGACGGTGAAACGTGCACTTGTCGCCTTCCATGAGAACTTTACTCAGTCGGAGGGGAGAGGGGGGGGGAGGTTAGTCCCGTCGCCTCGCACTCTACCCAGGACTCACAGTGCAAGAGGCAATCGGGTCCCAGGAGGGCGCCTACCTTAAATTGACCAACACGCGAACTGACACAAGCCAAAAAAGAGTGACATCATCACTAATGTATGTGCACGCCCCCGAGCAGCTGCACACACGCACTCAGACACAGAAGCACTGAGGTCAGGTGACGACGCGCGTAATCCCGACAGACGAGCGACGGAAGTTCGAGATTAGGGAAAGTTACCGCGGACGCGTCTCGTCACTGTCCGTCGCACCTTTTAAAATACACACAAACTAATACAAAAATGAGATAATTTTTTACATTTAAATCTGATGCTCGTAGACGTTGCATGGGAGCGCTGCTTTTCCATGAACGGTAAGAAAAATTGTCCAACCGTGTGAGAAGGCAGCTGATTTAGCAGCTGCTCTGGTGAAAAGTCATTTTGGTGTGAAATCGGGTTTTAAAATGGATCTTTCGTCTAAACAACAATGTCAAGTGAGTATGTTATGTTGAGTATGTTAAGTGTAAGCTGGTGACGGAAATATATGTACGCATACATATATATACTGTATATACGTGTGCGTGACTGTGAGTGCGACTGTGTGTGAGAGACGGAGGAGGAAAATGGCTCGGGGCAGGAAGATAGATTGCAGAGGCAACAGCGAGACCTGATGAGTATTCATACGGGACATTCACACCAGAAAGGTGGCTTCCAAATGTTTCAGTGGCCCTTGTGTATGTATTTATTAGTGTGTGTGTGTGTGTGTGTGTGTGCAAACCGTGATAACCTTGCAGTGTGGAATACTAATCTGCATCGAAATCAAGGGCCCGATTTAAAGTGAGCTTTGAACACATCATTTAATACGTCAGAAGTATCAGATAGCGGGAGAAACTCTTTATCACAGCGAGCCTGCGTGTGTGTCTGTGTGTGTATGTGTGTATTTGTGTCCGGTAGTCGTTAATCATTTGGAAAGTGCTCCTTTCCAAAATGATTGTGTTGATTCCAATGGATTGTATTGTTTCAGGAAAAGTAATACAGCACAAATACAGCACAGTAATACAGCACGTTTTGTGCTGTATTACTTTTCCTGAAACACTGGTTCATTGATTATCCATGTGTCGTATCGATGGCGCGTTTTTAAACAACAACTAACATTTTATTGGAACATCAGACAAATACAGCGGCTCTGTAGCAGTGCTGCAGCAAACAACATCTTTTATAATTTATTCCTCTCCAAGCAAATGGTCATTATCCAAATTGAACTTGACACATCGATGCTGCCTCATCGCGCTGTGACCGGGGCGGTTGACTGGAACAAAGTGTGTGTGTGTGTGTGTGTGTGTGTGTGTGTGTGTGTAATGATTGTCCCCCATGCACTGAGGTGACAAAGACCTGGAATACTGGAATACTCTCAATTCAGCCTCCTGCGCGTGACAAAATCCTGCATCGAAAAACAGCTTCCAGCTAAAGTGAAAACAGTTTGGATTGCGTCACATTTAAGCATGTCACTAATAACCGTGTGCTATTTTCAATTAACTGTCCGTGGGAGGCACACGACAGTGATACCAGGACACTGGTAGTTCTGTTCTTAATAAAGTCCCAGGGAAATGGCGCAGCTCAAGTCAGCAGTGCGTCCAAAGCCAAAGAGGCAACTGGTGGGAAAGAGGAGACGCTCTCCCGACCCGGCGTGGCAGCTTAGAAGCCCCTTCGCCAAACAAGCAGAGCTTTGTTTTTCACACACTGTCCTCACCCGTCTCAGTGATGAAATGTACTTTGACGGACAGGACGAGCTCAGCGGGTCGGTCACATGACGAGGCCGTCTCCGGCTTCCACTCACTTTCCGCTGCCTTCAAATGACACTTTGCGGCGTCGGAGAAACCAACTCGCAGCACGATTTTTTCCCCGCCCCTGAAGTCTTCGGTGCGCCTCACTTGTCTGCTAGAAATGCATTATTCATTCATTCATTTTCTATCCGACCTCAATGTCGACGGAACAATAGTTCAGAATGGACTTCTTTCAGGCGTGGCTTTGTTATAAGAGCGAGCGCTGACTGTGACATAACTGTGTTGAATCTGACAGAGAAAGGATGAACGTGAACAAGAAATCCTTTACTTATTTTTTTTTAAATAAATAACTGCAATTCACTTTGAGGAAATTACAGCTCACAGTCACGGTTGTGCTTCCTGACACCCGACAGGAAAGTCAATTTGAAATGTCAACGTTGAGAAAGACACGATTTGCCTTGAAGAAAGTGGTCGTGAGTCAAAGATATCCCATCATTAATATAGAAATGGAGATGGCACTTTTTAAAATCCGCACCGAGCTGGCCGTCTACCCCGACTGAGTGACCACGCAAGAAGAAGACGGGTGAGGGTGAGGAAGACACAAGGGAGAGCGGAAAGAAAGCTCATGTGAAATCTCATGGGAGATTTCACATTGCATTTGAGGCATTGTGCGTGTCATTTCACTTGAAACAACTGTAATTTTACAGTTGTTTCCTGTAAACAACTGTAATTTTACAGTTGTGACTAGATTTTCCAAATTGTATATTGCTATTTGAGAGAGGACAGTGTAACTAAAGGGAAGATTGCATGTCAACCAGGAATTAGCATACATAACATCATCCAAGTCTGAACACACAGAAATATACCCGGAACCTAAAAATATATTTTACTGTGATGCATAATTCACAGGCCTTCATCATCGGTATTATTACATCATCTCCCCATGACTAAACATGATCAACAAATAGTCATTTCTAAAAACATGCCTGCAAGGTGTTCTTCAGTTCATGGATGTCATCACTCAAAACAGATTATGTGTTTCATGGAATAATCCCCTGTAATTATCATGCAAAAATAATAATATTTTTCTGCTTCAGGTTACGCACTTGCAAATTTCCACTGATGATTACTGATGATGACATTTGTAATTAGCCGCTTTCACACACTCCTCTTTTAGACACAAGTACTTGACCTTACTGGGCGTCAAGATAAAAAAAAAAAAAGAATATTCATTAATTTACCCTGTCAGCTCAAGAAAAAAAAACCAGCAGCTGAACGCTTAAGATCAAAGAGAACAAGGTGTGGAGATCTTACACCCAACATGTAATGCATATAGATGTACATACCGACAGGGTTTTTTAAGCGTGGAGCCGTCCCGCTGCTCCAAATAAATAGCGCATCGTCACCTACTTACTATTTTAATTCATTTTTACCGACTGGTCGTGATGGAGGTCGTTACTTCTTCTCTGATACGAGCGCGACACAAGTCTTCACCTGGTAATCATTTGTTCACAGGCATCACAGGATGTGGTGAATAATGGATACGTGTTTTCCCATCCATTATAACAGAGGGCCCCCACCCAACTGAAATTATCCTCCGCCCCCCTGAAAAAGTGTGGAAAATAAAAAAATGTTTAAATATTCTGCTACGCACATGCGCAACATTAAAGCTGCCCTGACCAATGGTTCGAGTAAATAAATCAATTAAACGATTATTGTGAAATATGTTGTCGTCTCAAAACACACGGAAAATTGTCAACAAACATTTGACTTTTCATCAGTTAGATGGAGTTTTCCTCCCCTCCTTTGTTTTCAATTAGCAGCTTACGGCTCATAAAAAGGTGTTTGGGACCAAAAATCAGTGGCTGCCGAACTAATGTTGAAAACGTGGCACAAACGTGCGTTAATCTGGTCGCGGCGGCGAAAATCTCTTTTCAATGTCATCAAAAAAAATTCAGCTGTTAATGAAAAACAGGGCACTTTTAGGATTCACTCAACATTCACTTTAGCTGATAAACATTTGCATAAATGTTTGAAATCTACTTGCTTAGAAATGCTGCCGAGGGAAACAACGCGCATCCCACATTAAGAGAAGTGTTTCCAGAATAAAAACAGTGCTCACACACTGTTTTTATTCTTTTTCTAAATGCTAATGGTGCCGTACTGGATATTCTCTAAACCTTGAACTCTTCAAAATGTATCTGGAGCAACTAATGGCACATTTCAAAAGGTCTGTCTGTCCTCCTGCTTTAAAGCCCACTCCACTCGGTGCTTCAAAGGAGTCCAATACGACCACGGCGTTTACTGTTCCTGAAGAAGGAGTTAGTGTGTCTCAATGGATAATATAAAAAAAAGAGAACACGAACTTCCTCCTGCATGTGAACGCAGCGTGCGGCCCAACGCTGAAGTGCGAACGCCTGCTGCGCCGGCGAGTGGTGCTTTGTGAGGGAAGCTGCAGAACGCGCTGAATACATGAAGCAGATCAGGGTTCGGATGTTCGGAGGAGGCCAGAAGGCTGCTTTCGTGGTGCGTTCAGGTGCTGCGTGGACCTCAAACATAAACAATTCAAGCGTTTGTTTCTATTCTGACGGAGGAGCCAGATGAATACAAACAACTCGCAGACACACAAAGCCGGTTGCAGACCTCACGGCGTAAATTACCGCTAGGCGCTTTGTTGCCTCGAGTCAAGGATCCAAGTGGGCGTTGCGCTCTCAGCTCAGCTCGAATGAGCAGGTAGCTCAGTTCGTAGACAGCGTGGACGCCGAGGTCGGTGCCTCTTCGGGAAAGGCACACTTAATAACGCAACGACGCAAATCACTGAGCCACGTCCTAAAACACAGTGTGACGCCCTCCCATGTAATTACAAAGAGCGGTGTTCTCCTACAAGGAGGGGGGGAGGGAGGGAGGGAGAGGGGGAGAGAGGTGTAAGCAGCCTGGCAATTATCCCTGGGGTGTCTCCCTAAAGGCGAGTGCGTGTGTATGTGCGTGTGTACCTGTGAGCATGTGTCCAGGGCTTATTACCCAAACTGCGCAGCAGCCAGTCTGACTGTCTGACATCCAGGTGCTCGGCTGAGTGTCAGAGTGTGTGTGCGTGTGTGTGTGCGTCCCACCGAGGTGTTGCATCACAAAAGGCACACGCTCACTTCAATTGGCGCCAAGTGGATCGTTAAATCATTATTTTCGGCCGCATTCTAAACAAGACGTGCCAATTGTCACTTTGTTCTCAGCGAAATGACGCCGCCGCGTTTCCCTAAACGTCTGCGATGCCGCTCGGGGACGTTCGAGCGGCACTCAAGCGGCCTCCCGGAAAACGGTGACAGCATCGTTTTCATGCTGTCTCGTGATTTGCAGCGCAGTTCATTTGTGTCGTACCGTATTTACTCTCTCGTCAAGCCCACACTAGACAACGTGTGCACTGCTGCCAAAAGGGAAGGTAAAAAACACAGCTCATTGCTTTTTTACATTTGTTTTCAAAACCTGATCTTCAAAAAAAATGAAATTACGCCTGAGTAGTTGTCCAGGGGCAAAACGAATGAGTCGCCCAAGTCCCGCCCCCGGATAGCGGCCTACCTGTCTCCGGCCTGGTTAATTACGTGTTTTACCGCAGGTGCATGCTTGTGATTCCACATGAAGGATGCGCTAGAGATGCATCGGTGTTTTTGTTGCATGGGATGTGTTGCATCACCTGGCGAAAGGCGCTTAGCCAACATCTGCTCATTCACCGTCATTTGCATCCGGCAGGAGAGAATGTGGGGTCGCCACATTATTCTAAAGTCAACCCAGTGCCGGTTCCTCCGATCAGTATTGTCCGCTAACGACAAGGATGCAGCGGGTTTTGGGAAATAAATGCATCATTTGTGTATTATTTGGGGAGTATTTCACCGAGTGCTGAATAGAATATTTCTGTTCAGCTTCCACAGTGATCCAGATTGTGAGTGTGTAATCCCTGGATTTCAGCATAACCAGAAATGTGAATAAAACGGAGGAATAAATGAAGATGTGGTTTAAATCTGATAAAAAAAAGAATACCAGCCACTACACACACACACACACACACACACACACACACACACACACACACACACACACACGCAGTGCAAACAAAGGCCTCGACTACTTGCTGGGTGGATATTTGAACAGACGCCTGTCTTCAGATAGGTCACAGCATGTTATCACAATGCTGGATATGAAGAGGACCGGCACACTGTGCCAATTCCAAAGAGCGCTCCACAGCTCCATCACAATGCAGACGCACAACCCAGCAGCAGCAGCTTTGGGTCGTCGCCGTGCTGTGTGTATCAGCAATGCATCACTCACTCATCCTGCCAGCTGTCTTCCTCTTTGCTTAGAAATCAGAGTCTATCGTCCCCAAGCCTTCCTTCTCTACACGTCGCCGTGCGGTAGTCTGGCATGTGATGATAAAGCATTCATAGTAGTCTCCTCCTATCCTTCCCCTTTGTTGTGCCTTAATCATCACTCCTCCCCGGTGGATTCCCCCCCGTGTTGTGTTGTCGGGGCTGTACCCCGTGGCCCCCCGCTGGAATAAACACAGCATCCTTCCATCTATCTCGCCACAGGCCATTCCCTCATCCGCATTAGACAAGACGCGGGGGGGGAACCGTGCCGCCAAGAAACAAATGTTCTGCCAGCCTACACGCACGGTCGCACAGACGCACACCTGCAGTACACACACACACACACACACACACAGACGTTTTTAAACACATAGGTTGGTACTCACTAAGCTCATGATTTGACTTTGAATCCCGTGGCGATCTTGTTTTGAATCGCTGCGTTTGTTTGTCCCGTACGGTTTTGTGCGTCGTGGTGCTTTAATGCGCCGGCGGTGTTTGTGATTTGGTTCGGGGGGGCGATGAGTCGTGGTTAACCCCAACCAGTGAACACTGAGCTTCAACGTCCAGCTGGTTATTGATGACGGTTGTTTTTTTACGTTTGAGTTTAGCCTTTAACTTGCTGGTGACCTTGCTGGTGACGGATGTAATTTAAACTCACCCAATGAGCCGCGAACATGAATCGCTCCATCAGACTCTTCTGTTCTTCTTGAGTGTCTCTCTGTTTGACATCAGACTCCACTTTTGGGAAGCTTAATTCAAACAAACGGTGGGGCTTTCATCTGCCCTTTGTGGATTTCTCCCTCTATTCAGATTAGGATATTACAGCATTAGAGGTTTTAGCATTATGACCCTTTTTAGTCCAGAACACAAAGGTCAAAGGTGAAAGGTTAATGGTGGGTTAATGGTAGGTTAGGCGTGGAGAAGGGGAACTATTGATTGTTGGATGTGTAACATCTACTAACCCCACCTCCCACACACACACACACACACACACACACACACACACTATTTCTCCCATCGAGCTTATTGACTGAGATTTGATGCATTCATTCCTCTTCACCCGAAGCCGACGTCTCATGAAGCGCACGCTACTTTTTGAATAAGTGAATGTGCAACAACACTTCATGAACTGAATGTATCTGTATTTTACCAATAGATCCCATGTAAATCCCTTTGTATTACTCTGACGAATGATTCCACCATGTGTCTAATAAAATATTTCATGTTCCACCTGCCACCACTCGGGATGTACAGGAATGTTTAAATTAAAGCCTGGTGACCACGGTGATAAAAACCCACCCAGATCGTCATAACAAAGCAGATTACCATGTAGACATGTGTAAGTAGTAGTTGTAAAGCCTTCAGGGCTTAAAAAACTGTGGATTAAAACTGCTTCATGCATTAGGGAGTTGAAGTAACCAACTAATCTTATAATATTATTTGTAATTTGCGATTTTGGGCTATACAAAATAAAATGAATTGGAATTGAAAAGCAAATGTTTCCTTTGTTCCTATAATTGAGACTGAAATGATAAAAGAAATGCTGGCTTTTAAATCTCTTTGCCTGTGAACACGATATAAGCAGCGTAATCCGCCCTAAAATGTGTGTAAACGGGTTTTAAACTCTGCTTCTGGTTGGGTGGATCCTCTCTTTCCACGTCTGGCGGGGAAACTGCTTTGTTGGATTATCTTTCACACGTCAATCACTTTTTTACACAAATCAATGAAACTGGACTCGCCTCCGGGGAGACGGATTGCAGAACGAACGAAACTTTGCAGGAACCTAATCTCCTCCGTTCCACAATACCTCCTCAGTGTGGAATTGATTTTTGTCACCTTTGGCCACGGCAGTGAATATGCTGGTGTCATTCCTGCATCGTGATCCCGACTCACCTCGGCAGTCCGAGCACCGAAATACCCACGGATGCTGCGCTTCTTCACCTCGGCCCTAACGACCCTCAGATTGTCAGAGGTGCGACATATTACACCTGCGCTGAATGTCAGTAGGAAGGCAAGACAGTGGTTCTGTTAAACTTTTAAGGTTTTTTTTCGCAGAATGAAATGGCACGACGGCGGAAAGATGCAGCCAGCTGAAACACAGGCGAGCCGGCTGATGGAAAACAGCTGTCCGATTTCACACTTCCTCTCACTTTCTCCATCGCTCTACAACAACACTCACCCCCACTCCCCTTCAGCTCCATATCTGTCCAAAGCATATGCCCCATCTAGTCGCTGGATATACGCCTTTGTGAGAGCAGCCTCAAGCACACACACACACACACACACACACACACACACACACACACACACACACACACACACATCTACGCACACTCACACACGTCCAAACTCAGCTCGCTCTGACCCGGACCAGCGGGCCGAGTCGACGTTTCAATTATTTATCCCAAACTCCCCAAAACACGGGAGCCGCCCTGCAGAAAGATGGAGCGAGTCGTCGCCACGACAACAACAACAACATTACGTTCTCAGACGGAGAGAAGCTCAGGCGAGGGAGGCATTTTGATCCCGTCGTGTTGTAGTCGCTTTAATTCATTATACACACCTTAAATATTACTCTTTGCTCACATATCTGTGAATGAAAATGAGTCCACAAACAAGAGCCGAAGTCCTGGCGGCGGCAGTGACGCTGACGATGGACTCTCACTGACGTGCGCCTCCTGTCGAGCAGGTGGTGGAGAGAAGATCACCTCCCACAGCGCCGGCCGTCACCCGAGGACGACCTCACCGACCTCACCGTCACCCTCTCCCACCGCTGCCGCCGTGCGAGCTTGATGCAATAGACGAGCAGCAACGTGCGCACATGAATACGTGGAAAGACACATCTCGGCTCGATGTAAATAGATTAAAAAAAGCTTCCCCCCCGGGGAGGAAGTGGGGGGGGCGGGGAGGGAAGGGGGGAAGTGGGGGCGGTGGCAGCCGTTTGAACCTGCTCAGAGAGAACAGGCGATGCGGGGAAAGAAGTGAGATTGAGATTTAAATCACACAAGAGCAACTGACATCCATCGGTCGTCTCTAACATCATCACGAAAACGAGGAAAGCCAGACCTCAAGACTCCATCCGGTCTACTCTAAAAGGCCTCATACGTTCCAATACCTTAGGTTACTGATATATTAGGTGCTTAATTAGCTGTATGTTATTATTCTAGGATCAATGAAGAAACTTGGTAGCGAAATGGCACTTACTGACAGCCAATCAAATTGCAGCACTACTTTCACTGTCTAAGGTGCTGAAACACCCTTGAGGTCCGGGTTTGATTCCCGGCCAGTGAAACATACTTTTTTTTTTAACGTGCCCCGTCGAAGTGTCCTTGAGCAAGATATCTAACCCCTAATTGCTCCCCGGGCAAAAATATATAACATAAGCCATGGGGTTAAATAGGAAATGCATCTCGCTAATTGCCATGTAATGCATTGGTGGTTGCCTCCCGTTGGCCACCATGCTGTCAGCACCCCCAGGACTGTTAAGCCCATCCCGCCTGTGCTTGGTTACCGCTTGGTTCTGAGCTGCCGTACTGAAATACACTCGATACAATAAGTATGGCGGATCAGATATCGTGTTCTTTACATGGACGCATGTTGCCACACCGCTAGTGGAGACATTTCCATTAGCGGTTGCTTACCAGAGAGTGTGGTCACACCTCAAGTCCCTTTTAAGTCAGGCGCCCTGTCGCACCCAGAATTCAACACAACACCCCCCCAGAGAGATGTTGAAAATACACCATCCACGACAGCAGCCTCACGTCAGCCGAGGATCTCTTTGTTATGTTTCTGGTAGAGAGTCTGGCTTTTTTTTTTATCTTTCTTGAGAAAGCCATAGAATATATCCAGCACAGAATGTACTGTGGATATGAAAGTAACCGTGTCTTTGCAGGAGAAACAAAAGGGAGGCCCAAAATAGGATCTTTAAAAACCTCTTTTGTGTTCACCTGAAAAGAGTCACAACGTCGCGTCTGCTAAGCGCGGCGGTCTTAACCGACACCAGAACTCCGTGGTCGGCATCCTAGACTTTGGTCCGGATCCAAGATCCCCGGTTATCCCTTCGCTGTCGTTTCCCAAGGCTGCTCTTCCTCCTCTACTCCCGCCATAACTCCAACAGCCACTAGGGGCAGCGCTGCACTTCAGTGTGGGAAAGACCGCCCTGGTTTAAAGGGCTTCTAAAATAGTTTGTGTAGTTGTTAAAGAACGAACACAGCGAGCATTTTAAGATGATCATGATCCGATTGAAATAATTCATTTGAAGCAAACTTACTGGAGCAGGAAATGGGGAGCAGAATCGACAACTTCCTGTTCCCGAATGTGCGCGGTCTTTGGCTTCAAGGATGAAATTACTGTTAGAAATATTTATGACTTGATATTAATTTAGTGGTGTTGCTTTTCAAAATGCTAATTCCAGTTTGTCATTGCAGGCGAAGCGTTACATTGACTGAATTAGATGAGTGTAAATCCAACGGGAGTAAATTAACCACAAGTTCAATTCAGATTAAAAAAAACCCACTACTGCACTTTAATACTTTATTACATCTGCATGAAACAGCTGTAATTTAAGTCTTAAATGTCATAATTAGCATTTCGACAATTGCAGTGATTGCTTAAACAACACTCTCTAAGTTGGATGACGTTGGATGAATTACTAATTAATTGTTTCAGTGAAAATACACATTTTTTGATTAATACATTATTTACAACCACAGCAAATCCACAAATTGACACTTTTATTGACAAGCATACATTTTACACTAATAGGGCTACGTCAATACTGACCCGTTACGCTTCTGATGAGGTCAGCTTTGTAGCATTATGCAATATAAATAACAGCAGTGTAGAACGGACGATGCGAGGGGACCATTGGGGGGGCTACTCCTTTTAATAGCATTTGTCCAACTCATTCAGGTTGCCTCACATTTGGAGATAATATGAAGAGAAGCCTGTCATTGCAGAATTAAATTTTACTTCTTTATAGAAAAGAAATGAAAAACTTGCTTAGTCCAACAGCAAACACAAGCTGGAGTCCCGAATGTTCAGACAGCGGATCATTCTTCACTGGTCTCTGCGTATATGCAGAGCAGCTGAATCGTAGCACATGTTAGATGTTATTGTGATCCTTTGGACCTTTGCATGAGGAAATTCTCTCTAAAATGGACCTCGTTAAATATTAGTTGAAAACAATTACTCTCCTACATTGTGAGATTACATTCTGCAACGTTTCCACATTGAGGATATATTGAGACTTCTATAATAAAAAGCAGATTTGACTGAACACAGAGCAGCTTAAATCATTTACCGCAAAGAGAAACATGAATGTGTTTTGTGTCACATGGTAGCATCAAAGAGACAGAACATCAAAGAGTGGGCTCTGTTCCTGCAGGCGTGATGCATCTGCTGAAAAGCACAGATAGCAAAGCACCGCCGGCTGAGGTACAATGCCATAATAACAACGCATCTGCCAAAACGCTATTCTTTCTTTCTTAGAGTCTGATGCACATCAATCTTCTCTTGCCAATGCATTCATTTCATTACGTTGCCTAGCAATACAGTTCATACCAAACCCAAAAATCATCAAAAATCGTCAGGAGGAGAGGGATGACAGATGTCAGCGTTTACGCCCACGCGGGTGGCGCCTGTCAGATCCTTCAATAAAAAAAAGATCTTTAGAACGTCTCGTTCTTTTCGCTCGTGCTCAGGCACGACTTGTGATTCCCTCCATAACTCGTTTAGGTGAGCATCAGCGTTTTGCGTAGGCGATGTGTAATTTAGGAGGTCCCGGAGGTTTACAAGCACAACTTAAAAAGCTAAAAGTCGTCAGTGTACTAAGTTGTCTATTGTGCTGCGTGTGATTCAAGCAGTCAAACATGCATCACTGCCAAAGGACTGACCGGTTCCTCCCTGCTTGTGTCAATAGAAGAACTGCTGACACAGCCGGGTACAGGGGCCCGCTGGATGACATCACCAGGTGTAGTGATATTAACACCACCATCAAAAGAAAGGTCAGTTTCTAGGATAACATCCCACATATTTTGTGGGATTTGTGGGAACAAAAGATTCTGCTTCAAATCGTTCTGCCTGATTTGTTTCCCCCCCTCAGTATGTTGCCACATGTTCACACTACTGATGACCACGTTCACGGGTTTTAGAGAGTCCCGCTGGCACCAAACAGATGTTCTGATGAGCTAGAACACAAGTTTCACGCATCCCGGCTGGGTTCTCGATTCCTCAGAGGGGCACCGGGCCGCCCGCAACCCGTCAATCCAATAACGTCCACCACATCTGCAGCCGCCGCCTGGTTCCTTTCAATTCAGTCCTTTTAAGCTGGTTAAGGATGGAAGCAGCACGCAGCCACAGAGCATGAAAACACTCTTTTATTGAAAGCAGGACTGCCAGAGTTGTGATGGCTTGGCATTGTACTGAACATGATCAAACATCTTTTCAGAGGAGAGTCTACTGAATTGGTGCTTTATGCAAAAAAAGCCTCATTTTATTTTTGATCAACCAGGAAGAAAGTCAGTATTAGAAGAAATGTTTAACTGCTGTTTCCTTTTCCGGCTGAGGACGTCACGCAAAACGCAAATTGTAAAGCCCCGAGAGACGGTCGAGTGATTTGCGACGTTTACAAAAGCGACTAAACTTGAAGGTGCAGAAAGAAAGACAGCCGCCGCTCGCTTTGGAAGCGCTGCCGATGAACGCTGCATTCGGAATGTGATCCGCTCATCCAGCAGAAGCTGTGTGAATCCCGTCCAACAGATCAATACGCCTGCAGACAGGAAACGGTGGGGGAAGCTCGCACTATTTAAAACGCCCCAAAAAAAGACATCAGGGGGGACAGGGTAAACAAAACGGTGCACGTATATCAACAGGCCCGATGCACAACATGTTAAAAGGAGAAGAAACGGGGAAAGCGGCGCGTTGAAGATGAAGTTGTGTAAAAGCAGCCGCACCGTCGGCTCTACGCAGACGCGATGAAACGCGGTAAAGAAGCAAAACACAACCAAGACTTTTTACTCCGCACGCACAGCAGAGCAGATGAACCAGAGAGGGAGCTGGTGTTGAAACAACAGCGAGTCGTTAGTCAGACACAGCGATGCACACGGAGAGCTTCCTTCATCCATAATTCACTGGGAGGATTCAGGGGCACATGTAATCCCCCGAAAACACACAACCACACACACGCACGCACACACACGCACGCACACTCCTGCTCACAGTACGACTCCAAAAGGTAAATCCACTTGTTTCATATTCACCATGTAAAAGTCCTGCAGCCCTCAACCATGGAATTATGCACCAGAGCAGCAGTATTCAGGTCAGAGAGAAGCAACAAGGGTGTGTGTGTGTGTGTGTGTGTGTGTGTGTGTGTGTTCCCGAGAGGCAATTCGGGGGGTTCTGACATTGTGGGCGCGTGTCAGAGACTAACGCATTAGGCTTTGAGATTAATAATAAAGAACTTAGATGAGTTCAACAGAATGTACGATTTTCCGGCAGTATTATTATGCAGAGAAATGATACAGCCCATCACACACACACACACACACACACACACACACACACACACTGCTGCGAGGCATTCATCCAAAACAATCCAATCAACGAGAAACAGCGCCAGAGTTTCTTTAGGAACCTCTCTTCTTTCCTCTCGTTCTTCTTTGTGCGTATTTGTGGTCTCGGAAAACAAAAAAAAGGGAAGAAAAAAAGTATCTTCCCGCTCGGGGAAACACCAGGCGTCGACACGCACAATGTCACAACACAACACGCACGGAGCCGCGCGTCCTGCCTCCTCGCGGCCTGCCTCCTCGCGTCCTGCCTCCTCGCGGCCTGCCTCCTCGCGGCCTGCCTCCTCGCGCTTAACTTTACGGTGCAGCAGCATGTCTGCCCGCTCGCCAGGTCCCACATGGAGGCCGCCCGGGGAGGAGGAGGAGGGGGGCATTGGTTGGTAGTGGGAATGATTTTAAACAAATCAACTTAGAAAGAAAGCGAGATGTATTTGAAGGCAGTACTGGTTGTTAGTCATTATAAGGAATAACTGAAATGTAATAAATGAAAAGAAATCAAAGAAACAAGCTGAATTGTTGTGTCTCACTCTCATCGCGTCAACGGATTTAGGGGCGTAATTGAATTGAATTTTTTGGAACACAGCGCGGAGCTGCCAGGCGCTGGTTTTAATGAGCAGGTGCTGCAGATCCATTTCTCTTTGTGCTGCTTGTGGCCTTGATGGAAAATGACTGCTTGCTCTGCCAAATGTGACAAGAGATTCTTGAGATATGAAGGTAAGCAAACACACACATAACAAGGGAAATATTATGAGAGTGTTAAGTGCATTTCTCTTCATGTTTGTCCACCAAAACAAAAAGCTCATCTGTATCATTTTTGGTAAAAGCTGTCTGCTGAATGAAAATATAGTATTAGTCAATGAACAATATCTTAGGTCATTTGTCGCTTAATGAAAAGCGTTTGCCCTGATCCATTCAGTCGCGAAAACAACGTGGTGATATTTTGTTTCTTAATTCTTAATGGTTGATTCTTAATTAGATAGACGTAGCTGGTGGGTGTTCGTGAAGATAATGGTCATTGAGACAACTGAAGAGTTTCCTCTTCTCGCCCTCTCGGCGTTCTCCGTATGCTGCTGGATCGACTTTCCCAACTCACACTCCACGGATCTCACTTCATCTTCCCGTAACGGCTCCCCGGGAGCAACGCTGTGCTCCTCATAATCTCACCAGATGGTGGAGGCAGTAAAATACTGGAGGCGGCTTTTTTTTACTTCACATTTAAACATCACTCTCTCAACAGGGAATGTCTGAATCTCTGGAAGAGTCCGGTTCAGTAGAGGAGGAGATGGCGCTTCATCCGGCAGCCCAACCTTCTCTAACCTCACTTATTTCCGACGAGTAAATAATATGAAAAACGTGACATAAACGTCTCTAATCAATGCAATCCACAAATGAGATGAGTCTGGAATAACAGAGAGGTCAAAGCAGGCCGGCAAACCGCCAGGCAGCTACATGAAAATCAACATGAGCATGAGCAAATTATTCATGGGGGGCTTCTTATCATAAATGATGCAGCCACGTTGACATTAATAGAAACCATGCTGGTGTCGAAGAGAGATGTTCACGGCCACTCGGACAGCAGTGAGGAAAAAGGGATGAAAAATGAAGGCGCCAAGTCGCCACATAACGCGCAACGTTTTACCACAACGTACATGTTTTGGGCCGACTGACGACCCCGACAGATCTATTGAATGTGGATTCATAACAGTATCCTCGGGTCAGATCCCAGCAATACGACATTATCTCCCTCTACATGGGTTTGTTGCCATGGAAATATGGCCCGCCACGGAAATTCATATGGCTGGTAATGGGAAAAAGAAAAGGGACATTTTTGCCCGCTGCCTGATAATGGAGTTTTTAAGGACACTCTATCCTTTCCCCTGCACAAAGAAATATAACGCCTTGAATTGAGCTCCAGCTCGGCGTGTGACGAGGAAAGTTTCTCTACACATCTCAAGTTAAGGAACAATAAGTCCCGCGAGGATTCACAAGTCATTCGTGCCGCAGCCCGCAGGAATAGAAGACGTTTAAGAATAACCACAAACAGTCCCCCTCCCACCCTCTCTACCTTCTCCCCAGCTCCTCTCTTTAGCTCCAAACCTCGGTTGTCCTAATAGAAATCAGTCACTCAGCTTCCCAGGGACAACCTCATTAAAAGAGAGGAGCGAAAAGCAGGCGTCCATCTGTCTACTCGAGTAATGAGCTTTTACTTGTGTGCTTCGTGCTTTATTAGCCATTCAGAGCGAAAGTGCTTCCACATGTGAAAAAACAAAACTCCTGCAAGCCACTTTGAGTAAATGGCTGTAGCTGATTGAGGACTCGTCACTCCAATTTGACATTGATTTCACTGCTTCATCTCAGCCGGCTAACCCTGATCTCAAATGAGACGGGGTCTGGAAACCACATGTTCATTTCCTCGTATTTGAGGCGTGGTTTACTAATGCCCAGAGCCGTTTATTGGGCGCTACGAATGACTGTCAAATGCGCCTGTTCCTAGCTCATAGCCAATCGACTGGGGACTCGCTGAGCCCCGCTGCCTTAGCCGCTAACGGGGCTAGTTAAGCCTGTTGTTAGCAGGGCAAAAACATCCTCCTTGGTCACGAAATGTTTCAACGCCAAAAGTTGCTCTTTTTCAAAGTAAACTTGCGTTCCGAGCTACTTAAAACAGTATCTAAGGCTGCGTCGAAAGCTACCTTCGCTTCGGCCGCCATGTTGGATGTAAACAAGCTGCTTCGGTGTGTCGCATATTCGACGTCATCGTCTTGCCGCACCCTCCCCGCTATGTGATTGGTCCCCTATCTCAGGCGAAAATTTGCTCCATGGTATCCGGGCTGCCTTGCAGCGCGAGTTAAATCGCGGGCGCAGGACAGCCTGGGAAAACCCAGGCTAGTTCGAGGTGACCTTACATACTGAAGAGGACGAACAGCTGACAATGTATCTTCAAAAACGCCCACCTGTAAAGGCTTTTGCGTATTCAACTAAAATGATCTCCCACTCTTTGTTGTCGTTATCTGTTAGCATCGTTAGCAACGAGCCGAGGTTGGGCTGCCGTTAGAGGCGGCAAAGCTTGTGTGATAAACCTCTGAGGTGGAGAATGACTCACAATGGTTTTTGTGCGCTCGGTCATCCCTACACCAAAAATATAAAATATCTCACAATGTTAGCGAGCTTAACTAAAGGAAAAACACCTCTTCTGTTATCCTTCCCCTCCGTCTCCCCTCGACACGCAGTCATTCCGCCGTTTACGGGATCCGCTGGCGTCGTCTTTGATCAAAATCCGGAAACCCACTGATTTGAGCTTATTTAAAAAAAAAAAAAATCAATCAGGTCACCACCTTCCTCTCCTCCTTTTTCGCGCTCTCCCTCTCTCTCTCTCTGTCGCTCCACCGCGCCGCTGCCTCGGTTAATGATTCCTGCCATCGAGCCGCGCCACCATTAGAGCGAAACAAGCTAGCTGAGGAATGCATGAAATGCGAGCGCCCTCAGACGTGAGGCTTGTGAGGGTGTCAACTGCGTCAGCAGGTCTGCAGGGTTGGATCTGTCGGGGGGGTCGTTATCCTCCCGACTTTGGAAATACTTTTCACGTCCCCGAAACTTCTTTCGCGGGTAAAAATGTGTCAGATTTGCTATCGGCGCTGCGCCGCGCCGTCTTTATCTCCGGGTTGGAATACGTTCCAGTCTCGGTGCGTCTGGGCAACACTTCATCAGTCATTACGCTGAATAAATACACATAAAGTGAACGAATTAAACCCAGATGAAGCAGTGGGAGCTCCGTAGAGCATAAGAGATAAAGCCCGCAGCCTCCCTGGGAGACAGTCCTCATCCGTTATTTATTATCAGCTGTGTGCTAAAAACAGCTCCTTTGTTTTTTATCCCAAGGGCGAGATGCAATTAAAACAAAAGAAAACTAACCTGAGCTCTATTCTTTTACTAGTTGCTCCGCATGTCTCTCGTGAAGTGTGTCACTTCTCATTGGGACGCTTTTGTTTGGGCGAGCCAACAAAAAGGCCACCCTATTCGACGGTGAAGAGCAGATGTCATGTTTCTAAAAGAGAAGCGTCGCCGTGAGAGAAAACCTCCCGTCAGCACCGAGCAGACTGCTCGCTCGGCACTGCAGTCACGGTTGAAGCGCTGCCGTATTGATTAAGTGCTGTGACAGAGCGATGGGCCGGTGGGTCGCCTACAGGGCCCGCCACTCAGCATCATCCCGCCATACCCCCCATCCCTCCTCCCCCCCGTAAACGTTTCATATCAGCACACAGGGGAGAAATGGAAGCACGCACTATGGAGTGCACAGTTGTCTCCCGCCTTTGGTGAAAAATGAAATTTACTTTAAATCAGGAGGCGAGTGAGAATTCATTGGTTTGCAAATGACTTTCTGCACATGTCCCCTCTGCACGCAGTGACACACACACACACAAGTGTGTGAACATCGCAACGGCACGCGCAAACACAAACAATCCAATTTAAATGGTTTCAGCCCCGTGAGGGAAACTCAGTTCATCAAACAAATCATCGCAAAATGTACCATGTAAATAAAAATAGCATGCATGAAGAACATAGACCACTACAGAGACCCCCCTACCCCCCTCCACACACACACACACACACACACACACACACAACATCTACGCGGTCTATAAGGGATGTTTTTTCTGCTTACTCTATTAACTTTCATGATAGCGGCCATTCCTCGCTATGTGACTGCACTTTGTCAGTGTAATTGTCACTTGTGGGGAGACAGGGATACGCATTCGTCAGGCCACATCAGGTACATGAGCCTGAAAGCCCTTGACGCCTTCAAAACAGAGTGAAAAATAGCCTCTGCGAGCTCAGCCAAACGTCTATTCTACCTTCTGCACTGAAGGCCGCTAGATTCATATCCGCCTGTAAGACTAAAGGGAATAAAGCGGCCCAGCGGGGCGGAGGCATCAGATGGAATAAGTCCAATATGACTTCTGACTTATATGAAGTTATTCATATCCTGGGGGCACACATACGACAATTGGGGAAAGTACAAGGATTAATCATTAGATGTGCAATCGTTTTGGCAGTAATTCAACTCACCAACAGACAACAGCTGCTATTTCTCACACATTGCCTCAGAACAGGATATTTTGTACTTGAATTGAAACAGTGTCGACTGCAGTATTTTTTTTTTAAAAGCGCATCCCACACGTCCTACGCCTGTTTATTCCGCAAACGTGTTCTGCTGCCTCAAGGGGGAATTACTGATGTACGAAATGCCTCCGGTATCGAGGGGGTTTGCGTTGCTCTCCGTAACACACACACACACACACACACACACAAGGGGGAGAGGATGCCATGTTCCTGGCGAGCTTACGTCAAATAGAGCCAATCTCCAGCGCCTCTCTCTCTCTAACCGCCGTGTGAAATATGCATCTCGACATGTTCACCCGCCGGCTGCAGAGGGAGAAGCCGCGCTGCCGTCAAATGAAGCGCAGCTGCACAGTTCGCACTTCGCAACCATTCTAGACATGCGGCCTGCGGTCACGACGAGGCGCCCTCTTAAAGCATTCCCCTCGGCTTCCTCCTTCTGAGGCGCATTAGCCAGTTTCATCTCCGTGTGATAAGCCCTTCGCCGCATGGAGCGCGCCGCCTCTCGAGAGGAAATAGGTGCATGGGCGCCTCTTCCCTTCCCTTTGCATGATGGGAAAATCCTTTCCTTGCCGTAACCGGAGCGGCCCACACTGAGTTTTTTTAATGGTTGAATAAGCGTGTTGTGAAGCATAAAGCCGAGCGGAGGCTGAGTCAGTTCATGGTGTTCTGTTAATTGCCTGTGCAGAGCTCGGCTTGAGTCTGCACCACAGACTGAATGCAGGAAGAGGACGTTGTCGCCGTGGTGTTAATCCCTGGTTTTTGCTGTTTTCAAGCCCTGAGTTCCGCATTCAGGCCGTCATTTTCTCTTTGACCCATCACCATTCATCCAGCACAATGAGTAGGGAGACATATATGTTCTGGAATGCCTTATCTATATTCCAAAAAATGTATAAGCAGAAATAACAGCTGAGGAGGGCCGAGCAGGAGTTTGCATCAGAGCTCTGGACAAGAGCCACTGGAGCAGCAAATGGGTTAAGTGTATCGCCCGAGGCCCCGTCAGACCGGCTGCACGCTGACAGCTTTCCCGCATGTAACCGCCGCAGCGCTGCTGTGGCACGGCCAACGTCTCAGCCTCAACTGACCAATCAATCTATCCGATACATATGAATCGGTCGACTCCTTGGCAGACGTGTACGCTTTGCCCTGCCTTCCAAGACAAATACAAACACGGGGCGCCATTAATGTTCACGCTGACTTTTCACCAGTCGACTTGCGGGGAGTAATTATTTCCATCCGGTTTACATATTTGAGACGCGGGCCCAGGAGAGAGAGTCAGGCTCCACATGGCTGCATTTAATTAGGACGTGAGGGTGGTGCTGTGTTAACTGATTTCCCTCTTTAATCAGTGCTAATCTCCAGTCATTTTCACAGCACAATGCCGGCTCATTCACAAAGTCAAATAATTAAGTGAGGAATATAGAGCTGGCTGGCTCGGGTCTGGCATCATACTGTGCTGAAGGCCCATCTCAAGTATTTTGTCTGCACCACTGGAGAGCGGGGGGGGGGGGGCGCTGATATACAACATGAGTAGAAATATTGTGTGTGTGTGTGTGTGTGTGTGTGTGTGTGTGTGCATGAGGCTGCACATGAAAGGCAGACGGAGAAAATGCGTTGCTTTGGCTGGTATTGGATACTGCTGTTATTACACCGTGGGAGTGTAATTACAGCTGAGGTCCTGTCTGGCTTGTTGGTATTGCAATAATGTTTTGAAATGCATCTTGAATTGGGGAACAGATGCAGAGATATGAGGTTGTTCTTCGCCGAATAACTCACACTGAGGCGAGCGTTGACTTGGCTGGAATAATCGGAAAAGCTGCGCCAATCCCTCGTCTCCTGGCATTAAATTGAGTTGGACCTAGGAAGCAGATGAAGTGTGTGGTTTGTATGCGGGCGTTCGTGTGTGTGTGTGTGTGTCTTTGCACACTTGTTTAAAGGTTAATGTTGACTGGTTGATTTTGCACTTGTGTCGCTGATCTGAAAAAGTCCCTGCTGTGGCCTCATGAACGAATCACCGTCACAACATGGCAGCAGCACGGGCTTAAGCTTTGTAATAAAGATTTGACTGATCAGATGAAGTTAAACACGGAGCACCGGGGAGTCTGATATGCAGCTCGAGCATCATGGACTCATTGAGAGTTCATTTTTGAAGCTTTTTACACCGGCGCCTTGGGCTCATTAAAAGAACATTAGTCTTGTTTGTAAAATGTTATAATACAGATGCTTTATTTATACTTTGCTGGTATTGCCCTCCCGTGCAGACACTGCAGAGGCACTTTGTGACTTTACTTTTGCTGATTTGTTTTGCATGAGCGTGTGGTTTAGTTTTTTAAATTAAAACAGCATTCATAAATGGTTCATCCTTTCAAATGTTTAAACTACTTTTATCGCACAGATCGCACGAAAGGATGAACGTACCGATGGATGAACGTACCGATGGATGAACGTACCGATGGATGAACGTACCGATGGATGAACGTACCGATGGATGAACGTACCGATGGATGATTGTACCGATGGATGATTGTACCGATGGATGAGCATGCAAGGCAGGGCCGGCCCAAAGCATAAGCGAACTAAGCGGCTGCTTGGGGCCCCCTGGCCACCAGGGGGCCCCAAGCAGCCGCTTAGTTCGCTTATGCTGCAAGCAGCCCTAGTTTTGTATTATAACCTCACTGTATTCGTTTATAATTTTCGCTATGACAGTATAGCGTGACATTTGTGCCAATAATCTTCTAGCACAGGTGACTGTGCGTGGTCGGAGGGGGGCCCCCAAATAAAATTCTGCTTAGGGGCCCCAAGAGGCTCGGGCCGGCACTGATGCGAGGCCGTATCCATGCAGCGTATCCAAAGCGTGCCTGTGTGGGTGAGAGCGAGTGTGCGAGTGCGTTTGCTGACGGTCAGTCGTGCTCCCCCATCCTCACATTTACCGCGTGCCCTCACCTGAACACCTAAACACCATTACACGAGCACACAGCACACTCAGGACACGTCGGGGCCGCCGACAGGCCGCTAATCCCCTCTACCTGTGACTTTTTACAAACAGGATTAGTCCCTGTTCCCGCCGCTAAATTCCCCCGGGGGGGGGCTTCTGGCTGATCCGGGGGGGCCGCGCCCGTGACCCTCTGTTTTTTATGTCCTGAATACGCAGCTGTTCTTATCTAAACGAACAGCTCCGCTCTGAATGTGAAGCGCTTCCCGTGTCTCGTTTTGCCACTCGCACACCAGAGGGGGGGGGGGGGGGGGGGGGGGGGGGGCATTCTAATCCCCGTCCCTGTCCACGACTCACGCGCAACATCTGTAGTGCAGCAATTGGATTCATACGGCAGAATGACAAGCAGCATGCATCAAACGAGCTTTTTGAACACCAATAAGGAGGGTCAATTTGGGGGGGGGGGGTGGGGGTGGAGGGAACTACTGGTGGGGAACTGGCCATGATTTACTTATCAGGCTGAAGCAGCTACGTACAGAAACACTGTGAAGACGCCGGTTTTGCACTTTGTGCGCAGGCTGGTGAGCCTTGATATGTGAGCCAGGCAAAACCTCCCCAATCATGCATAGTTGCGACGCCACTAAACGGATTTAAGTCCTGGGGAGTTTTTGATTCTGCACTCCTCGGGTGACATCCACGAAGAACGAATGGCAATGATCTGCTGATCGGTCAAGGAGACCACACCACCGCTCTGAACGAGTGAGTCATGTTAAGAAAGGACCCAAGCAAACGGTCAAGAACACAAAACAAATGGCCCAACACCAAAAAGCCAAAGACAATGACGGTACGCGGCCTGGGGAGGCCGCAGCGTGTCGTCGTGCCGTCCCTTCCAGGACCCTGAAGCGAGCTAGAAAGACTGTAGCGTGTCCCACACTAACTACGATGTGACATACAGAATCCTTTTTATGGCCTTTGACATCTGCAGTAAAGCTGTCCCGGCACAGCTTCATGTGGAACAGACAAGTCCCTGAGGGTCTTAAATGTCTGCCAGCCAACCGTATACACAAGTTCTTTAAAAAAAATAAATGGTTTCAGGTTTTTGGAGTAATTCATTTGTTCCCAAGAAATAGATGGGGAAATCGATATCACTTCCGGAGTAAGTGGATGTTATCTAAAATCAGAATACTTCGGAGAACAGCCTGGCTCTATCTGAACACAGGAAGTCTTCATCCCGTAATGAGTCCGATGAGCATAGTTGATGAAGTTAACTCATTTAATTAGGTACACCAGGCTTGAAAGGTTGGTCATTACATGGATCCGATTAAATCAATCCAGCTACACTGATACCGGTGACCACTGATATAGAACCGGATCTGTCATGTTTGACCTACGTGACAAAGCGGTTTGAATGGAAATGAGCCTGTGCAACCTGTGCAATTCAACACTTTGACTGCTTTTAAGAATCCTCTAGTCGCATGAACATTCAGAGAGCTCAAAGAGAGCACCGAGTCTGCGGATACATGTTCCCAGCCGGTCTTTGGCTACGCGCTCGCGTGAATGGGCTCCTGTCTACTCATTGGCCTTTTACCTGTCCTTGCAAAAGCACAAACAAATGTGTCTTACCTGGGAGGAGTGTTTGTGTGGGACACGTGTCATTCGGGTGGAAGAGGCATGCAGACGTGTCCCCACGACACCAGAGGAGGAAAAAAGATATACACTTTTGTTAGCTACAGTTAGGGGATTATGTAACTTGTAAGATCGTTCTAGAAGCTGCATGTAAGTGCACACAGGATCGGGAACACTGATAATAACATGATTGCATCGCTCGTTGAATAACTCTCGCCCCCTTGCTGTGAATTTATTCAATTTGGATCCCCAACGAGAACCTGCTATTCTTCTCTGAAAAACCCGGGACTTTTATTCCCTTACAGCAGCACGGGGCAGAAAAACGTGTTTCAGATTAACCTGATGTACTCGACATTGAACTCGCCCAGGCGGGCTGTGATTGGAAAACGGGACCGGAGGGGGTGGGAATATTCAAATATCTATGTTTGTGACGTAGAAAACCTTGAGGATTTTGAACAGCTCGTTCAGAGGCTGAAGACGGGATCAATTCAGAAACCCGTATTTCACTCAAAACAGCATGGATGGATTTTCTTTGAAGTTTGTCTGCGTGTGGAAGCACCAGAGACGCACAATAACACCCCAAATTCCAGAAAAAGAGATTTTTCCATAACATGGGCCCTTTAAGAAATTCACTCGGTGAGTCCTGTGAAGGGATAGACGGCCGTTATGAATGGCGGCGTCCCCGCTCTGCTGCTGGCGATTGCGCGGTTCGGAGCGGAAAGGTCCGTGACACATCTTGCGCCGGCGTTGAGGTAAAGTGGCAGAGTATCGATTGGGAGGGTAAGAAGCGTCCTTGGGCAAAGTCACGCATCCTTCGTTCAACCGAAACGACCCAAAACGAGACGCCTTCGCACACACGGTGGACTGGTGCGGGTATACGAACGCGCCGCACACAAACGGCGGCCACACGATGAAGAATCGCCGGCGAGCGACCACCCGAGGCTTTTTCCAATAATAACAATCCCGAAGATGAGATTCTGCATGACGACACGTAATCCGTTCAGTTCCCCCCCTCCCCCGAGTTCCGAGCGTAATGGTAAGTCAAATTGATTGTTGATCATAAAGTGCCTTCAGTTGGAGATATTCATTCCTGGAGAGTTAATAACGGTGCTGGCGGGAATTCAGCGAGCACCGGTACGAATGAAAGGCGACATAAATTAAAACCCTTCTTATCCACGCGCGTGCAGAGGGGAAGAAAGGCCGACGCGTTGGGGATGAAGGAAGCCCTGCCGGGACTCCGCGTGAATGAAGAGGCCCTTTAAAACCTTTTTGGTATATTAGAGGAAAAGAACAACACATGCTTTGGGGAAAGGGCCTTTTTTTCGCTGCTCACTTCAGTAAACACGGGCTCAAGGCCGCGAGTGAGCTGTGGAAAGGTTACTTCCGCTGACATATCGAACGGGGAAGGTTAATGAGCAGAGCAGAGAGAAGCTGCGCCACGTAGCTGGCATTTAATTAACTGTGCATTCATATTGAGAGGTTATGGAGACCCCCCCTCCCCCCCCCCCCTCCACTAACCAGAGCTCCCCTGCTGTGGTATTTACAGGGAGGTTCGAGTGAGAACCTTTTTTTTAATTGCATGTTAGCTGCCGAGGGACCTTTTCATGTGTTTTATGCAGACGGGAATGTAGGACATCATTTATCAGATGTAAATGTGAAAAAGAAAAGGTCCAGATTCTGGACCATTTTAAGATGTGTACCTGCTTTTTGAACTCAGCCCGGGTGAGTTGACGACTTTTAAGTCACCGCTTTGCTGTTAACAATGTCGGATGCACTCGTATGTTTCAAATACCCAAAAGGCATAACCGTGAACTCAGCGTCTTCCCACCTTTTAAAAGTATAAAACTAAAATCAACATTTTCCAGAGTTTAAAAAAAATGACAGAAGTTGTGGATTTCTTTCAGCATCGGCTTTGACACGAAGAGGAGTCCCGAGAGCAAACACATGTCATTCCATTTATAATCGCCTCCCGAGATCGGCTTCTACCGGTTATATCATCTCGCCAACCACCTGGCTCACCTCCATCTCGGAATCCCAGCGGCTCCATTTGGTCCCGAGGATTGAAAAGCTTTTTTTTTTTCTTCTTCTTCTTTCTTTTTCCTCCATCTGCAGGCAGCGTCAGACGGTCGCCACCTTTCTGTGGGCGAAGTGAATCGAGGTGTGTGGGCAGAAATCCGTCCAGAGCGAGACAACGAACGGACAGAAACCTGCAGCGTTTGAGGTTCGGCGAAAGAGCACAGGAAGGATGCGTTTCTATCAGATGGGACTTTTTCTATACGGCAAAGAAGGACACCACCACGGAGCCGCAGGGTGACCTTTAGCAAGGCATTTGTGTCAGGGTCAGTTCTCTCTCTGTCTGTCTGTCTGAGCCCTTGAACATCGCGTTCCATCCGACCACGTCCCTTTTGGGTTGGAGCCGGCCGGCGATGGGGGTTTGTATCCCGTCTGCAGTGCGTATATGCCGGACCGCGCCATCGATTGTCGGTCGCGTTTTGTTCCAACGGTCCGAAAGGGGGACGACACGTGATCAAAATCGCACACACACAACCGCAGAACGATGATGCAGGGTGATCCGCCGCCAACGGAGGCTCACGAACGCACGCCACACCGATCAATCCGTCTGACAACCTCTGCCGCGCAATATCGGAGAGAAAGAAAAATCAATATAGGTCCGGGCCACCCTGAAACAGCCGCTCGCCGCTTCCACCTGCGCAGAGATCTTTGATGGAGAGCAAAGGAGGACGATGGCCGAAAAAGAAGGCTCACTTAAAAATAAGATCACACAGATTTCACTTCCTAAAGCGGCGTGATGACAAGTAACCGCCAGGTCTATGTTGGGATTATTGGAACGTGGCACAAGTCTGTTATCGGGCATCCAGTTGCAGTGTAAACAGGCCGTGAAAGGAACCCCAAACCGACCACCCGAAATGTGACAGAAGGCGACATTTCGTCCAATGAAAGTCTCTCCGAAAGGTCAAGCTCGGAACGCGTCTGATTGGCCGCCCCTCTTCACCCTGCCTTCCTCCGTATCTCCTCCCTGCTGAATGTCACACAGGCCTTCCGGATCACTGACAAGCAGAAAGTCACCGGGGAGCGATGGAGGATGAATCAAGGAGCAGGAAGGAGATGGAAGTCGCATCGAGAATAAGCTGAGCCAAAGTGAAAAGAGGAGGTGAGACTGAAATGTAAACGGAGAGTAAATGGAGGGGAAGAGCACGCGGCCCACAAGCGGGATAATTACTTGGAAAGGATTCAGATAAGAGGAAACGGTATAGAAGTCAGAGAGATAACGGGGACAAAAGGCAAAAAAGGAAATGTGGCAGAAAGGCTGGAAGTTGCATTCAGAAAGGGAGGCGATGAGCCGTGATTCCAGTGATGAGCGGAGGCAGGGAGACGGAGGCAGGGAGACGGAGGCAGGGAGACGGAGGCAGGGAGACGGAGGCAGGGAGACAGAGGAAGGGAGACGGAGGCAAGGAGACGGAGGAAGGGAGACGGAGGCAGGGAGACGGAGGCAGGGAGACGGAGGAAGGGAGACGGAGGAAGGGAGACTGAGGAAGGGAGACTGAGGAAGGGAAGGATGGAGCGTGACTTTGCACCTGCATAGGAGCCGCAAAGGGCCGAAAGAAAAGAGGCTTCAACAACAACAGCGAGAGACATCAGCCGGCCCGGCAGTCCTTTCTCCGTCCTCACCTCTGAATAAAACATCAGCCTGCACTGATCGATACACACCTACACACCGAGACACACACACACACACACACACACACACACACACACAGACTGCTTTACATTCTGCGCCATCTGACTCACAGCCTGAGGAGGAATGTGAGCCAATGTGACATCTTTTCATGCATTTATCCACTAGTGTAATTGTTCCCTCCTGGAACCTTTATCCTCCATTATATATGTACAAAAGAAAAAAATCAATCCCACAAAATAAATGTGTACATGTGTGATCACCAGAAATACGACGCAAACTGTTTCACCGTGTTTTGATGGAACAATTTTCCAGCTCTTCCAGGAGTTCGTCTGTGCGCTCGCACCTCCTCCCACACGCGGGGAATTTAGATTTTACAAACGTTTCCAGGAGGCGAGCCTCGACCTCCTTTGAAATGAGCATTCATCACGATGGATAAAGCTATTGCATTACTTTTTTTTTTGTTGCCACGCAGAGTATTTTACATCAGACGAAGAAGAAAAGTTAAGACAAAAAGGGAAAAATGCTCACGCAGGGTGATACTTGATTAAATGAGTGTGAATGCTGATACAATCATTTCACACATTAGATTGGAAGCCCCCCCCCCCTCCTAAATCCCCTCCTTTTGACACCAAGTAAGCTAAAATGTCACATGCCCCAGAGATGTGTAACTACCAAATAATGCATAATTGATCAGGAGACCTCTCTGATTTCTCCAAAACTAAGCTACACTCCCAAACCATCTTGGCATATGAATGCCACTGCAGACGCGTTGAATCTGGGGTTCAGCGTTTAGGGATTAAACTCGTTTAGTAAAAGTACACACAATCTCAGCCTTTGAAACCCCCAAAGAGAACTACGCTGTGTCCATGTGACCACGCTGTAATTAACGGCATCACAGCGGCCCTCCGTCAGCTCAAAGACGTCACCCGAGTCCATTCGTGTCACTTAGGATACTTAGTCAAGTCCAAATGTCCTCTGCGCTGAATTTGTACTTGAATAGATCCACGGCCCAAGTCATTCACACAATCCTCTGTAGGGATAACCCCAATTACTGCCTCTCCCTCTCTCACACACACACACACACACACGGTACAACGTAAAACGCAATGCATTCAGGAACTGAGAGGCAGCCAGAAGATAAGCGAGAGAAGATAAAGACGGACAAGGACAGCGAGGCGGGCGGAGGAAGGAAGGAACTGTCCGTTTGAATTAAAGTGGGGCCCGGTGGCTGATGATGGAACAGGAGACCTGAACTCAAACACAACCTGTGTCCAACCTGACGCAGCTGTGTGTGTGTGTGTGTGTGTCTGATCAGCAGTCCACCCCACCGCTCACGCTTCCTTTTCTTCAGAAATACTGCAGTGTACGATTTCTATCTCACACACACTCCTCCACAGATTAAAATCAATTCAGCTGTTACTGGAAGCTCTGTGGCTGTGTGAACGATGCATCTGGCGTGTTACCGTGATTTGTTGGTGATGAAGTAGTTTTAGATGTTGTTAGTGTGAGCTAATCTTTATCTCATATTATGCAGAAATACAGGGTTCAAACACGTAGACGACTGCGTCGCTCCGAAACCAACAAAGTTCGTCCAACATGGTTTTTTTGGGGTGTAAGATACAACGCTCGGTTATAATGAAGGAAACATGAAACGCGCTGCGATCCACCAACGGGGTGAAGGGTCCTGTGATGCTGCCGTGGTCGGGTACCAGCACTCACTCCGATGTAACGCCGCCTTCATATAAGCCGCCGTCTGAAGGTCTAAACGGCGTGCTCGCTGAAGCGTGACAGAACTTGTGGCTGCGGTTATTTCGCAGCCATTACGCCTCCCTGGAAGTGCTCTTTGACTCAGTGACAAAGAAAAGAAAGTATTCTTTAGAAGCAAAATGTGTTGTTTCATGAAAGCATTTGTCCTCCCATGTCTTTACAGATTTTTGAGCCATGTAGCCATTAATTGCACTAAAATGTTTTTAAAACTTATGGGTGTTCAACTAGACATGAATCCCCTTTTTGTTTTGATGACCTTTCATTTCCTTTGCGCTGACCTCTAAACACCCACTGTTGAATTCATACTTTGCAATAGAAAAAAGACTCAAACCAAGTTTCCCCCCCCCCCACGCCTTCTTTCATAACAACCTAGAAAAACATTCTTTCCCAAAACTATAATGAGCTCATCTGCCTTCAAACCGAGTCAACAAATCAAAGTTTGTTTTGACACGGTTTGCATCAGGCTGCCTTCTTATAAAAGGGTTTCTCAGCTTATAAAAAGACACATAGTGGTTCTCGTGCTGAAGACTTGACATTTCCTCCTCTGCTTTTCGATGGGCCTTGATGCTCCGCGCGACGGCATTAAAGGCTGAGGCGGTTTGTGAGGCGCTGAAAGAGCATCCTCGATTAGGAATCCGGTCCACCCACCTCCCCCCCCCTTTGCCCCCCCGTCCCCCTTCCTCCTGGGGGGGCCTCCTGACAAACTGGGCTGTCTTTATTGATGACAGTGATTGATCACGGCCTCCGGGGAGCTATAAGCAATACAGTTATTTGTAATTGAAAGTTCACACAGCGCCTGCACAAACACACCCACACACACGCACACACACGCACACACACGCACACACATAGTCCTCTTGAGAGGTCCTGCAGACACACAACCCCACATTAGGGAATGATACACGTACATTTACAGTTTGCAAATGTTTGTGCAGACCACATGGCATACAGTTACACACACACACAGACACACACACACACACAGTTGTGTGTCATCCGGCTGCGAGGAGCTGGGCTGACAGAATCGATCGAGACTCGCGCTGCATGCACAGCGTTGTCTCGCCAGCCCTCCCCAGTGTGCCATGGCCAACATACCAGATACGAGTCCACATACAGCCCCCCCCCCTCACTCCCCCTCCTCTGTACTCATCCTCCTTTTTTTCCTCGTTATGTTTCATAGAACCACAACCAATGAAATAATAATACATATTTAAACAGGCCAACGGTCTTCTTTAGAGTATTTAGTCGTTCTCCCAGCCACTCCCCCTTCCGCCTGCCCCCCCCCATCTGCCCCCCTCCCACCTGCTCTGTATCCCCCCCCCCCTCCCCCCCGTAATGAATAGATGCTCGCAAGTGTCTTGGCCCGGCTAAACCCTTAATTAATCCCAGAGCAAATAAAAAAAGCCGTAAACTGACGGCTCAAACATTTTAATCACAAGGCAGCGAGTATGTGTGTGCGTGTGTGTGTGTGTGTGTGTGTGTGAGCGTCAGAGGGGGGACTGTGTGTATGAATAAATGAGTCGAAACTGAGAAAAAAGGATTATTTTGTAACGGAAATGACATCTTGTCTCACTTTGCCTCTGCAGTCTCTGATAGTTTGAGAGTGGATCAATCTGCCGGCCATTAGGAACACCTTTAGCCACTAGTGTGAGTAGGAAGGGGGGGGGCTTGTGGTGCAGCAGACAGCCAACTTAGACTAAACAGCTCCTTAGGGAATCACCAAAGCGGACCAATCGATTCCGACAATGGATGGCTTGAAAAAGGAAAGTAAAAAAGGGGCTGGAGTGTCCTTTCCTTACATCACTCATTTCCTTGCCAGCCTTGAACTCACTTATCAACCGATTCCTTTAACAGGCGTCCCTGGAGCTGTAATGACCCCGCACCAATGTCCTCCTCCTCCTCCTCCTCCTCCTCCTCCTCCTCCTCCTCCTCTCAGTCTGCCCGGAGCCCTGAAACCCAATCAAAGCTCAATCGCCTCGAGGAGTGGATCGGGAGGACGGGCTGCTTCCACGTGATCGTCCAATCGTTTCGTCTGGCGCTCCGTGCTAATTGGTTGCCTTAAAAGCCGAGTAAATAATGTATCTGTACTAGTTCCCTTACAGTCTGCAATTAACTCCCCGTCATTCACATCACATTCATTCCACTTCTGGTGTCTCCTCTGCTACTGGGAGGAATCAGTGTTCAGGCGCTTACAAAGACATTGCAATAAATATATAGAAGTTGGATCTCAGAACTGCTCCTATTAACGACTATTGTCCATCGTAACCAGTTGTTAGTCTGCACCATGTGATAGAGATGCTCGATTTAGTGCACTTACCAAAAACGTCCCTTCCTCCCCACAACAAATAAGCAGCTTTGGACTCCAATCGTCCGCTTATAGGTCAACCCCAGGTCACATGTGTTTTGTGCTGGACTCGGACTTTAATGTCACAGCCGTTATTGTTAAAAATAAGTGGTCGTTGGTGAGCTTTGCGGTTGCTCTGGAGTGTGTGTCTTTGAATGCAGATTGAATGTCCTTGAAGGGGAACGTCGCCACGCGCAGATGAAGATGAAGAAACCGGACCGAGCTGCCTCCTCGTGAACGAGGCACCTGGGCTTACCCTGCTGGTGCCTTTCGTTATTCAATTCAGAAGCGTGACAGTGTGAGAGCTTTCAAACAGACACTGAAGGGAGGGAAACCACAGGGTGAGGAATTAAAAGACTTTCGGGGGTTATGTAGATTATTAGCAGTAATGGGCCAGAGCCATCATGAGCTCACATTTTATTTCACGGTAATTATTTTACAGATTTCTTCCAGCGAGCCCTTCAGCGGATAATTAGTTCACTAAAAAGGAACCTTTTTTTTTTAATCCGTTAAATTCGAGCAGTAAAGAATGACGAATCACGGAGGAAATATTACGGATGTTCTCTCTATGAGAGGCATTGTGTTTATTATACAGCATTTAAAGCAACAGCAACCTGAGGCCACCCTGAGCTGTCCTTTTCCTGCTCAGAGGCCTCTGCAAGAACTGCACCGGATTAAGATGTGCAGGTGCTGGAGCGAAGTCCCAAAGCTACGTAAGTGATTAATGGGGGTCATTTTCTGGCGGTGCCTGTGATGCGAATGACCCCTCACAAAGTGCCTCTCTGTCGGACCCAATCGCAGGAGAGCATCCGCCTCTGAACGGCAACGAGGCCACATTGTTGCAGTTCGAGAGTTTCGAGAGTTTGTCCGACTGACATTGACGCACAGTGTCGAAGCCAATCTAATGTAAGCCAGCTTCAATATCTTCTTTCAGAGCGGAGTGACTGCGTTCGTTCCATGAAGAGACACGTTGGCCGATTGACGGCGACGAAGTTCCTGTCCTCCCACGACAAAAGAAATGTTTAACTCACAATGCAGCAAAAGTGAAAACAGCGACGCTTTGGTGGTGGGCGTGTGAGGAGGACATAATAATCACAGCCGCTGATATCTGAACACATGGTCTGCACCGGGGGAACGACGTGGCACAGAGGGTGAGCCAGGGCCGGCCCAAGGCATAAGCGAACTAAGCGGCTGCTTGGGGGGCCCCAAGCCGCCGCTTAGTTCGCTTATGCTGCAAGCAGCCCTAGTTTTGTGTTATAACCTCACTGTATTCGTTTGTAATTTTCGCTATTACAGTATAGCGTGACATTTGTGCCAATAATCTTCTAGCACAGGTGACTGTGCGTGGTGGGAGGGGGGCCCCTAAATAAAATTCTGCTTAGGGCCGCCAAGAGGCTAGGGCCGGCACTGGGGTGAGCGAAGTCAGCGGCTCGTGTCCACGTGTCCAACCTGGGGAATCTCCTCGTTCCACCTCTCGTTTGGCTTCACATTCATTTCATTTGATTTTAACACGATGGGAAAGAAGAGAGGGAGGGCTCTCACTTGATGCTGAATCATTTCTTAAGGGTGACGGAAGGTTTAAACAGATGCCAGTCATTCTGAAATGAAAGAGCCGAGTGACCTGCTTGCCTGGTGAGCCTGTGTGACAACAACTCCAATGGCTTCAGTAACAAGGATTTGAGGACATATTTGGAGGGTAACAGCAACACGCTGGTGTGGTCTGATCTTATTATTCCAGAGATAAGACGAGCAGTCACATGAAGGACTCTTTGCTTTCGCCGGTGAAACACGTTACGACCCACGAAACCGCCGACCCAAAGTCGACCTCCAGCTCGAATGCTCATTACGTTCCCGTCCCGAACGTGCTTCGCACACTTCGACCCCAAAAGAAAGCTTTTCTTTTTTTCTGTTGTTGTTGTTGTTGTTGTTGTTGTCAGTCGATGTATGTTCCTGCGCTAAAACAGAGGCATCCTTTGTGTCTCTGAGGCTGTTCTGTCTCTCTTTGGCTCCAATTCAACCCACACAAACACACACGCACACACACATGCGCACACATCCCACCCCCCAGCGAATGAGCCTCTGCTGTTCCTTCCCAGCTTTGCGCAGAGGGGACATTCCATTCCTTGCATTTCAATCACCTCATTCATCCACCCACGGCTGCATCTCCACCCGCAATTAGCCCCTTCCTTTGGCCTCCCGATGCAGCCAGCAGCTCACGATCCGCCCTAACCCTCATTACGAAGGAGAATCACTGCGCCGACGGCCATTTCTTTATTGCCTCCTTGAAGGCTTCGGGGGGGGGGGGCTTTGAAACACCACATTGAAGCTGGCGGCGAGCTGCGAGTCGAGGCTCCTCGTGGTCCTCGTGGAACAAGAGGCCCAGTGGGGGTAAAATCGTGACGGCGCATGGACCCTTGGTGGTGTGTTTTCTATTTTATTTTTATTTTTTTGCAGCCGGGACAGGAGAACTCAAGGCTTTGGGCGGAGGCGCTGCGACGGTGCGACAGCAAGGCACCACTTAGCCCTCTGCCCCTAATGGCCCGGGCGCCTCCATCCCTCTCCTCTGCCAAAGGGCTCTGGCTCCGTCATCCCTCATGTTGTTCCCGTCTCTCTCTCTCTCTCTCTCTCTCTCTCTCTCTATCGCATATACCGCCAACGCACCACACAGAAAAGCAGAGGGAGCGAGAGAGGTGGAGAGAGGGGCGAAAGGGTAAGTGGAGAGAGAGAAAAGAGACAGGGCTTGTTAATGGCCAGGGAGGACGGCAAAGGCGCCACCAAAGGAAGGGAGGGGTCTCGTGAAAGAGGCAGGGAGAGACAAAGGGAGAATAAGGCCGAGCGAGAGGCTGTGGGCCGGGATGAATGGTGTTTAACGCCCCGAGGGAACGCCGGGGTCAAACACTGAGAGCCCACGCTGCCTCCGCTCCTGGACTCCGAGCAGCGACTTCTGAGACGGAAAATCGTCCCGGAAAAAAAGACTCTCGCGCTGAGAAAATCCTTTGGTGATGAAGCCTTTCGGCTTCCTCGCCCGGGCCTGCATCAGAACTCGGCCTTTGGCGGCGGCGGGGGGGGGGCATTCAGATGTAAGCCATTTCGAGGTAATGTCCTCAGGAAAAAGTCCCTGTGGACAATGTCTCACCTGCGCTGATTTAATCCCATATACATCGAAGGAGTCAACAGGTGATGTTAATGTCTGCAAGTGGTCATCAACTGATTGTTATATGAAATAATGGAAGTTCAATTGATTAATAAGGCCAAAATGGATGAATAACATATAATAGATAATCTAATAATAATCTTCAGTTTGCTTTCTGTGCTTTGATTTATGATGTAAGCGCGTACATTTACTGTGTGGACTTTGAAGCTGCCCGTTAATTTCATTCTAGAGTTAAACGCTCTCGCTGTGAAATGACTTCTCTGACTTCTGGGAAATATTCCCTCCTCAATGATTAAACAACTGATTGGCCTTTGAAGAGACTTTAGTTGGAAGAGACTACTGCAGGTTTGGAAGCACTGTAGCTAAACACCGTCACCCCGAAGGACACGGCGTCTTTCAGGTACTCGCTACACATTTGTTAAGAAATTGGTTCGTAAAAAATGAGAAACGTCAGCGGCGGAGCAAATCTAAGGACCGACAGGAAAAATGCGTTTTGGAGAGCTGAAGAGCTGAAATGTGAAGCCGTGGGTGGAAAACAGATCGCACAGAAATGTTACCCGGACGGGAGCTGTTGTGTTCTTTTGAGAAAACTCAGGACGAAGAGAAGACGGCTGGATCCGAAAGTTAAAATCAAAAGGGTTTTAATAAAACCAGAACGAGCGCAGCGTTAAAAAAGAAACACCTCGATGGAGGATCCGCGACTATCTACTCCACACGCCACAGAGAGTCCTTTGACCACAACGCGGTTAACTGCAGAACAGCTAGACACGAATCCCTCTCGATGGGTCAGTCGATACATTTATAAACTAAGCAATGCTATTCGTGTACAGAGTTCTTCCTGGTTTCTCTCCTGGTCCGGGGCTGGTGTGCTAGGCTGTGTCCACGCCTCTGAGCACATGACGTCATCAGTTGCGTTCAAGGAGGCTAGGTATTCGGAGATCTTTATGGCTAAAATGGGGCAGCGAGTGCGGAGCGCTACATTCAGTGTCTGAATGTCTTTTAACAAAAAAAAGAATGGTTATTTTGCGTGTCAACAATTATGCCTCATCTAAACATTTTTAATACAATAGTATTTATGCACAGTTACTCAAGGTTTACAGTTGTACACTGGAAATGCATCGTTCTCATTTCTTTAGTGATTACATCATTTCTTTGGAACGTCAGTTGTGGATACAAGTCACATAATCTGCATTTCTTTATTGCACGACCAAGGAGGGGAAATTAATTATTGATTTTAATATTCCACAGAGCACAGGTTTTCTACTTCAAGGTTCTTCTCGCGAGTCCTTTTGAAAAACTTTGCCGCACTTCCTTTAAAGCAAACTTACGTGTTGAAATTCAAAGAATGTAAAAAAATAATTTTACTGTTGAATTTGATTCGTTAATTGAAACGCCTTCCGACAACAGAAAAAGGCAATCATTCAAATGGAGTAAAGTTTGTGTGTGTGTGTGTGTGTGTGTGTGTGTGGGGGGGGGGGGGGGGGGGGGGGGTGTGTTAATCAGGTCAACATGTGAATTGACACAGTGCACCAGCCGTATGCCCCAACAGGCCGGGCTTTGCTTTGCTCTACTCCAGCTAATGATGGAGCTGCACAATCAATAATGCTCATATATCCACCAACATGAAGCATCTCTCTCTGTCCTACTTCGACCGTCCACTCCGCCTGCGGCTCGGCAATCTGTCTAGCTCTCATTAGAGATCCTCCATATTAATTAGAGAAACCATTTTTTAGTGAAAAATAAAAAAGAAATGCCACCCTGCTACATTTCATAGTGTAATTGGGAAGGGAGGACGAGGCAGAGAGCAGGGAAGATAATTCCCATCAGCCAACAGCAAACACTCACTGGGGAAGTGCATTTTTTCTTATACTAAACTATTAAGACTGTCTTTATTACCCGGCGTTCATGTATGTGTTCCAGTTTGATTAAACCTGATTCAAGCGGCAAGAACACAACAACACAGAGGTGTGCGACTGTGTTATTTATTCAACCCTGTCTTGAGTTGGCGTGCTCAACCTGGACATGGTGGTAATTAATTTGAGCCTGGAGGTGGCAAGAGGGGAGCCAGGGGGGGGTCAATGCGGCGGCAGGGGCTACGCCTGTCCCGTAATAAGCTGACACAGTTACGGCGGTAATTGGCTGGCGCAGCCAAGCGACAAGGGCAGGCCGGATGGAAGCACTGACCGGGGGAAAATTAGAGAGCGCGCGGTTCAAGATTGATCACCGACAAAACCTGGGCTCATAATAAAAAACCCACGAGGATTACAGGAAGGCCGGCAGGGGCTAATCGGAGGGAAGGGAGAATAATCGCAGAGGCTTCTTAAGCCTACTCATCCGTTTGTCAACGACGACGCCTCGCGTGAAAAAAAAAGAAAGAAAAAGAAAGTAGATTAAGAAGAAAACGTTCGTCTTTCATAACTGCAAATTTATCCACCTGTCCGGCGTTCTCGTCGATACCTTTGTTCTGACTGAATGTCTGTACGCTACCCGTGATGCATCGCCGCAGGCTCAACACATGCACCGATTAAAGAGAGTTGAAGCTCAGCTGGGCGCGGCTCACTGCTCCGTCGGGACGATCGGGATGGTGATTCCCAGGGAAACGAGCGAAGCGGCGGTCACAAGCTGCGAGCCGAGCGGGGTCGAAAGTCGTGGCGTCCTCAGGACGGGCTGGAGGAGAGTGAGGGAGCTTCCCCCCCGTGTCCTTGTTTCTCCAGCTTCTGAGCCTTTGACTCGCATGAACACGCGGCGCCCCTCGACCGCGTAACGAACTGCTGCTCCCAGGCCCTTCTGATGTGGCACTCCACTCGTCTCAACAGCTGCCAAAACACATCTATTCATTTGAGGACCCACTTTCTCTCTCTCTCTCTCTCTCTCTCTCGCAAGCGAAGCCCCCCCCCCCCTGTTCGAGTAATTGGCCATCCTGACAATCTCACCGGCTGACATGCATCGTATGCAACGCGGCTAAAAACACACGCAAAGACACGGCGAACACAAATATACGGCCTGTGAGACGGGGCCACGTAGTGCAAAGGCAACCTGCTGTATTTATGGCCTGGCGAACAGACGGGACCCGTATGGGTTCCATTCAGCGCTCACCGGGGGCAGCAGGTATGTAATTCAAGGTTATGAGAAGGAAAATGCATCATAAGGACCGAGCGAATCCTCCGACACGGACGCTGCGCTTTTGTTTCGCACCACTAATGGCTACTTTCTTTAACCCAATATTCCAATTCAGCCCCGATAACGCGCAGCTCTCTTCTTACATCCGGTAACATCCGGTTCACTATGCACGTGATACTATAAGACCAGCACTGCTCCACAGTAGCATGCGACAGCCTCCTAATCATAATCAATGTGAAATCTATCACGGAGCTCACTAGATGTCTCTAACATCTGGTCACCGTTTCAGTGCAACGTCACATCGCAATGAAAGGACGTCCAGTTATTCGTCGGCAGGGTGGAGAAACAGTGGAACAGTGTTTTATTCCGTTTCTGATTCATCCCCACAAGACTAATATTCACATTAATCACATGAGATGTGTTGAATACACTGGGAGATAACGTAAGCAAAAGCTTGCTTGGTTTCTTTGTGAGTGGCTGCTGATGTCGTCCCTGTTGCTCATCATGGGGCCGCGTGTCACGGCTGCTCTCAGTAATCAGCCCGACGCCCGAGCTGCTTCTTTGACACCAGATATCTGCACCGAGTGCGCTCTCCTCATTTTCTCTTCCCGTGTTAAATGGAATGAGAGGAAACGCATTTCTGCGTGGTAATTAAATACTTCCTCTTCATGGCACATACAGTTTGATTTCTAATAAGATCAGTTCGCCGAAAACTTTTCCCTCACAAACACTGTCTCAGGGTTGTCAAATGTGCTAAATCACTGGAGAACTACCACAATCTAGAATGATGTCAGATAGAATATATAGATCTATATATATATATATATATATATATATATATATATATATATATATATATATTCTAATACAATAACTTGTGTTCATGGTGGAGGTTTCAATTCTTATAGGACTATAATAAATAAACAAGTGACAATACTTCATATATAACAGTGCTAGAATAATAATAATGTAGCATAGTTTTTCACTACGTTTACAAATACAAATGTAGTAGTACGCAGTACGTAAAAATAAAAAAATGGAAAATAACAGTCATCTTTAAATCCTCACGGGTGGCGTCGGCATACAGTTGGTGTTTTCATTTCCATACTTTGTCTATTGGCTCAGCTGCGGGTCGGCTCGTGTTTGGCCGTCCCTGCCGAAGCAGGGGAACGTAGCGCGGTTCCACCCGACGGAGCTTCAGTCAGCGGCGGTGGAGGCTAACGAAGCGCTAACGAAGCGCTGGCTCTAATCTGCGTAACGCCAGCAGAATAACGCTCCCATCAGGCAGGCCGTTGGTTACTGGGAGCAGACGCATGTATTGCTCGGCTCAGTTCGAGCTAACTGCTAATGGAAGATGGACAGAGCTGAAAACACACAAACCTCCTTCCACATGGCAGCTCTTACCGCTTTAGGTAAAAAAAAAAAAAAATTCCGCCAATGTCAGGAAAGCCTAATACTTCATTTCACGCTGATCCTATTAGTCGGGTTCATTTCGCTGGTGGGGTCCAGTGGTGCTTTAATGCTCTCAATTGAATAGCCAATCAGCTAATTCCCTTCGTAGAAATGTAAAGCTTCTTTCGGGTGAATACAGCAATGGCCTGTAATCTGACTAGCGAAAACGACAATGCTTGTGAAAGTAAAGTACATGTTTTTTTTTTTTTTAATTATTGGGATTTAAAATCGCTGGGCTGTCAAAGTGGTCAAAGTGTCGTCACGGCTATTACGTGATTATCCCCTTCATGCAATGCGTAATCCACATGCGTACATCCAGACGTGCGCCCGCTAGTTGTGTATTATCCCGGTTTAAGCTCCATCAAATGCGTCTCTGTGTGCGTTTCTTGTGTGTGTGTGTGTGTGTGCGTGTGTGTACACGCATGAAGCCAATCAGCAGGATTAAGTCACGATCTTCAATGACACCATCAGATGTGTCACTAGCCAATTCGTCTCCCCAGACCCGCTTCGTTGCCACCGCCCCCCTCAGAGCTTTCACGGCCTTCACCATCACTCACGTCTCCATTGATTATTTCTGTTGCACCTCCAGCAATGAATCATTTTCTTTGCTCGCTGTGTGAAACACCGACTATCTGCAGACACACTGGAGAAAAGCCGTTAGAATGGGGATGAGTAACACAATGTATGTGCGATACACAGGATATTATAGGGAATCCATGCAAGCTGAAAACTAATAGTTAAATACCTATTGTGTATCAGTAACCATATAGATGATCATGTGAAGGGTCCTTTGGTTGGAGCGTGATAGAATAAGTTGTACCAATACAATAAAAATAAAGGAAATAAAAATAAAAATAAAAGGAAATTTACATCAAAAATGATTATGTGCCGTTTTTGGCGTTCCCTGTGGAAGACGGTTCTAGTGTTTGCGAGCACCAGCTTCCCTTGAAGGCACCTCTAATTCTACTGCAGCAGGTTGTTGAGGTTTTGGTTCATTTGCACATTTGTGAAATTTAATGAAGAAAAGCTCATAAAGCTCTCGTGCTGCAGCTTTTTAGTCTTTCAGAATTACTCCATTATTTTCTTTCTACTTGCAGTAGTCAGGTGGAGCCGCACACATCTGGAAGCACAGCGAAACTCAGCACATAAGCCAAAACAAGAAGATGTACTGTCGCCTTATTTTGCAAATCTCCATGTTCTTTCTCCTTTTCCTTTCCAGGGAATCTTTGAAGAAGTGAACTCTGGCTCAGCGAGATGTCGGATATTGTTCCACCGCAGCCGCATCACACGGCGAACTGTGCGGCTGGAACAAAGCGGCAGCGGCGCATTTGCAGCAGCGGCTAATTAGGGTTCTTCTTGGGAAGGCGGGTCGCACACTGGCAGCCAGCGTGACACTCCGACTTGCAGATGGCGAGAGACTTAAGACCTTTGGTGAAGCGATGATCGAAATCCCTACGTCGCCCCCAAATGGCCTTTACGCGTTGAAGTTCAAGACATTTTTAATTAACCCGACTCTCACTTCTCTGCGTGAGCAATTGTAATGCATCTCTCCTTCACACGTCGCCTCTCCACCAGTGTGAAGAACCGCGTGAAGAGATGCATCCACGAGGTCACGCCACTCAGCCTGCCCACCCGCATGTCTGTGTGTGTGTGTGTGTGTGTGTGTGTGTGCATGCTTTTGTGCATGAATCCATACTCGAGTAGTTGATTCTTTCATCTACTCAGGTAAGTTTCCCCTAATTATTGTTTATTTTTGCAGATATAAAGTAACAATTCCCTTACAGGAAGAAACGATACACCAGAGAGTTCTCTGCACGAGGCGCATCAGGGAGAAACACACTGCGTGAGGTTAATAATAATATAATAATAATATAATACCCATATGTGCTCTGCTCTTAGAAATAATCAGCGGCATCTGACTAATGAGCTCATTAGCCGATCTTTCTGCTCCTAAATACTTGATCTTCAATATTTTGTAATCAATGGTTGGTTTGTGTGTGTCGACTTTGTTTATGTTGATGCATAAATCACGATTTATTTGCTAGCGTGGGCGTTTCCTTTTCTTTAACGGATTATAATCATTTTAATAATTGTCTTATTGAGTCAGTATGGTAACATGAGTTCTTATTAAAAACAGCACATCTCTGAAGAATGAAGGCGCGCGAAAAAAAAGGGAAGAAATAATCACCACTGACTCAGAAATGTTTTTACAAATAGAACAAATTAATGAGTGAAATTTAAAATAACTTCATAACTTCTTTCCCACCAATGTCCCTATAGTGACATTGGTGGCAGCGAAGTAGAGAAAAGCAGCGCGGTATTTGAGGCGACTTTACGAGCTCCGTCCAAAACTGAAATAGTCACGTAAAGCTTTGCCCTTCAAAGAGAAGTGTAGCGATGTAGCGCTCCATGCACATTACATAGTCAGACTCAAAACATCAAAGCACATCCAGGCCCAGAGAAACTCTCGTATCTCCCCAAAAAGCTACTTTTTTTGCTGAAACTTTGCCAGACGATTAATTACATGTGATTGCCTGGTTCTATTTTTGAAAAAGTAACGATTTAATGGGGGTTCGCCGTAGTGTTAAAACACACTTGCAGATCGAAAATCGTCACACAATCAACTAGGATTGCTGACAAAAATGTCGGTCTGTAATTATTCCTCAATCTTACTTAAAGGCAAAAAACACGTCTGTCTTCTTTACTTAAATGGATATTTCTTCCTTCTTGAGATTGGTTGAATCCTGTTTTCAGTTCTAATACTGTGATTTACCACCTTCGGTGCCACTCGCACATCACAGAGTGGGTGTGGCCAACAGACCAACACACCTCCACACTCACGTCCATGGACAGTGCGGTATCACAAGCTCCTCTTTCAAATTCCTATGAGCAAAGTTCACTGGGAACCAAATTCAGAGAGTAATTAAATGCCGGCGTCGTCCCACCACCCCCGCTGTACAGATCAGGAATTTAAGTTCAGAACCAAATAACTCAAACTCTAAGCGAGGAGGAGGCAGCACGGGGACGTACCATGAGTCGACAGGGAGATGAGAAGCCGACTCAATTACTCACAGTCAACTAACCGTAGCAATCCTACCAATCACCACTGCAGCGTGCTGCATCTTGCACGCCTCAAAAGCCCAATGTTTTCCTGCCCCGTTCAATTTATCAGAAAGACATCACTGACAAGCCCTCTGTCACATAACCGCAGAGTAACAGCAATTACAGCGCATGCAAAACGAGATGCAGAGGCTTTGCGGTCCACCCAAGCAGCGGCGGACCATTAGGAACATTTCATTATATTGAACCATGTGAATTTGAATATAGGAGTGAAATGTTCTTCTTATTCCATTCATGGGGTCAGAATCACATCCAGGCCCAGTTGCATGACGCATGTCGTTGGATTTTGAGTTAGTGGATGGCACCGGAGAAGAAAAAGGGTGTAAATGTGAACATCTAGGCCACCGGTAATGAGTTTCCAGCCACTGCAGCACCGGCTGGGCTGTGATCCATCCCCGGTGCCACATGACACCGTGTGTGTGTGTGCATGTGTGCGCACGGGAGTCTTTGCATTGGTGGCCGGACGTCTGACAGCGCCGACCACATTAACACGGAGCGTCTGGAGAAGCAGCCGCTGGGGAAGTTTAACACTCAGCTGCTTCTGTAGAGCAATGACACCGTGTGAGAAACCTCCACCCAGTTAAACACACCCACCGATACGCAGCCAATCAATCCTATCCGCCCTGCACACACACACACACAAACACACACACACACACACACGCTCACAATGCGTATGGTTGATTAGCAGTAACCTAGTTCAATAATATCCACAAAATGTAGGTCACTATAATCTGGGACCTGGCTTGTGTGTGTGTGTGTGTGTGTGTGTGTGATGAGAGTAATGGGGTTGTAGAATACCCGCCAGCCACAGCAGGTCTGCGGGCCTCCAGCTGTGACGCAGCTTGTCGGGGTCAAATGTCGTGCACACAATGTAGACCGCGAGAATATACTTGCGTACATCTGTATATACATGTCCAAACTTTTGAGTGGTACTGTGTGTCACTATGACCGTCATGTACAGTGTGTACAGGAACGCAGGGTGCGATTTGACAAAAGAAGCAGAGGGGGGGGGGGGGGGATGTTTTCTTTTTTTATTCATAGACAAGAACATGTGACTTTTAGTTTGCATAACGAGAGAGAAGAACGCAAAGGGTAGACAGGCCCTTTTTCGGGTCCGTCGATTAATCCCCATCACAACATGGTAACACTTTTAACGTTGATTTAGTTGTTTTATTATTAGGTCCTGTAAAGTAAGACAATGTGCTCAGTGCCGGCGCTCCGCACACGCACGTCATGCACTGCGCGTAGGGAACCAAATACCTGGGGGGGGGGGGCACCAAAAAATCTGGGACGTCACAGTAGGCTACTAGTATAAATAACAAATAAAATATGTCTAAAGCATGTTAATATGCAAAACCATTACAAAAGCAAAAGTAATAGGCCATCACTCACAGTAATGCTGCTCTTATTATTAAAGAGCATATTCTCCTATTCCTATTCTCTGCTACGGAAGGATACAGAAGGATACTGAACAGGTACTCGGATGTAGTGACACTAAAGATCGTTAGATTTCAAGACTTTAAGTAGGCGAGCAGTTAAGTTGCATTCATCGCTATCAAGGGGGGGGGAATCCTTGTACCCCTTCGGAGATAAAAATAATTTAGCAGAGGGGGGGATAGGAAAACCAGAGGGGGGGAAATCCCCCCATCCCGACCCACAAATCGCACCCTGCAGGAACGTACCGCGTAGGGTGAAATGTGACCCGTGATAACGGTCCTTGGCATGAGCCAATGTGAGGCAGCAGGGGGTGGAGGGACATGGGGTCAAGTGTCCCGCTCAAGGACACGTTCACACTCGGACAGCCGTGGGAATCAATCACAAAGCCTTCTTGTTAGAACGCCGGACAATCATTGATGGGCTAGTTGGAGCAACAACCAAAGTCCACCATCAATCAACGCCAGCGGCAATCGCAGGACACGAGTGATTGACATTTTGTGTCACTTCTTTTTACAAAGAATGAACCTGCTCTTCAGGTGTGCTGCGGGCTCGACAGGATCCATTAGTTTGATACGCAGAGAGTTACAACTGCCACTGGGTAGACGTCAGCACGCGCAGCCAACTGGGGATCTGCCAGATGGCCGGTGTTTACGGATAAATAAAAAAAACACTATTAGTTTATTTGAAGTTGGGGGCCAGCTGGATGCTGATTTTTCTTGGCAACAAGATGTTAAAAGAAGGAGAAATGTATTCGTCTTCACTTATGAGTAAGCCCCGGCAGGTTCAGGAGATAAAAGATGCAGAGGCTCTACCCCCCGCCCCCCTCCCAAAAAAAGTGAAACTATCTAAGTGAACTATATATGAACTATCTAAGTGAAAATCACAAAGTTCACTTTCAAAGTTTCACTCATTTTTCTGGGAGGAGGGCAGGGGGGGTAGAAAAGTCACAAAGAGGTTAATTTCCTTAATACCCCATGTCTCTGTGGTTTCAGGGTAGAACGCTCCCTCCAATCCGGAGCTGACATCATCGCCAGCACTCAATTAAGAAGTGATATCTAGGGAATTGATAAAAAAATTTAAAAAAACCTTTGATGAATAGGTGAACTTGCCGATCCCCTTGCGGTGGCCGGCGCTGGCTAAACAGTGCAGCAAAGTAGATAAAAAGGACAGTTTGTGCCCAAACTGTGATGAGTTGGAATAATGAGACGGTCCAAAAGGTCTCCCAGGCTCTCAGGGCCGGATTAAGATGAAGAAAGAGGAAACAGAGTCAGATCATTTTCTTTTTTTCTCTTCTTAATAAAACCCAAATTCATAAAGATGGAGCAGAAAAAGAATGTGTCATACATTTATACTTTATACACAAAGGCGTGATAGCGATACGTTCCTCTTGATTGGCAACAGCATCAAGAGGAACGGCCAGGCCCTGTGGAGGATGCTGGGATCAGCTCAGCGCATCACATTAAGTCAAATGTCACTTTAAGGAGGTGCAGGGCCGGGCCGTAAAAGCTCTCCATCACCCTGGCAAGAGACTCCTCCCTCGGCGGCAGCCAGGGAGGCTCCAACGCTCCACAAGGGTAAGGAGGAGCGTCTCCACCTGAGCCTAAGTCACGGCACACGGAGGGTGACGGGCGTTTAGGGTCACTTGCTCCTCCTCTCCACTCTCGCACCACAAACATGCGTGGGGTTTGCAGGCATCGTTTTTGCTAATAGCTGGGAGGAGTCACGCACGCCTCCAAAACCTGGGCCGTATCAGTTCCGGTTAGTGTTCTGATGACGTGACCGGACTGACCTGTAGGGTTACAACACGGAGCGATCTCCACTTTTTTCGACGCACACATCCAAGCATGCGTCCATTAGTCAGCGTAAAAAAAAACCCACTGGTACATGCAGGTAGCGCGTACGCACATCCACCGACGGACTGATTCAACCACGATTAAGAGGCAGAAATCCCGCTGGACTAATCCCTCCATCCAATCAATGAGCGCCGCAGTCAAACGCAGCACGTACGGTGTGGTGTGGGGATGGAGATTAATCAGATTAGGGGGAGTGTCATAGGGCCATTGCGTCTCGCGCTGAGCTTGGCCTGCAGGCACGCACCGATCCCGCGGTGGAAAACGCCTAAGTGGGTCCCGCATGCGACCTGCCAGCTCGGCAATCAAAGTGGACGCGGGAAATCTGAGGGTTTCCTCTTATTGAGTTGTTTTCAAAGGAGGAAAATAACTGATGGCACAAGAAACGCTGGTAGAATGGCTTTGTTTTTATGTTTTTATGAAATATAGATCGGGTGTCTGAACTAATCCTGATGTAGGAGTTTCTTCATTTTACCATTAAGCGAGGCAAAGCTGGTGCTGAAGTGTTTAATGAGAGCCGGATACTGCAACACTGCCAGAAAGCTGAAACTCCTGTACGGCTTTGCCATCTGATTATAATTATGGACCTCTCTGAAAATCCGGCGCTTTCCTGGGATGGCGGGCGACAACACCTGGGGAAATCACACACACACACACACACGGAAACAACAAGTCATTCGCACACTCATACTTCGTCTCCAGGGCCTGTCATTTGAACGGCGTGTACGGGGGGGGGGTTTGACTCAACCGGGCAATTACGGAGATGCGCCGGCTTCCTCTGGGGGAGGCAGGGGGAGGGACAACATTGGGTAGGAGCAGGGAGACAAGGACAGGACAGGAAGTAGTGCAGCGATGAAACGAGATATCTACTGCGAATCCTTTCCTACTGAAGCAAGCGGTAAAGGTCGACCACGGTTTTTCATGTTCGCATTAGACAGAAGTGTGAAAACGAGAGGCAGCTCTCACGTGGCTTGATGCATCTCTGCCCCCCCCCCCCGTCTCTCCTCCCCTCGCCACCTCTCGCCGCCGCGTCGTTGCCACATCATACCAGGCTGATTTCCTTTCCAGCTTGTGTGTGTCACAGACAAAGCGGGCGTCATGTTACTTGGTTTCCCGTGATGAGGGGGGAACAAAGGTCAAGTGGAGGAGGAGGTTCAGGAAAGTAGTCGAGCTGTCGATACGTTCTGCTATCAGTTAAAAGCAGACGTGAACGCCGTGTCGACATCGGCTCGGGTGACACGCCGCCGCTGCTGCTGCTTAAATCCGGTCCCGCCGCCGGAAGCGGCAGCGCGCTCAAAGGTTCCGCCTCCTTTTGTCTCGGGATGCGCCGTCTCGTATCGCCGTATCCTGCGATCTCTCCCTCTGTTTCCCCTCACGGCGCATGAACACAACATTCATCACTCCCTCACTGCACCGGCTCCCGAATCAGAGATAAGTCAAGGGAGGGGGCGGGGGGGGGGGGGGGGGGGGGAGGGGAGGTGCGGATCTCGAACCCCCTTTGAGACGCACGGAATCAATAGATTTCCCTTGTTTAGAGAAGAAGTTTGCTCCGTCTAGTTTTTCCTTTCCCCCAAACTGTCTGGATGACAAATAAATGAGAAGTTCCTGGATAGTGGAGCTCCAGGATGAATCTCTACGCAGTTATTTTAGTCTTACAGTCAATAAAGGACTGTGGGGGCACCGAGTGGCACATTGAACTCCTTCCGCGGTTCGGCTCTGACGCAATCAAAACAATGTGGAGCTGCGACATGAAGGGAGCAATCGACGGGGCTCAGATGCTTCGGCTCGTTACCCAACCATCTCCGGTTTGGGGGGCCGACCAGCGTCGACATCATCTTGCGAAAAAAGGTCAAAACGAGGTCGTTAAGGGGACACATTTCTGATTGGAAATATTGTTCTCGCAGACCAGAGGCCGCAGGCACAAGGTCACGGACGCTAATCCTCCGTTTTTCACGTGTGGCGCCGGCTGGCAGAAGAGTGCTGACTAGTAGCTCCACAGCGCCTCTGAAAAAATACACAAAATGAATGAAAAATCTGTCTCCTGCATACCTTCCAACCCTCACGGGTAAATAAATACCTAATTCCCTGTTTTCAGCTGGTCTCAGTCAACTCTAAAATAAATGATGTAAATGGAGCCCATTTAATTACGGGTGACGTTAATGACAGCATCCCACTGCTAATGATTATGGGAAAGGCTCATTAGCATAATTAGAAAGCAGACTAGCGGAGGATTAGTAACAGCACCGGTCCTCCCACACACCTATACGCTCATTATTTTCAGTGTCGTCTTCCCCGCCGCCGTAGTTGACGACCATCGCCATCGGCCGGCGCCTTCACTGTCGTCTTCGCCTCGCGCCCACGAAAGGGTTAACGTCCAGGAAAGCACAGCGGTTTCCGACCCGCCTCCGAGGCAGCAGGTAACAGAGGGGGTTGTGGGTAGGTCGACCACATGCCCCTGGGGAAGCCGGTGAGATGCCTCCATTATTCTCCAGCCTTTTTCCGAGAGCTTTCGGCAGAACACAATCCATTATAAATCTCTCAACCAGCCATTTAAAAGGGAGCTTGTCATAAATGCGTGATGAAATATTTCCTGTGAGGTAGTTGCAGCAACTTTGGGGAACTTTAGGGCTGCATCTTCAACTTTTCACCAGTCCCAGGTCTTCTTTGTATTACCGCCGTGTGACATAGTTCTGAAGACTATTATTGTCTCATTACAATGTGCCTAAGAAATGATACAGCCAGCGTATAAGGGGCTATAGCTGCCACTGTGAGTCCAAGACAGAGAGCAAATAGAGGCTCCTGGAGGGAAGGACGTCGGTGCACGCAGCTCAGCTTGTGGTCAGAAGAACGCACACTCTGCAAAGAGAAGTTTAAATCTCTCAAAGATAAAGCAGTGTTATATGACAAGTAATTTGAGGAAATGGGGCCGCAGAGGGGCCATATGGAGAAGCAGAATTAGTAAAACCACAGACTCAACGCGCTGATCCTCGTTCAGGTGTGTCCAATTATCCAAAGGGCATTTTCTCAGGAGACAGAGTTTTTCCCATTACATTTTGAAAGTACGTACCGGATTTAACATTTCACACACAGCTTGTTTTGAACGACTGAGACCTCAGAATAAACTGAGATAAGAGACCAGCAAGAAGGCGCCGCGAGGGAGCTGCATTTATTCGCCGTATTATCATAAACTCTGTCACTCCTGAGTGGTGCCGTGGTTCGGTCCGCTTTGAGGATCGTCCACTGAGGTCGGTCCCTTTGTGTGCAAAAAGCAACCATTTACATTGTTTGTGGAAGGAGGAAGTGCCCTTCCTTTACTTCCACTGGCAGCAGGCCTTCGGCTCAACCTTTTGTATTTAAGCCGCCATTGACCCTCCACAACCACGACGGAGAAGTCAGCGCTGGAAACACACTGATCTAAACCTTTTTTGGGGGATGAAACTTTGAGGATTGCCTTCTGTACTATCGTGTTATGCAAGTGCATGACAGGCACAGTCGGGAAGGAGGAGTCAGTGGACGTCACACCGATCATGTGGCGATGCTTCGACAAGAATAAAAACAGACAACATTTCTAAGACTTGGACAAGCTACTTCTGATGTTTCTGCTGTTTCTCTTGTCTTGTTCTATCTTATTAAATACTGTACGTATGGAGGGAGAGACCCGTTGTTGGGTTACATTTTGCTTTGTTGAATCATTATTGACCAACACCTGTTTGATGTAAAAACATTAAACAGTCTACAGGCGATGACCATTGGAGGACCCAAAATGACACCCGCCCCCGCACTACACCTCTGCACAGGAGCAACATCTGCTGCTAATTCTAAATAGATATAAGTACGAAGGAAATTGTGGGATGTGTGTTTCAGAGCATATCAGAGAGCAAGTGATAAAAAAAAAGAAAAATCACAATTCAAAACGCTTTGTGAAGATGTGGGACAAAATAGAAAATCAATGCTGTGAAAGTGAGTCAGAAAGAGTTCACTGAGGTGTAGAATATGTATCCACAGACACAAGAGGAGGCCAGTTCCTCAGGTCTGTGGATATTAGAAAAAAATCGAATTTGAATGTGTTCATCACGTGGTAATGGAGCGGAATGGTCACACTGGGGATCCGCGGACGAAATGATTGTGCTGTGCAGTAATGTTAAAGGAGAGTCTGCCACCCCTTTTTCTGGGATATGCCACGGTGCATTGGATAACCAGCGGGAAACGCGTGTATATATAAACTGCAATGATGCTATCAGATACCACCCTTCACACTGAAACTAAAACTAATGTGCCAAACAAATCCCAATTCCTACACACAACGCCATGATTTATTTTATAAAAGCCTCGGTTGCATCGATTCAAAAAGTGAATGAAAAAGCCCCCAAGAAATAAACAGACAGAATGTTTTTGAGCAAAGACTCGGTTTGAATATGCCGAGCGGTTCCCTGCCATTGTTTCCTTTCTGTTTGAAGACACAAAGAAGGCTGTTCCTCTGCCATCCCTGCGAGCGACTGCGTCTCCGCACTCGGCCACCTGTTCCTCTCCTTCGGATGCTCTGTTTACTTCAACGCGTCGCATCCTCCGGCGGTGCGAGTCAAAGCCATCAAATGCTAATTTCTGCCATTTCAGTGGCCACGGCAGTTAAGCAAATTGAAAACTTAACGGAACTTTGATGAACTTTTGAGGCAAATGGGTGTTTATTTTTACCCATAAAACCCCACGGGTCAAAACGGGGGGGTTTTCGAAAGCTTTGCGCGTCCTTTGGGCCAAGTCATATCGAGTCACTAACGACACTCCTAAACAATAAAAAAGAAATATGACTTACATACATGAGTCACGGTCACCGAGGAGTTTACTGCACTTCTTGGAGAAAACTCCAACACACAATAATACACATAGATGTCTGTGATGTCAGTTAACGAAAGTAATACATCCATGCAATAATATCAATTGAAATATCACATGCTTGCACTGAAGTAAAAACTACTGAGTTGTAATAGAACAAAGCAGTAACTTTATAACAGATCCCATTTCAGCGCACAAAATATAAAAACGAAACACACAAAAACACGGCATTTTACCAAACCGCAACTTCCTGCTACTGTTTCCCCCCCGACGCGCTGCCAGACGGACGCTGCACAGCGTCCCCCATCGTCCTCGGGTGATTAGACAGCGTTTACGCACAAACAGCCTTTTAGATGCGAGCGCACCTCAGCGCGTTGGCTAATGTGGTCTAAGTGCTGCACATCAGGTGACAAAGAATCAGACAATCCGGCCACTTAGTCCCGAGTCAGAGAAGGTTTGATACCAGCTCAGAGGTGGCTGATGACAACGAGACCTATTGGAGGATTAATGGTCCATTTAAGTATGAAAAAAATGTAAAGGGGGGGCTGTGATTGGGGTTACTTAAAGATGTGGTTACTTGTGGTTGATTGATATAATGGGAGGTTATTGCAGTACATTCGGAGATAGACACAAGTCGGATTCCACTAATTGAAAAACAATGTCGTCCCATAGGCTAGTGGATTAAATTTGGGAAAAACTGATGGCAACTGAGACAAGCAATGCTGCTTTCTTTCCGTTTACACACAGTGTGAAAGGTTTAATCTAATGAGGCAACGCAGTTTAAACGTATTGATTTACATGCAACGCATTTACGCCATTTTTATTAAGTAGTGTAAGTAAGTCAGTCATCCACGTTTCCTCAAATGCCAAACGCTTAAGAGCAGTGCCGGCCCGAGCCTCTTGGGGGCCCTAAGCAGAATTTTATTTGGGGGCCCCCCTCCCACCACGTACAGTCACCTTTGCTAGAAGATAATTGGCACAAATGTCACGCTATACTGTTATAGCAAAAATTATAAACCAATACAGTGAGGTTATTATACAAAACTAGGCTCTGACCCATAAGCAAACTAAGCGACTGCTTAGTTCTAAGCAGCTGCTTAGTTCGCTTATGCCTTGGGCCGGCCCTGCTTAAGAGAGAGACTCTAATTAATGCCACCCACCTTTGACTCTTGACTCACCTTTGACATTTTCATACTGAGATGGAGAGTATAACGGGGCTTCTCAATTGAGATCCATCTCAGGATTATAATATAGAAGTAGAGACTTCAAATGGTCTCTCAACATAAGCAGTGGACAAATGTTTCCTGCGCAAGAATCATGCATTAAAGGATGTGGAAAACCAGACATGAATAAGCAGTTTTTTTTACCCCTTTTTTTATAATAAGAATATAAGTTGACAGATAATGTAAGTTGCCACCATCCCCAGAACCTGAAGGGTTCCCTTTTCGTTTACTTCCTGCGTAGTCTGCACCGATGGGATTAATGTTATCAGACTAGGAACACCTTTTTTCCACATATTTAACGCCCCCCCTTAAAAAAAATCCATAAGTATACGATTAAGTTAATGGAGTTCGTTTTTTTTTTTTCCTCACACTAAATGTGTGATAAAAACATCACACTTTCCCGACGCACCCCCGTATGTGAACGTGACCAACGTATCTAAACACCGCTCGCTGCCAATTCCTGCTTGATCGGAACTTTAGGATCCAATGCGGAATTACCTCAAACTATTTATGTGGAGAAAAAACACCTATTATCATATTCAATTACACAAACCCTGGAAATGATCAGCAGTGGGAGAGTTTTTAAATAAAATGTAAAATGAAAGTAATATTAACAAAAACAACAGTAATAACATTAAGGATCTGGCTGTGGCTGTGAGCTCTACTATTTGCCCGCAGTGTCAATGTTCTCTCACGTCTCCTTTTGGCTTAAGAAGAGCAAATCAAATAATAAGGAGAAGATGCAAAAACTTAAAACAGCCTAAAAAAAGCCTGACTCATTTAGAAATACTAACTATAAATCACAAGGGGAAACAAATGGTGAGAAAACTGGAGTGGGACGCCTCTCGCGCTCAGTAATTCAGACGTGTAAATGCGACGGTCACAGCACATGATCTCGCTGCAACGAGCCCCTTCATCCGCTGATGACATGGCCTTTTTTTTCCTCTGGAACCAAACATCTATCATCACAGCGTGACGCCATCTTGCGTCAGCGGGTCGGCGGGCAGATTTCCGCTGATCTTTGGAGAGACGGGAGGTAAACAACGAGAGCGCTCATCCGGGGCCGTACTTACTGCGGGCCGCTAATCTGCTTTAAAGCCGTGTGGATTTACAGCTTCGGCATCGGGGGGGGGGGGGGGGTCCTCCCAGCTGAGGCCCACACTCAGCTTTAATTGGAATTCATCCTGACTGACACAGTCTCAGATAAACTGAACTTAACCACGGTTAACTCACTCTGCTCATTGGTCCCATTTCACGTCGAAGGCGTGCCCGTCACGTTTTCAAGCTGCAGTTAGAGTTCCTGCTTTGTACCCTTGACTGTTAGACCACAGCTGAATTGCCTCAAACAGCTTGGTTAATGGGAAGTGTAAGTGCAGGCGCTCGTGCTTTTTTTCGAAGCAGTGCAATCAGTCATGATGGCACACCGGTAACGACGCTAAGACTAGCTGGCGGCTAAAGATGGCAGCTCCATTCCAATGACAGATCTCGGGGTGAACGCGAGGGCGTGGCTTCGTGCCTCACAGCACGCTATGCTATGGATACAAATCCCTTGACACTTTTTCATTGGGAACTTTTCCATTTTTATGCTACATCAACTGCCAACACCGACTCACTTTTATTATCGTCAAGAATTGTCGGTTAAAAATCCGACATTTGTCCCGCATTCCGCTGTTGGTGTCACGTGCAAACCTGAGCTTGAGTCAGTCATTCAGTCAATTTACCGCCGACAAACTCGTAACCCAGCTACGTGGTTCGTTTGCCTAAAACCGGACTTCCTGTGAAGATTATTTTAAAAGGCAAATTAGCATGTAACGAGTTGAAAGCGGCCCGGCGCCTCGTCGTCCAGAGCCAACGCAGACGGCTGCATGGAGCGTCGCTGGTATCCGACTTTCCTCGGGAGGGAGAATGTGTTGCAGCTGCAGCACTGTTGGCATTTTGATGTCTGAGTGCAGTAAGAATACTCCTCCGCTCCCGCTGACACCGCCTATAGGAATGTGAGAAGTCGCTGAGTAGTTTAAATATGCACTTAAGGGAAGTCTGGGTGAGCCGAACAAAAGCCATGGTAAAGGATGAAATGGAGGGGAATTGCTTTTAGGGAGATGCGCCGGGTTGAATCGAAAGACATTTTTAAAGTACTGAAGTCCTTTGCTTGGATTATTCACGGGGCAGCGTTGAAAACACACAACGAAGAGCTCAAAGGGTCCCCGCTTTGTGTTTCTTGAGCACAAATCCGCAGACATCAAACTGAAAGCTGGTAGGGAGCCTTTGAAAGAGGCACCAGAAAGCCCACTGAACCCAACCAGGACCAGGCCGCGTGCTTCAGACGAGAGCGTCGCGGCTCTGCTCCGCTGCCAAAAGTCAAAAGGCTTCACACAGACTCTGCGGGGGCCATTATTCCCATCCTACTGGCCGGGATGAAAGCCTCTGGAACTCGTGATTACTCACATGCTGTTCCAAAAGCCCCCCACAAAACTTTGATATTGGCAAGATATCAATCAAAGCTAGATCCCCCCCCTTCCCTCCCTCCTCCGTTCTGTCCCACGCCAAAATGGGGACAAGACGATAATGACCCAACTGGCAGCCACTCAGCTCTCCCGCTGCAGCATCATGAGTGAAAATGAAATTGTTTTGAAAATCCTACGCCGGCCCTGGCTGGAACAGAAGGGATTATTGTGCGGATTGTACTAATGCTGCGTCCCTGCCCTGCCCCCCCCCCCCCCCCACACACTCCCACTCCAATTCTACCCATCGTACTCTCTCTCTCTCTCTCTCTGTGAGGCCTCTTCAGCCATCTCCATACAGCAATGGAGAGATAGATGGACTGAGAAATACCCAGGGAGGCTCTAAACCGTGCAAAACAAATAATTAGTAAGCGCTGCGCCCCCCCCCCCCCCTCCCCCCTTTCCCCTCAGGGTCCGGAAAGCCCAAATTATGTTGCACTCTCGCACTCTGCCCGGAAATCCGGAAATTGATCTGTTTTTATGGAATCCAGCCTGGAAGTACGTTGCCCACAGCACCACCTTACCCAATAATCCCGTCTGTGAAAGTGAATATGCCCTGCGTATCCATCATGACGTGTGCATGTGCACGCTGCATCACTTAAAGAACCATCAGTTCAATAGCTATAGTGGAAATAATGATATCCTCAAACGTTACGAAGGGTGTCGCGCGTTGAATCGTGTCTTGCGTGGCGTCTGAGCCTCGGGCACGTTCCACAGCGCGTGGCAGCCGGACTCGAATCGGCTTCCTGTTTGGTGGAGATCCTGCAGGGCCGCGCACACGTGCAGAATCGTCCTCCCTCCGTGTAACAAGCCGGGCCGGGCGGATCGTCAAAGTGGAGATAATTGACCCAGAGGGGAGCAATGTCGTTAACGCTTTAACAAGAAATTGTCAATTATCAGGGCTTTGCCTGGCCTTGCTACTACACCGCTAAAAGGCAACCGCATAATAGTGAGGGGCCAATGAGCTGTTAAAAAGTTAACTATTGTGACCAGGAAGTCGCATGAAGAAACATTTTCTGGTTCTTCTGCTCGGGATGATTGTTGTGAGTTGCTGAAGATGGGGAGGGTTTAAATTCCCTTGTTGGCATCATCCTTCGAAAAAACGTGTGTGAAAATGGGGGATGTTTTTTTTTCCCGTGGCCTAAATCTTGTTGGTCCGAAACACGCCGGCTGGTACCCTGGCATAGTTTTTAATACGTTGTGGTTTACGTTAACGCTTTCCAGGGAAAATGTTTCTTCAAGAACATACAGATGTTCTTAACAAAAAAGCCCAGCCTGGGGGACGAAGACGAGAGCCTGGTGGTCTGTAATCCTCAAACTCAACACCAGCATTACGACGCTACAGAAGTTGGGATGTAGCACGCTGGGGTTCTTCTCCGGCAAGCCCGTCGCACAAGACGTTTTGTTAATTCAAAAAAAAATGTGAACCTGAAAGTTTAGTTGTTGTTAGTTTAGTTTTGTTGTTGAACATTGAAAAATACAACATTGTATCCAAAATAAAAATAAGTGGATGAAAAATATTTTCGGGTTGAATATAGTTTTGACTCTTCAATTCTTTTTTTGAATTTTTTTTTTTCATATTTTCAGAATCAAAACTTTTATTTTCAGGTTCCAAAACTGTTTTTCGCATTTGTATCTTTTTTTTCACATTCAGACTTTTGACCCTGATGTGGCGCAAGGGGGCGGGGCGTCGACTGTGTTTTTTCAATGTTCAACAACAAAACACTTTTTTTTCGAATGAACAAAACTTTTGACCTGGATTTGGCTCCATAAAGGCGGAGAGAGAAGGCATATTTTGAAAAGCTAACCACTGTGTTGAATCCCAAAACCTACCGCGTGTCAGAGGATTCCTCTCTCAGATCAACTCGGTGAAGACCGTGCTGGACTCCAAGGGTTGAGTTGAAGGAGAACATGTTATCACTGCATCTTAGTCGTGTAAAAGAAGAAAATCAATGCTCTTCCCCTCGCTGACTCTGGCTGCAGACATCTGTTAATACGTTTGGTGCGCTCACTTCGGTTCCCAAATATCTGTTCAGCCACAGCAAATCACTAGCAGATGTATGGAGTATTCACAATGTGACACGTAGTGCGGCGGGAGCCTGCACCACGCAACACATGAAGCCAACATTAAATAGTCATGACCCAAAAGAATCCATTATAACGTGTGAATGTACAACTTGGACGGAAGACGTGTACAGCGAGCAACAGCAGCGCTGCGTATCTGAAAGCATGAAGCATGACGAGAGAGGACTGGCGTGTGCATTAAACAGTCCCCGACCCCCCTTCCCCCCCCCCCCGGTAAAACAATACAACGAGTGACTTTCTCATTTCACCAGCTGCTGTGTGTTCTGCCACACTGGCTGGGAATGGCGGGACTGGAGCGCAAAGGCCTTATTACGCCCCCAGGTCACCAATATCCCCTCGGCCTTCACAAAGCTCAGCTTATGGGATCAGATACACTGTGTAGCTCGGAGAAAAAAAAATGACCAGCCCACGCGCCTCCAGGCCCTACGGAAAATTCTCACATTTGGGCCCCTCACCTTTTCACCCCCGGCTCCTTATTTCCAATTTGTCAGGTGGAAACTGGCTACGAAAAAATAGCCGTGTTCTTCAGTGGAGCCACAGGGCTCCTTGCTGAAAATATATAACGGCGACAGGATACGTTACAAACATCTGATTGACAATGCCGCTTCCTGAGTGATAACCACGGATCTTTATTCATGGGTTGTTTAGTCCGAGATGGTTAAAAAGAGAAGACTTTCAGTGGGACGGGGAAGCCTGCCTCCACATCTGGAGGAGACGACGGACTGGGCGACTGAATACGACAAAGACGCGGTCAATTGGATTTGGAAGAAGTGTAACAAATAGCTGTGACCCCTCGCGGGTTCAACAGCGCAAGTCAATTGACTATAATTTGATCGGTGGGTGAATGGACGGCACCTGGCTGTCAGACCGAGGCCATTAAAGGTATTTATTCCTCTGGTGTGTGTCTGTGTGTGTGTAATAAGCAAGTCTACGACACGTGAGGGAATATGTTTGTGAGTCCTACGTGTGTGTTTAAGTCCATCCCATAATTGCATCCAGTGTTGGAGCACTTATTAGGCCGAGGCAGGCTGCAGTAAATAAGGCATGGAGGCGGGGAGAGGATGCAGCATCGATGTGGTTCAAAGTGTTCTGTGTGCAGCCTTTATTACCCCCCTGGACTCACCTGCAATGCATTCCGTTGGAGGGAGGGTGGGGGGGGGGGGAGAAGGGGGGCGTATGACTGGAGGCTGAGCGCATTGAAATCCCTCGTATTTATCCAGCCTCCTACCGCAAACACATGGCTCGGATCACGTGGCGGCGGACATCTGCCCGGCAGCGTGACAGTGCCACGGAGAGTTGACAGCTGGCATTGTCTGGGGCGCGATTAAGTGGGACGCGAGGCTATTGCGGGCACGCACGCGCACAGATGCAGACACGCGTACACACACGCACACCCACCCACGCACGCGCGGACCCCGCGTAACAGGATTTTGCCGAGTGGAGCTTTGCTTCTCACGGGGCTGCACACATGCGTGCGGGGCACAGGGGAGTACCAGAGTCACACGACGGGGCGGGCTGCACTCCATCCTCCCCAAACAGCCTCTGATCCGATCCCCTTGTGTTGACATCGATCCACTCACAGGCTGGATCTCCATGAAAAGCGTGTCGCGCTTCATCCGGCCGTGTGAACGAGGTGGGGAGAAAGTGGAGCCGGGGTGGCCGGCTGCCCCGGGGCCCCGTGCGTCATGTCAGCGAAGGCGTTTGAGCTCTTCACTCCAATCAAAGTGAATCCATCTCCTCCCAGAAGGAGGATGCCATTCCGCTGCGAAAAATAAAGCCTACTTCCATGTGGGAATTTAGATACAACGATATGGAACCACCGCGCGCTCTTATAAACGATGGCCCCAAGCGGTATTTTATATTTAGATTCAGTCGTGAACGTTTTCTGAGATAAAAGTTATAAACCTCAAGAAGTAAACTCATCGGAAAACTCCTCTAAAAAAAGGGGGGGAGTCCGTAAAAATGCGCCCCCCCCCCCCCCCCTCTGGTTCGCGCGCGCAGTCGGCGGGGAGAAGCGCAGGAGAGAGGAAAGTTGGAACATGACTCTTACCGGATGATCGCCGTGTCGCCCTGGCGGATGGTGATGTTGTCGGTGGCGCGCTGCATATCCACACTCCGGACGGGGAATCCTGTGGGGATGAGACACAGCAGTCTGAATAGAGACGCCTGCAATTGCCTCCAACACGATTTGCGTCCGACTTGCATCGTAAAGCACAGGCGAGCGCTTCTGGGTGCTATAGATCCAAGGGTGAAAAATAAAAAATAAAATAAAAAACAGTGTGCCCTCAGGTCCAATTCAAGGCTGCGGGGTCCCTTGGTGACTTTCAGCGCGCGAGTAGTCCACTGATGCGTAATGCTCTCTGCGTAAAGGGACGGAAGAGACACCCACTGCGATGGAGAGAGGCAGGCTCCTCTCTCCCTCCCTCTCTTTCTCTCTCTCTCTCTCTCCCTCTCTCATTATATACAGCCGTCTCGCTGTAAATCCCCCTTCATTGGTTGTCAGGACAACAGCACCACCTGAGGTCCCTTTCAGTAAGACAGGCGAGCAGGAGGACAGAGCAACTACAGAAGGAAACAATGTGTCTGTTTGTCTGGACACACAACAATGTGTCCCGGGAGAATAACCACAGGTCGATACAGTAAATAAGTAGGATATGTACATATACAGGTCATCTGGTGACCATCAAACAAACGGATGAGAGTTAATGATTTAGTGGAGCCAATTACAAAAGTTCAAGGTGCTGTTTGAACTGAACCAAGTCTATAATTTGGTTAAAATGGTTCAGAAACATGTAAATTGTTCTATTATGTCGATTTTGCATGTTTCTCCTCTACAGCCCAAACGAATCGAGTGGAAAAAGACTCAGTAGACCGTGAGCAGGCAGACGTTTATCTGTGAGCAGCTAACCCCCTCTCATCTGGACCGCCGCGATTTTTTCCAATTCAACAGAAATGTGAGAAGCGGCTGAATAGCCGTGGTCTAATGATGACTCAGTACCGTGACCCTCCTCCCCCCCCCCACACGCTTCACTCTAAACATGCCATTGTTCTGACGCACATGCAGCGTTCAGTAATCCCGTTCGGAGCATCAGCGGCCTGATTAAAACAGCGTGAGCCGGTGTTGTTGAGCTTTATTTCCAGCATCAGCACATTCTAAGCACCCGGGTCAGAGCAAACCCCAGTTTGACAGACTGTCTCGGAGACCGCACAGTTCATGAAAGAGCGTATGCACTTTAAAAGGGAACCTTTAAGGCCGGACAGAGGGCGGGCGAGGGGAAGAATACAGGAACAGCTCCCGAGGCCCACGGCTACATCTTTTGTTGGAAAGAGTGTGTGTGCGTGTCGTTCGGATGAATCTTCTTGGTGTGGCAGAAATGCAGAGCACACAGACGTCCTGTAGGCCACAAAATAAACGGAAGATGACACACACCAAACACAGGTCAAATTCTTTTGTTAGTCATTAGACACTAGAATACAAATTAAATGATGAACAGTATGCAGTTTATGGTGGATTCACTAACCGGGAAACAGAGTCCTCTCCGTCTCAAAGTGAGCGTCCCTATGTGATCCAGAGCGTAGGAGGATGACGCCAACTTGGCTTTGGGACGGGTCTTGAATAAGAGACGTAACCGTAGATTTTGAGGTTTCACAATATCTCATAACTCCTCATCTGGATTCATCGTCCCTCCATGACGCGTTTTACATACCACAGCGTGTTCAAGTCAAAGCTTTCTTGGTGGACTGAGTAGTAAATGGAAAAAGGGCCCTTCATTGATTTCAATTAACTAATGTTTCCCCCAGAGAAGAACGTTTTTTGACATTGAATGAATTAATCTCCCGCAATGCCAACCCCCTCCCGCCCAAAAAAGTACAATCCTAAAATATCAGCAGCAGTTAAAAGCCGACCTGAGAAGACACAGTACGACACATTCCTGCCGGGAGGTAAATCGGCATGGCATTGATCACGGTGACTCGTCCATGGCGCCTCCATCTTTGGTACATTACCAGCATGCATTGCAAAACAAGAGGTTCACAAAAGCAAATAAACCTTCAAGGTCAGGTTGATTCTTAGATATTTATACTCAAATCAGCTGTGATCAAAGGATACGATTTATTGCCGACCGAAACTCCTGAAATTCCTCTAATTCCTTCTAACATCCTCTAATCAGTCTGATCGCACGCGGAGGAAAAAACGACATCCGCGTGATTCGATCGACCGGTTCGTCTTGTTCGGTCTAATAGACGGCGATAATTCACCTCATTTCGCAAAGCCGACGTGGTGGACTCTGAGAAAACACATATTCAATCATCATAGTTTTCCTATGAACGTCCCACAAAGTTTCCAAGTTAATTATCGGAAAGAATGGATTTATTTCTTAAACCCCGTCCACGCTCGCGGCTCTGTGGTATTTGCTTGCGTGTACATAAATGGCCCAAACACACCTTAAGCGGAGAAAAGTTCCATCCAGAGGAGGATCTATAATGGGATTCTGAGCGTTCATCCACCTCCACATCTCACCTCCGCATGGAAACCAATGCTTCTCTGTTCTATCCTAGGATTAGAAGATCAATGAGCCAAAAGTTGTTTAAACACAAGTAGGCTGCCTCATAATGCCCCCCCTCCCTGCACACACACATACACAGGTGATACACGCTTATGATAAGAGTGTGTGCATGTGTGTGGATCAAATACACTGAAACAAGAGATAAAAAAGACCATGAGTTTTCTTCTGTTCGTAAAAAAATAAATAAAACGGTGCAGAATTTGGCCCGGCGTTCTTATCAAAAGCTCGGCGCTGGCAGCAAAATGCACAATGCGCAGGGAAAAGGATACCCGGCACATACTCAGCACTATCCCCTCCAACACACAAACACACACACACGCACGCATGCATGCGCACGCATTTGGCCTGAAGCCTCCTGCTGCCCTTCCGTCTTTCTCTTCATCAGCAGGAAATAAAGCACCGCGAAACTTTGGAACGAAGCACTTTGGTTAATGAAGAATAGATAGAAACCCTTAGATTAGCATCAGCGTGCCCTAAGAAGCCTGCTTATACTTTGGTGAGACAACACGCACAAAGCACACTTTGAAGGACACACTGAGCTGTGTGTAAGCTGGTGAGTAATTGCACTGCAGCTGCGACGTTGTTATATTTGAGCCGAGCTGCGAGCAGGTTAACATGTGAACCGTGAACGAGGCGGTTTTGAGTTGTTTGGACAATCTCACAAACGGCGACGCGTTAAAGTTTCCCATTTGTTTTGTTTTTCCATGTGCTTTGCCCAAAGCTGTCACGGTCCAGAGCCACACTTATTTACTGATATTTCACAAACTGGGATCCGCGGCGGCAAAAGCAACCACTCAGTTGGTGAGTGTGAGCATTTTCCTTCCCGTGGGAATGAGACCTTTTGGGTTTTTTTCTCGTGGTTTTAAGATGCGCCAGAGCCTCAATAATCAATCTGAGCAACAATATTTCCCTGAGGGACAGTAGCAACGTGCTGCACCCTGCAGCTGCTAACATCTTTCAGGTGTTTCCTTTCATTCCAGAGAACATATAAAAATATGCCCGAATATGATTCTCGCAGATGTTTGCGCTGCACGTTAATCATCGCTTGATGCGAAAGGTATTTGTGTATTAGTCCTCTCACTCCTGATCTCTCATAATATATTCCATGAGACAAAAGGAGGCAAGCTGCATCTACGGGTGGAGCTGGCGAAGCTCCTGCTTGCGAAAGCCGCGCCACATCTGTTCATTGGCAAAGCGTTTGACCTCCGCCTCAGCGCACCACCCGACATCTCCACAATCTTCTTGCAAACAGATTGCTCTGAGTTGCCCCCCGAGGGGCCTTCCCCCCCACCCCTCCCCCGGCCCCCCTTGATATGCAGTTCTATTAGAGAGAGGTCTGGAGAGGATTGGTTTACCTGCAGCAGTAACGTTCAAGATGAAAACCTGCAGGGCGACCAGAGGAATTCCTCGCAGAACCAGGTGCAGCCTGATAGACCGAAGGAGCTCGTGGGAGAGCGAGTCCATGCATGCACACACTCTTCACTTCAGGTTCCGCTCGTCTGTGTGTTGCTCTTTTTAATTACATTCTGTGAGCTTCAAGAGATCCAATACGGTTCCTTGGAAAGTCACGGTTTATTAATTAATGGTGCAGATCTAACTAAATTATACTTTCCTCTAGCAGGTCTGTGTATTGATCCCACAGCAGCCGGAGGCAGCGCTTTGAGTATGCAACAGATTCGTATAGCCGTTGCTTTAAAGGCGGCTGCAACACATACAAGTGGCTCAAAAACCTGCCAGAATTGAACTGATCTGACATTTTTGTTTGTATTCCGGGCGCACACCGCAATGCAAAAATTGGAACGGAATCCAAAACATGTCATAAAGGTGTGATTCTCTTCAACCTGGGAAGGCGTTACATGCTAAGGATGCAAACACAGCAAGCACTGTTATTTCCTGCCCAGCGGTTACAGCCCAGCGGCACCATTAGAAGATAAAAGGCTAAATAAAATTGCACTGAAAAGGCGGCGATTTGGCGCTAAACAGGATTTAATCCATGAGTAATTGGTTAAAATTGCCCACACAAGAGTGTCTCTGGAAGCTTAACTAAACTACACGTGTAAAAGGGCCATCAGGATGTGGATAAACCCGTGCACACACTTGCACAGACCCCACATGCTGCTCTCTCAAACAGTGGTGCGCCTCCACGTCGGATCTCTCCGCTCCCACTCAAATTTATTGCATCCTTTTTTCCCCTCCCCTCCCCTCTCGTCATTATTTTGTATGACCAGGGCGACTCCCTGGATGCGATTCGATCTCTCGGGGGTGGAGACCCCACAGGCCTATAGCAGGCTCTGCCCTTTAATCTGCATTCTCCCTCTGTTCTCCTAATTAAAAAGCCATAGACAAGAAGCCACAGTAATTGTGGGCTGTTGCCGATTTCTCACTTCGTTCCTCCCCTCTGACTCATCCCTGTTGCCTTCTTCCTTACACTTTTCTCACAGTCCCATTTTATTTCATTGCGCTGATCGTCTTCATCATTGTTCAAAGGGTAGCGGAAATGATTAAGGGAGAAGGAATTGCCCAATTCTACAAAAGTCAACAACAACCCAACTGAAAACTTAATCGCTCAATAGGTGGAGGGAGGGAAGCTCCACGGGCTTCTTTCTTGGCAGAATATTCTTATTTCTTATCTACTAATATCGATTATACTGGAATCCTACAGCTAACATCAGAGTGTATGTGTATGCTGTTTGAAGCTTTCTGCCTTAATGTGTTGACAGTACAGTTGTCTTGACTAAGAACTGAAGAACAACACCAATTTGTCACTTGTGGTCCTCGGTATTACAGTTTTTCCAACCGTTTTGGCATCAAAGCTGGCCCTTCTCTCGGCTCTAACTCTGGTAAGTCGGAAACATCCAAAGCAACATCGTAAGCCTCCAGCAGAGAAACACCCTCTTACTTTACGTGTGTTCTGCATCATCAAGAGGCAATGGATTGATAGTTTAAATACCAACTCTCTAGAATTGCTGACTCACCCTCTGAGAAAACGATCCTAGTACTTCTTCCACCACTGCTCTCACCACACAGAGCCCCTCCGAGGCTCCGGGTTTCCCCTTCCTCTGCTCTGTTTACACAACGCGTCCTAACAGTTAGAACCGTATCTCATCAAGTGATCTCTACCATCACTGAGACATCAAAAGCAGGTCCGATCCCTTTGTCGGACACCCCTGCAGTGCCAGTGTTGGCAAGGTTCGTACTGTCAGCGATTCAGATAGAAGAACTCCTGCAGGTCAGAGGTAGGGGGAATTGATTGAATTCGGAGACAATAGAGAGCTCAATTTGAATACCTGATTCCTTGTTTTTTTTACTGAAACTTTAATGTTGAGCCAAGTATTATTTATTGATCATTTGAGTGCTCATGTGAAAGCCAGTCGACCGCATGATGTGGTCCAAACTGATTTATTGTCATAGTGCTGCAGTAGATTAGCAGTTAATCAGGATCAGATTGGCTAAAGACAGATATTGAGGTCTGTTATTGAGAACAACATCTTTTCCAAGAGTGTATTTGGCCCTTTGTACCTCTCATTTTAACAGTTTCAGCATCATTCATTGAATATGCACTCAACCATGTCTTAATATTATCCAACCACCAAAATCCAGATGCAAGAAGGTCTGAGTTGATCAAAATGTTAACCTTGTCATCTCCTTCAGGTTTTTTTCTTTTTAATTGGAAATGCATTTGGACATTTTAGCCTATTTATTTCAAGATTTTAAATGCATCAGGTCTCTTTCTAGAGAATAGTGGATCAGTTCTTGTCAACGACAGGTATAGATGGACAAAAGTAAAGGACCAAGTGCAGAGCCTTGGGGGACCTCGTATGAAATGCAAGTAGCTTGAACACCGTGCTTTTCTTACCAAATAAGAATATTTGCAAATGACGTCCACTGTCATCAAATATCAGCGCCTCGTTGTTCTGGCAACGCTTGGAAGTTGCGCTTGGTGAGATCGAACAAACCTGACCGCAGTGACCAATGAACAGATTTAGATCATAGTGTTGAGTATAATTCCACCAACACAGGCTTTGGTAGAATTATCTTTTCAAACAAACCAAATCTTGTGTGTAAATATAAAGCACAGTGGTCTAGCGAGGTGCACTTTAATTGAAAAGATTAAACGTAAAAGTGCAGTAATTCCTCTGAAGTTATCCGTCTATGTCATTTCTTTTTCTTTGTGTGGCGCGAGTTTTCCATGCGAACGTTGCTTGACTTCAAAACGGACCGCAGCTTCCCTCGCCGCTGTAATAACCTCTGCAGGGAGCTGCTGCTGAGAAGCTAGATAGGAGGGATGGATAGAAGGAGAGAGGAGGTGTAGAGGAAACTGGGGAAGGTCACGAGGGAGTAGAGGTGACCTGATTCACACAGACACGCACACGCACACATTCTCACAGGAGCATCCTCACCAACCACAATCCATCACTGCATCGCTCGTCATCCCCGGAGCTGCCGTAATGACCCGGAGACGTCCGTTAAGGTAGAAGCCAGAGGTGAGTACTAACAAACGCACAACCATACTCAAACATCCGTGGGCTGCAAAGGTCCGTACCAGGTCCACCCGCGGCTAGACAGCTGGCCAAAGGGCAATTGACAGCCACGAAAATTTTTATATCGAAACAAACTTCTCCAAATGTCAAAGTGGTGATGCAACAGAGTTCAAGACTCGGCCGTCCCGTGCGGAGGGAAGGCCGATCTGCCCTGTTGCACATGCTCAAAAACGTCAGCGGCAAATGACACGCTCGAGTGCACAAGCCAGCCAGTCCTCCGTCTGGAGGGGGCTGAAAAACAGTCCCAGTGACAGGTGAACATGTGCGTCACTGGATGGACAATCAACAACAAACATGGCATTACACACCTCGCACCAGGCTGCTGGCTCGCATCAAACCGCAGCACAGCACTCATTTGTTTGGGTCCTTTGCGGGTGGAGAGCGTTCGCAGCCTTCGGTGGTTTGCAAAAAAACGAGGCTACAATTTCTACAAGGTTCGTCGGACGTGGACACAAACACACACAAACTAAACCTTCGAGTCGGCACTTTAATGTTTACGTTTTTTGTTTGTTTTCGGTACAATTTAAATTCGCTGCAGTACAGGAAGCGGGAATGTCCTCACACAATGCATGCACTGCATTTCCTGCGCTGTAAAGACTCTTACAAGTCCCTAAGCAGCGTTGATAAGATGGCAGCATAATAGTGTGTGTGTGTGTGTGTGAGAAGTGAAGGAGGGAACAGTTTTCTCGCATCCTGTGAGAGCTAAACCATCCTAATGTGGATTTACTCTCCTCAAAATGCGTCGGCTGGATTTGATCTATGAGAAAAAATGATTCCCACCATATTGATTTGTTTATGTATATCCTACTCATCACTTTCATGAGCTGCAATTCAAACTCTGCACCTTTGGTACATCTCTAAACTACTTAGAACAAAAGCTTCAGCATCTATAAAGGACATGGAAACACACCCTCACACACACACACACACACACACACACACACACACACACACACACACACACACACACACACACACACACACACACACACACACACACACACACATACACACACACCTACACGCACATACACGCACGCACAACATTTGGACCCGGATGCTTTTGTTTCTGGCTTGAGATTGATGCAATTAATGTTTCATGATTCCATCAGGGTCACTCAGACATCAAACAAACAGAGAGCTAAGACTTCTATTGACGCATTTTGGTTGCAGTTTTAGATGAGAGCGTCTGATTTGTTGGCTGATAACTTCAGCAAAAGTTCTCAATCAGATGGACTTCTCACCCTGGTCTTTACCCTTCTTAATAGTAGAATATACCCCTAATGATTCATATTTTATGTGTAGGGTCGTCCCGCATGCTGTGATGCAATGGTGCTCGATTCTAATGACGTGATTAGGAATTAGTGCTACATGACACTTTATTCCACTATTTCATCAGCCTTTTGTTAACTATGTTATAATAGGTAAAGTAAAATACAACAATATATTAAACATTAGAAAAATATTTGCCTGGCAACAAAATTGTGACGCCAGATATTCAAGAAAATGCTTGGGCCTGACTGCGTCGGACGGCCCAAGCTCTCACGCGCCCCTCGGCCCGTTGGCCGGACGGAGGGCGACGGCGAGCCGAGCTGCAGGATGCGGCGTGCGCTGCTGCTGCTGGGCACTTTGCCCACGCGGCTGGTGTACGGTGGGAGGAAGAGCAACGGTAACTACTTTAGCATTAATAATATATACTGTAAGTAGTGCTTCGATGGCCCTCGCCGGCTGCCAAACTAACAGCAATCGACTGTGCGTCACCCAGCGACTAATGCGGCAACAGAAGGAATTACAGTAACGTGCAAATGCCTTATTGATTTCACATAAAAACTCTGGCCTAATTGCACAACACCTCTTCACAGGATGGCTACAACTGGGTGATGGTAGAATGCATCGCAGGAACCGTCACACTGTTAAAAGGCGCCTCGAGGAGTCAAAGTGTCTCTGCATCATTAAGTGACACGTTCAAACATGTGTACTCAAAAAAAAAAGTGTTGTCATCTAAATTTCCTGAATGCAATGGGCGCCATAATGTCAAGGGAACAATTCTCTATCTGAACAGGCACTGCCGGTCTCCTCTATGTACATATACAGCAAATATTGCTCCAAGCTATTATCTACGATTCCTGACACTTCAAAAATCTCATTACATACGATTCAGATACAGACATTTCTTTGAAATGTTGTGCGCAGGGTTTCAATCTGTAGGAGGAAAAGGACCAACGTGCAAAGTCCAAAGAGTCGGAGATGTCGTGGGTCGTCTGTTTCCGTGGTGGACTCATTCTAAAGCTGCCAGGCTCTGATTGTTCAGCGCCGCCTGTCCGTCACACAAAGGGAAAGAAGGGCGGGTCCTCAACAAAAAAATAAATAAAGATACGAAAACCAGACAAAACCAGCAACGCCTGGAATTCGTTCACATTCCACATCACCATCAGCACGATTAGAAGAAAAAAAAAAGAGAGAGAGATCTGAAAAATGGTGCTGGGGAACATTCTGAACTGCCAGTGTTCTGCTAGCAGCCCACTCGACGAGAGCTCTCCAACTTCACAATGCAAATAATGAACCACCGGATGAATATTCCATAGCAATTTATTCATCCGTGTAAGAGATTTAGTGAATTCAGAGAGAATATTAAATTCCCATAGAATATAATCACACCATTTAGGAGGACATTTCAAGAATGGATGTTCGGCCTCGATGCTCCAGGGGTCAATATTTGCTTTATTTATTAACTGTTCCAGTCTCCCGGGACTAAGTCTTGTGTAGGCGTCATGAGAAAGAGAGTATTAAACGCTGCACAGCCTGGGTTATTATCTCAGCGTGGTGGAATATATATAGATTTATTTTTCTTATTTTGTGAGGAACAAGCTCTGAAACTGCTGCTGACAAAGCAGTCTCGGAAAATGAACTAATTTCATATTGATCCTGTTTTAAACCACGTCCTCTGTCTTTAATTGTTTTAAATATGCTTTGGCTTTCAAAGAGACAAAGCTTAAGCAATAGACGAACAAGCAAACTGTCAACTTTATTCAAACACAAAAGTATTGTTGGACGTTAAAAGACATCAACTGTCAGCATTGATATGAAACACAATAACTGAATCTATTTTCCCATCAGGGACACTTAATCATCTTCATTACCCAGTGGAGGCGTAATGTCTCGAAAAGCAGATTATCAGTTATGAAAAGAAGGATTTTCTAAAGAGCAACACGGAACTTTCGAGTTCTCAATTCAAAAAGTCGAGATACGAAAAACAACAAATGATCCATCGATGCAACCGCAAAGAGGTTTAACTTAAAGATGACGATCTAAATGAAGCAATAATATCAAGACGGTCAAATATAAGTCACGCTGTGCTGCTCAGCTGTCCAATGGGCCGATGATGCACCGCGATTCAAAACACTCTTGGATTAGTTCACTGAATGTAAATCCAACATCAGAGCTTTGAATCTACTCGGAGCAAAAGAGGCCTAATGCCCCTAAAAACTGACAAATCCACTTCCTCTCAAACCAAATGAACACAACAGCCAAGTTTAAGATGGCCAAAATGATTATATATATATATATATATATATTTTTCAGTTTTCACCCCTTCTTCATTAAACAGGTTTGAATGAAAAAAGGGAGCTAAATTCTTAAATATTCCAACTCCATACGGATGAATCAAAGAAGCTTCATGGTAATTTAATGAATGGTTTATGTCGTCCTTTGTCCCACGTCGTCCTTTTTGGATTCGGCCAACATGCCACTCATGTTTAATTCTCTTTGTTGCAGTCTCTCACAACTACTCTGCAGAACAAAGGCACTTTGCTGGTCCAAAAATAATATCAGTGAAATTTAATGTGCGGCTCCCCGAGCAGTTGTGATGTCTACACAAAGCTCAACCTTCCTGCAGCATAACAGATATTTCAAAACCGCTCTACTGACTCAAAAGTTATGGATAGTTTTAGTTTTTGAACAAAAAAAAAGTAAAGCACTTTCAGTTTGGAATAAAAGCAGCTTTGCAAACACTGATTGAAGTGTGTTGTTTCATTCATACCAATTACAGGTGTTATTGACGTTGAACGCGTCCCGCCATGCACAGCACGCAGCAAACTTTCATTCCCTGCTTTGGATTTCTCTGAATACACCTTTTGTGATTTTTTTTCTTTTTGGCAACATTGTACTTTGCAATGTTTGGTCGTCAAGACTTTCAGGCAATCACTGTCTGGCACAGTGCGAACACAACAACGCGCCGCAATCACACGCGTTTGATTACGGACCGCTGGGCGCGGAACAGAACAGAAAAGAGCTCTTGCTTGTCACTCCGTTGTGTTTGATCCCCCATCACCCCATCGCCGGCCATTACCCTAAGTGCTCGTCCTGCTGGATGGAGAGATCCGTCGTCCCACAGAGCCGAGTTTCACAAGCCCGTGATGACGGCTGCCTCCACTTAATTCTGCTGAAGACCACTGACGTGAATGGAATACATTCTGAGCATTCCGCTAAGCCCTAAAAACTGAATGGCGTCGCAAACCGCCAGTTTAAGCCCAGTTGCCCAATGATGCAAGTTGCCCACGAGAGTTGCGATCGCAGACCTCCGGCTGTGTGGATCGTACATGTGGCAGCAGGGTCTATGCCTAATAGATAGGTATGTTTCTGCGGATGATTTCCTTCCCGCCAGCGCTCGACAACCGTGCTATCGGTGCCTGATTGCAGGAGATTACAGGTGACTACAGGCGATATGTTTTCTTTTTCGGCGTCCGACTACAATGGTTTACTCAAAGAAAACAAGTGCGCTCTCGTTTTTCTCGCCGTCATCACGGTTCTCAGTTCTCAAACCTTGCAGTTCGACTCCCCTCGTGTGCAGTCACAAGTGTGTACGTTGAGTACGTATAGCTCTTCAAATCCATCATATCGGGAGCAGAAATGTGGTTGCCTTTCGTCCATTGTGGTTCTTCGAATACTGACTATATTTTTGTTTGATATTTGTGAAAAGAAGCTTGGAAGCAGAAGAACACGGCCGTCTCTCAATCAGAGGATCGTCAGTTCGACGCCCGGTGTGCCCCTAAAGACGCTTAACTCCAAACAAAATAATCTACATTCCGTGATCTAGATGTAAAAGGTGAAATCTGAATACGACGAGTGAAACAGTGACAGCGAGTGAGAGGTCGTCGGTCCTGTTCGTGTCAGTGCAGTTATGAAGGGAAGCGACGGATCCAGGCCATATGTTCCAGCACTCTGTGTGCTGAAAGATTAATTCGCCGCTGCAGCTGGTCCTACCACGAATCTGAGTAGCAATTCGGTCAAGGTCTTCCCTCCCTAAAAATCACTCCAACTGCTCCGCGAAAGAGATTTCTGGCAGTGCCGCTAGCCGACCGTTGAATGACGACAACCGTTGCACCGAACCAGACCGGCTCGCGGACAGAGCCGAGTAATTGATCCAAAATACGATATCATCTGCCTGTTCTTTGGGGAAACAGAGAATGAATGAATGCAATTATTTCTAAAAGCCCTGAGTTTACGGTGGAAAAATAAATGAGGAATGAGTAACACAGGAACGGTGTTGCTCAAATATATCTAGTTAAATGTGCTACTCAGAGCCGCTCAGCACACGTTTGATCTACCGAGGTGCAGCGTTGGTTGCACGGCCGACACAAGCAATGGATGCAAATAAATAACCAATGTGCCGGAGTGCGTTGCATGCACACCGCTCCCAACACGGGAGTTGTATAATTGATGGAATTGTCTTGAATTCCGTCCCATTGCAATGAACGTCGGAATTTATTTATCGTCGGGGCGGAATATGAAAGATGAAAGTGGTCCTGAGCGGCTCGGTCGATCTGATTCCCAGCTCATCCCTCATGTGCATCGAGATCCAAACACATGCAGGCACTTTGGCCACGTAATGTAGAACTTTCAGGTTGGGAAGTTGACACGATCAGCTGATTTGTAGAGTCCATTACAAAGGTACAGGGAGTGGTTGGCATGTTACGGCAGTCATAAAGTACCAGAGCCATTTGTGCCGTTGTGTTGTTGTGAAAGAGGGAAAAAAAGGAGAGAAACTAACCCAGGATTATAACCCAAGCCAATATTTCAACCTTTCCAGATATTTTCCATGAACAGGAAACAAGTTTGGCTTTGTGTACATTTGTGTGTATGCCGTTACCCGTGTATGAACATGGCTGCTTTAATCTACTCAGCAAAGCACAACAAATGCTCTGAAGCTCCAGCTCACGATGCACAGGGAAAGATCTTTAAAGAGTTTAGATAGTTATCTTTTTAATGATGTTACCGTTGGCATGACTGCGATTCATTTTGGGGTTTGCAGCCAACATACGGTTGGGAGAACAGTTGGAAAGCTCCTGTTTTACTCACAAAGCCTGTCATGTCTTCCAATCACACTTTTCTCCTCTTTATCTGCCAAGTTCCAATTGCTGGCTTCTATGAGAGTAAACTCATAATCAGCCCATTAGGGGAGGGGGGGGGGGGGGGGGGGGGGCTGCATTCATACATTCAGGGGATCATTCTGATTTCAAATGGGTTCATCGTCCATGGAATTGCATGTGAGGGGAATTTGCGCTCTGATTGTGTTTCCCTGAGCGGAAGCGGTGACATGTGGAGTTAGAGTCAGAGCGTGGCGGTCTGTGAGGTAAGAGGGGGGGGCGTACACATACACATTAGAGCACCACATGCACCACATGCTATTATGTCCACATAATAGCATGTGGGGGAGAGAGGAAGTTGGGGTGAAAGCAGGCGTGCCGCCTTGCTTACAAACCAAATCTATGCTCCCCCACAGCGAGGCGCACCGTGAGCGCTGGACACGTCAGGTCAGAGTGATTGGACTGCTGAAAGGACAATTCATGCTTCCAGCCACCCGTAAACATCACACGGGCCAAACTGACTCCGGCATGCAAAGTCCACACGTTTGCCTAATCCCACACCGCCCTCTCATTCTGCACCCGAGGCTCTTTGCCCGGCTCTTTAAACATTCACCCTCTCCGAAAAACCGCATCAAGCCAGGGCTTAGCCACGTCCCTCGACGACGCTCTCTGCATTACAAAGTGGTCGGTTGGGCTGCGATGTAAAGAGGAAGAGAGAGACAGAGAGATAGAGAGGTAGAAGACATAGAAGAGATGGAGGATATAAAATGATAGAGAGCCTCGGGAATTCTCCACACAAAAGATGCCTGATTCTTCCACACATGCAGCCATAGCTACAGTATATATGCACACACAAACACACATTAGTGACATTTTTAAAGTCCGCATTAACACACACGCACACAGGCTCCGCCTCCTCGCTGGATGAACCTGACCTGACCAACACAATCCAACAGGCAGAAAAGTCACGGCGCAGAGAGCAGCACGTCAACCTCCCTCTCCTGCTGGCAATTCAAACAGAGACAGACACGCACACACACACACACACACACACACACACACACACTCACACTCACACATAAACCAACACACTCCAAGGGAGGGCACATATTCGGGAGGAATAACAATTGCTCAGAGAACTCAATGTCCTCATAATGTCAAAGAGTCAAATACAGACCGGAAACCCTTTCACTCCCAAAAGGTGATGAGGGGAACAACGCCTGTGTGTGTGTGTGTGTGTGTGTGTGTGTGTGTGTGTGTGTGTATTCAGCGCCTTTTCTGACGGTGCATCACCATGCTCCTGTGTCTTCTCGTGTGTCGCCTCGAAGGCAGGTTTAGAGGAAGCGTTGGCGCAGCGTTACATTACTGCGACGGCTCGATTGTTGTTATTGTTCAAATAAAGCGAGTTTCTCTTCGAATGCTTTGAAAGAAGCCTTTCGCATTTCTTCGTCAGACATCAATACGCAGTGTTGTAATTACTTTGCTACTGAACTCAACATTGAAAACCGTCTCCACGAGAAGGATGAGAGAATTGATGATTATGTAACTTGCTTATAATGAACCATAGGTTAGTCCTGGGTATTATAAACTACGTCTGACAGGACAGGGCCAAAGAACCAATAACAGGATATTGTTATTGGAAAAACATGATTACAAAAAATATTGAAAAAGATAAAGAAAGTAATTGCAGAGGAAAGCAGTGGCAGGCGACTCAACTCCCGGTAAACAAAATAGATCAGCACAAACCGAGCCATTGAACACAAAAAGGAAAAAGAGAACAAACAAACAATCACTCAGAACGTCGGCGAGTCATCACACATCAGCAGCGGGAGGCGTTCGGGCTCCGCTGTCGCTTGTGCCTCTTGTTCCATCCCTCTTTGTCAGAGGAATTATTGCCGGAAAATATTTGTACAACCGTCAAAAAGCCGCCGGCGAACCGACAGACCCGTTTGGTCCGCGGGCTTCTTCCCGCGCGCACACACACACACACACACACACACACACAGCCCATACACGTACACCAACTACGCAAACAGGTACGAGCCTCCTAGTAGATAATTACTGCAAAGGCAAAAAATAAAAAATAATTGTCCAGTCAGTGTACAATGTAGTAGCGGAAGGATCAGCAACAGATCGGGGAATCGCTTCGGTTGCGTCGATGTGCAACGATCCAAGAACGTCACCTCGCCGACGGCGATGTCAGAAAGGTGTGTTAAAGTCCAGCACCTTCCAGACCATCGTTGGTGCTGACTCAGAAAACAGAGAACAAATAGTCGTTTTTTCCAAATGCTTCTGCGTGGCTGAAGGGGCATCAACTAAATTGCTCATTCGACGTCTTCACTGTCACAAGCAAACATCTCATGACATGCCAGAAAGAACACAACATAGTCAGGAGACTTTGGAAAAGACTGTCACGTCTTTCTGCTTTCTTGGCGGCACGCTGTGTTCAGTAATGAGAAACAGAGGCGTGAGCGCAGTGTGGGGGGGGCAGCGACGGCCGCCGCGTCGTGAACCCCACCTGCGAGGCCCATAAAGGAAATGCTTTTAAGTCGGATTATTTCCCTGATGCTTGTTTGGCGCAACAGGGAAATAACATGAAACCTAATTGAGTACTTGACCGCTCCCTTGGACCCTTGGTCCAGGAATACCCCCTCCACCCCCCCTCGGTGTAAGCGCGCATCCTCAAGGTCTCCTTCCGGCTCTTTAGTATCACAGTCTCTTTGATTCATCATTCAACCGCCGCTTTTGAAATGAAGTCACGCCGCGTTTGAAGGCGCTACAGTCGATTAGAAAAGCCATCGGCCTTACGGGCCTCCGAGGGAGCGATGGGGGTGGGGGGGCACAGGTGGAAGTGAGGGGGGAGATCGAAAAAACGGCTTAAGTGATAAAACTGGATGGAAAACGTCAGTGAGGCGCAGCGGAGCAAGAAGGATGAGGGGGGGGATGAAGAACGATAGCAGGAGAAGGGAAGTGAGGGAAAGTGAGCCACGGACAGAGAGGGCAAGTAGACAACAATAACAAAACAGTGGGGGGGAAGGAGGGAGATGGAGAGAAGATGATACAGTAACCATGGAGGGGCAGATAGCCAAAGAGGGGAGGAACAAGGGGGGGGAGCGCGATGCGTTGTGACACCAGCTAACCCTCTGGATCCAATCCCACCCCATCACTCAGAGAGAGGAGAGTGCTGTTCTTTGATCCTGAACACTTTGAACATTGTGTCAGCCTTGTACATTTACACCAATGAAGAAGAACGTTGGGGAGAGGGGAGGGGGGGGGTCTTGCTTGTAAGCCACTCGACGAAACACTCCTGTTTTACACTTTCGATCTGACGCACACGAGGTACGGGAGGCCAAATGGGAGGAGAGAGGTGCTAAAAGCAGGAGGCAGAACGGGGAAGATGGAGAAAGAAAAGAGAAGAGAAGAATAAGGGATGCTTAAACAACTAAAGTTAATTCTTTGTTTACTGCTCTGGAGCGACATGACGTGGAATACAAATCAGGGGTGTGCAGCGCGTTCAGTGTCATTTAGAAGGCAGCTGTAAAATGGACTTTCTTATCCTGCAGTAACTTGAGTTTTAATGCAAAAATACTGAAAGATGAAGCCAAGAAGCTGAGCAAGTGGGGAAACATTAATAATCAAATTGACAAAAATTCTGAATGAAATCAGACTGAACAAACCTTTTTTTCTATTAAAATTCCATAATTTCCATAAGATCTGTCATTTCAAACAGTGGAACCATTTAATCCACTGGTTCCTGCTCCCACACTGCGATTTACCATCTCTCTCACAAAGTCACCATGGTTCCTTAGTGACACTTCATCAATATATGTGGTTGTGTTTAAATGTCTGCTGAATAAATATTGACTTGGATTTCATTGCATTTGATGGCATAGGTTGATTCTATTGATCCACAAAAATGACAATAGTTGAAATAGTGTTTAAAATGAGCTGTCAGCAACCTCATGAAAACAAATCAGCACCCTGTCATCCGAAACGAATGCCAACACGAAGGGTTCTTGTGTGCGCATCCGACCGTGAGAGAATCGGCAATGCCTTCCCTGAGAGCACAGCGGACCGCTGTAACTAACTGATGCCTCATCTCATGCCTCACGAGAAAGACTGTCAGACAACTGCAGCTTGTTTGAAAAAGCCGCTGCGATGGTTCCGACGCACTGAGCACTGCTGTCCTGCAAACGTCCCTGCGCGCTTTGCCGTATTTCATTTTTCCAATGTTGCTGCTGGTTTTCTGAGTCACTCAGCCATCTCAGGGAAACATACGCGTTGGATCTCTTTGAAGTATATGAACCCAGCAGGGCGCCTTGGACTTTGGGGAATCGGTCAGCTGGCCCCAGCCGTTGAAAGCGAAAGCGCCATTTTTCTGCACCCAGGTTCGACCGCCTGCAAGATGGATGTGTGGAAGATGGATGGAATGATGGCTTCCACAACAGGAATGTCATGGCCCACAAGGTGGTAATGTGGGTAAAGTTAGTAGGCCTGTATGGTATAATTAATTTTTAATTTAGCCTCCCATGTAGAAGATCAATCCTGCACAATTCATCAGGCAGGCTTCTATCTGTATCCAAATGTGCACCGAACTGCCAGAAAGTCTGTATAACAGGTTCCTTAAATGACACATCGAACGGTGCTAATTAATACATTGACACACTTAATACTATCCATATAAATATTGACAGGATTCCTATTAATTTCACGTTGCAGTTCAGGCTGAAAAGGGTTTATTACACACCCACTCAAGCCTGCAAGTCTAATTATATTACACAGGCATTCATGTGTACACAATGTCAAATCACTGCAGTGAAGACCATGCAAAGACCTGACAGTGTGTCTTTTTTCAGATGTGGAGGTTCACAAGCCGCACAAATGAGTGCATGAGCCTCAACGTCACAGAACACAGACACACAACTCAACCATTCCAAAAACACCCTGTAGTTTTAAAAAAGCAGGTAACTGCAACGCTTCATGGATCAACAGAGCTCGCTTTCGGTTGTCTTTTGCTGTTATTATCCACTCGCAGCACACAAACAAGCCAGAACCAGGTCACAACCAGGTCACAGCCAGTACCATAATATTGATATTTGTTCAACAGTAACACGTAAACTGATTGTTACACATTATTGCACTTACAAGGGTTCCCTGTTACCCCCACAAACATATATTCTACAAATAGACCAAGTAGTTCAAGAGTTATTGCACAAGCTTGCAATGATGGGCGTGTCATTTTCAGAGCAGAGGCCAAAAAACGAGGCCATAGTGTTAAAACAAGCCGTAACAAAAAGGTAAACTCCGAGGTAGAAAGAAGGGGTATCTAGCGGTTCAGCGGTTCAGCGGTAAGCAGTGCTGTCACCAGTCTACATGTGTATGAAACACTGAAGTTTGTGTGGGGGGCTGCGGCGTAACCCAAGCAGTCGGACAAAGCCGCAGTGTGCAGAGCGTGCATGTAAAGCACAGCCTGATTGTTTTTCTTTGCAAGGCCACGTTGTGAAGGCAGATGCACGGTCAATGGGCACAGTTGTTCCCACAACATCTGTCTCTTTAGACAAGAAAGAGAGACAGAGAGAAAGGTATAGGTACAACAAGTTGGCCTCTTTCCTCTGAGGTTCATAGAGGCCAATTATTTGTTAGCGTTTGTGCATATTGATTACCACGTTCTTTTAATATACATATAGAAGCAGCAATGCATTTTGTAAATGGCAAGCTTCCTGCAGTTCAGGAAAGGAAAGCCAATGCATTCCAATTTTCCGCCTACCTAATGGTCATCGGGGAGCGACGCCTCCGATTGAAAGCTTGATTAGTTGCTGCGAGTATGACTATACTTTATGAGCATGTGGTCTTAATTGCTAGTTTCAAGTGTTATTCATCACAGCATGATGCATTTACTGGGAAATAGACAATAAAGCTTTTGAGGTCGCTAGCGTAGCAGATCTGTAGATGGCGTCTCCACGTCACTCTTCTGCTGTCCAACTATGATCTCTTTCGTTCACTGGTTCAACGACACGTAGATGCCGAAGGACAAAGCGCCAATTCCCCAAAATAACATGGGTGAGGTCACAATCACTGCGTCCACTTCCAGAGATAAAACAGGCCCTTCCTCTGCTCGACAGATTGTTTGAAAGCCGTCCTCTCTCTGAGGGGTCTGGCATGCAGCTACGCCGCTTGGCGGTCCCATATTTACGACCCTGTTGACATGGCTGCAGGGGTCAACCAAACAGCACGTAGGCAGAAATAGATAACGGGTGCAGAAAGCATCTCTGTAAAATAGAGTAACTGGATATTTGGAGACACTGCGATGGGGAAGAAGGGTCGGAGTCTTGAGTGTTGGAATTATAATTGCATTATGTCCCGTTAGTATGTCACGGTTCATTACAGGTGAGGAAACATCTGCTTGCCAACAACACTTTACAGTCAGTTAACTGCTACAAGGTCACGACTTGGTAGTAGACGAACACAGCAATCTGGCCCAGTTCGTACAAGTGCACCGACTATTTGAGGAAGAAGTTTCTAGGTACTGTGAAGGTATCGCACCAAAACCGCAATGACATATTTAGAGAGGATGTTGCAAGAATTGTCTTGAACCTAGATGAAATAAAGTAAGATAAGATAAAGTAAAATAAGAATCGTAGTTCTCTTCCATCAAGATACGAAAGGCGCACAACAACAAGGGAGTATACCGCAAAACATTACATCAAAGTCCTTCGGGCTGAGTTCAGTGGAAGGATTTATTCAAGGTCTGCTCAGAAGGCTGCTGCTGTTACCGAACTTTTCGTCATCCTCCAAAAAAAAAAGAAGAAAGCATTGCCTTCTCATCTCCAACGTTTGAATGACACACAGGGAATATAATCATTCTTATCCTTCCTTTTCGTTTCCAATTTCAGACACAGCTAAATGAAAACCCCCCTAACTATGTACATCCCGGTGCAAATTAGCCTAGCAGGATGATTCGATTTTCAATGACAGTGAAATGATGGTTTGTTTGCTCATTCGGCTGCGTCGGAGCCTCCCTGCTGGATCGGGTATGCACAGGCTGTTGTGCAGCAAGCGCCTGCTAGCATCAATCATTCTTTGGCCTCGTCGGAAAAGCTCTGGCCCATCCCTATGCCGCTGTGTCCATGGCCACTGTGTCCCAACGGGAAGGAGGGGGGGGGGGTTTGGCACACTGCCGATCCGCAGATGTTTTCTCTGCTTGTGCCGATGTTATGACACCATGTCTGTGTGAGAGGGTGCGTCTTTCCTGAGACAGAGATCGGCAGACTCTGTGACACGGGGGTGAGAGAGAGACTATCTCTATCCCACACCCTCCCTCTCTCCAACACACACACACACACACACACACATTATCAGCAATATAAGCCCATCTGTTGAGCTGTCTGCCAACAGACTCGTGAGGCCTCTTTTAACACCGCGTTCGCGAACTGCCAGACGAAGACACGCCACACGGCCGCGGCGTCGAGCGGCTCCAACATTTTTTCGTCACTGCTGTGAACGAGGTCTGACGAGGGATCGGCCCCCTGACACGGTTCAATAAGTGTGACCAGCTGCTTCGCTGGAGAGGTGGGGTCAAAATCACAGGCTCGCACATTGGCCCTGAATGTTAATTACTTCACTGGCGGGAAGCCGCTAACTAGCTGCGATCGCCACTCCCGATCAACACCTACCGGACGCCGCAGAGAGGTGGCGATGGCAAAAGAGCTGCAGGGAGACGGAGGAGGGAAAACGATCCGAGACGAGATGGAAGAGAAAGAGCCTACAAGCGGGAGAACACAAAGGAAGAGGAGCACGGAGGAGCTTCGTCCTCCGGGCACCGAAGAAAGTGCAGCGTGAGGGAAAAGCAAAGGAAGAGGAAAGCTTGAACTCCGAAACTCCCTCGGCTCAACACACAATTACGCATAGATTCAAACACTACCCCCATGTATTTTCACTGTGCTATTCGTAACTTGGCACCAGTACATCTTTGCCACTGGTGGTCTTTGAGCAGATATGGTTTTGTGGTAATGACGTTCCTCGAGGGAAATCCTTTCGGAACGACTCTCACTCTCATCAACTACAAGCCCCTCTATTTCGTTCTCTTCTTTTGCAAGAGGAATAAAGAAGACCAAGAGGCGCTGCAGGCCCTCTTACCTATCAAGGGGATTGTCTTCTTCTTCTTCTTTGGAAAGGCATTTTCTGACTACACCATTCAAAGTCATACGTCTATCAGATCTTGATCCCACACAACTCTGCCAAAAGGTATTCAGTTATTGTTCTGCAACATCCGGGTGCTTAGCAGCTACTGAGCTGGTTCCTCAAAAAAATAAAACCTTTGGATGAATATTGTCTCACTCCATCACGTGACCGGCCGCCGGCTCTTCACATCAGACTCTGCAGTGAAGACCGTTCCAGCAACGCCGAGGAGGAAGCGGCCTCTTTTTTCATGTCAGTGGGTGTAAATCTGTTATTTTCATTCTGACAACGCAGAAAGTTTCCCCCTGAGAGCAGAACCTTCAGCAGAACTGCTGAGCTCACACTTATTCACACACACTTTATTGTTCATAGCTTCGGAAGAATCTCACACTCAGACCAATACTTCGACTCCACTGGGAATGAGCTTTATTTGCCAGAGCTCCAAGAAATTAGAAGATTATCACATCGCGACTCTCGTCCGTCCGGAAAACATGAAGCTGTTGCCGGGAGACGGTTAACTTAGCTTAACATCAAGCAGCCAGGGAAGTTGGAAAAGGTAGAAGAGCTCGGAAAAATGACGGGAAAGAGAAACAGTCTTGTTTCTTTTCTGATGCCACATACGAAACAGGACTCAAGCTGGAGCGATCTCGATTCAGCGGCTTGTTGCGACGGGCGACAGCAGCCGGCGCTGTCGGGGGAGGGACGACGAGCCAACGCCTCCTCTCTCCCCCGGCAGCTTGGTCAGCGGCCCGACGCTTCAAACCGCCACGCTGTTGGCAACGCTCGAGGTGTTGGTTTTGGACGTGTTGGGTTTCAGGCTCTCTTTCACGCGGTAAAGCATTTCATCAAAATAAACTTCCAATGGCGTCACTTAGTTTTAAGCTTTATTTAGGCAAACAAAATACTTACACTAACGATTGTGGTTGGCTTGAATAAGTAATGTAAAATAGATCGCTAAATAACTGTTTCTTTTTTTAAATAAATCCCACAGGTTTTGCCCTGCGTTACATCACCTCCACCCATAAGCCCACCCACACGACGCCTGTTGCTATGACGATCTAATAATACGGCGGGTTGTCACAAACACTGGGGAGCACTGGCCAGGCCCCAGTGTTTGAAGAGTCATCCGTTTGCTGTCAGTACACACTGTTATGTGTTATATGAAAAGCCTCACGCAGATAAAACACTGGGTTTTAGTGCTGATAATTAATTCAGCCCACACAGTGACCTCCATCCTGGACTCTACCAGCCTTGTGATTACTGCTGAATTCATCTTTTTGAAATGGAAATAAGTAAATTACGTCCATTTCATGTCCCGTGCGATATAAGCAATTATGCCGTCAAATCTTAAAACAGGAGGAATCCATATGTAGCTTCCTATCACTTGATAAATGTAAGTGCATTAAGCATTAATTTATCATCTTTATCATCTCCACCTTTCAAAGACACCCGGTTTGGCCTAATCGTCCGGTTACAGTGATTTCTGTCGTGTCACTTAGAGCTGTAATTTAATGTCGATGTAAACACCCTTTAGAGGTGGGGGGCGGGGGCAGATTTTAGTGGAGACCGAGTGGCACTTCCTTCCTTCCACCTCCTTCTCTTGTGCAAATACTCCTCTTTAATTCAAGAAGAAACAAACCCGCAACTCGTTATTTGGATGCTCGCGTGGAAAAGTCGTCGACATGTGCCTTATTTTACTGTGACACTGCAAAGCAGTTACTAGCAGTAACACCGACAACTTCTTCTCCGCGCAAAGATCAGGGCACATGGATACAAGAAGACCAAAAGACACGTCCACCCGAGCACAGTCGTTGATCTGCGTGAGTACACGACCTCTATTGGCACAGCGGGCAGAACACGGGCACGAGGACGCGAGCGATTTGCCATTCAGCTCATTTCATTGCGATTTAATTCCATCCTCATATGTGCATTAGAGGTGATGAACTGGTGAGCACATGTGTTACGGTAAATCAATGGTTTTGAAAGTGACCTTTGTACCTGCCTGCTGGCCATGGATGTAGATTTGAACCCCAGAGCCTGGAAATAACACGTTAGAAATGATATAAAAAGCAGCAATTCCTCCAATTTCTGAAGACAGAAGCAGCAAATACTTTTGACACTTGTTTGATCAAATGAATAAAATGATTAAAAACAAAATAGTTTCAGATTCAGTCTGTAATTAATTCTAATGTGTCGTAACAGAACTCGGCACACTTCAACACACAATATATACAAACCGCCTCTGTGGGACATTTCTTCCTCCTTTTTTATATTTAGAAAATAAATGTTGTCGTTCCTGTTATTTTTAACTTAGCCTATGTAGGGCGGCTTTTGTTTTGCTCTTCACACTTGGTAATAATGAACAGATGATCAAGACGGCGGGTGTACATGCACTATATCATGTTCCTGCCATACACACACACACACAGAACCACTGTACAATGCACAATGTAACCTTACATCACCATGGGATCTTCTATTCATAGTAAAGCTGGGTTGGGCTGAGACCCAATGGAAGGGAACAAAGAGACGTCTGAATGCCGCTCGTGGGGACACGGCTCATCTCGCGTGGATGCTTCCGGGGTGCAGCTGAAGGGGATTTAACTTCACTGGTTACAGAGAAAAGAGGAAAATCCAGTGGTTCCAGGTGGGCGGGATTCTCATTCGTAACACAGGATGCAAAAGACTCTCGTCTTCCACCTTCACATCGGACCTTTTATACCTCTCCGACCATTTCTTCTAAACTACTACAGCTGAAGATGCCTTTCCTGTATGAAGGTGCAGGACAGTAAGAACGGCGGATCTGAAGGCACATTTGAGGGCCTGGGCCCTCGGAGCTGCGCCGGCTTGGTTATTCTAATCAACCCTTTTGCCACCACGTTAATATTACATTCAAGCTAGAATGGTTTCTAGACTTAAACACGTTGTGATCGCTTTGTTTCAGATTGTATGGTTCACCAGCGGAGTGGATGAAGGGCACCTCTTCAAGTCACCCAGCATGCATCGGTGGGCTCAGATTTAGTGAGAACACACAGAAAAATAATTACTGCAGGTCTTTCTGTACAAAGAAAGAAGCTAAAGACCGGCTAAGTGCAAAGAATTGAGAGTAAAGTAATTCCTTGTTGATTTCGTGCCGATGAGGCATTGATTCGGGATAATAGGGCGTCATTTGGCTCTGATGAGCCTGAGATTTTGAGCAGACCCCACACTGACAATCGGAGGGTTCCAACAGGCTAAAGTCGCGATTCCAAATTACGAGTTATAATTGATCTGCTGTGCAAGGCAGCGCAAATAACGCCAGGGTGGAACAGCGGAGCCAATCAGCGAACAAATTCATTCTGTGTGAGCCGCGGGAACCGGGGGAACTTAAAGTAGGAAGACGTTTGTGGGAGATCGTGCAATATGCCGCATGTTGATTCTGGCTAAACCAGAAGAAAAAGAAATGTAACAAAAGCACAGCTGATTTATTCGCGGTGTGCACTAATTTAGGATTTAGGATTCACGGCGCGGCTGGAAAGGACTGAGGAATAACTCTGACCTCAGGTGATGTTGCTAATCTCAGCTCGGAGACGCGTCTTAATACACAATCAATCCGGAGGTCTTTCATTGGCTTTTGAGTGGTTGCGACTCTGCTGGAATATTTGGATTCGTTTCCACAGTTACCGCTGATTGGAGCCTCCGTTATTTCGCTAACAAGAACTTGCCTGAACGATTCCCCCGGATTCTTTAATAGGAGAAGGAATTAGCATAGAGATGGAAGGAGACAATAGCTCTGCTGCAACCTGCACATTCACCCCTTAACTTGCATTCTTCCAATGTACCGTTTTATTTGGTCATTATTTCTTATTCATCTCTTTGCTCATGTCCTTTATATACACATGCAGCCTTTCCAGTTAATAAAACATAGTTTGACTGTGCAGTTTGTTTGCGGTTTCATGGATACATTTACGCTTTTTGACATCTTAAAAACATGAAAACAAGCCAAAGGCCCCTTTTAAATCACTCAGGAACGGATGGTCCGGTTTTGAAGGGCCGTTAACGTGACGGTGACTGAGCCGTCCGCTAGCAGCTAATAACAGTGATGACCTCAGGCCAACTGATCAACTGCTACGTTTCCTTGACGACGGCATCAGCGGCAACAACCTCATCGGGCTTTAAAAAGCGACTCGGCCTCGAGCCACGTGCCATATTCATTTTGAAACATGATAGAAAGTCAAACGTTGCACCTTTGAGGTTGTGCGTCTTTTCAATGAAAAGTGTGTGTTACTAAAACGGCTTTAATATTGATACATTATTTTACGCGGGCAGGATGAGTCATAAAAGAGGGAAGGCGTGCAGCGCATGAAGTGTTTATTTGAAGGATGAGTCATAAAAAAGTCTGCAGTGCCGGGGATCCGGTTTTTTTACGTTGCATCATTTGACCCGTGTTCTTTAAAAACGGCGTTAAAAACGGTGTTTCTTTGTCTTAAGCTCTACTGGGAAGTCTCGCTCCGGGTCTTAAACGGATGGCAGACACAAAACGAATGGAAATGACTTCCCGTAAAGGGCGGATTTGGAAAAAAAGAAGAGATAAACCCTAAACCATATCCATAATGTTGATTAAAAGTGACAGCTCTGTATTGCGTTGGACTCGACAGTCACGGGTAAAAACAAGTAATATCAGTCTTCGGCTTCAATCCCTCAATAACGGCAACGGTCGCGCCAAAGCGCGAGGAAGGAGATGAAGGGTGAGGCTAACGCGACGTGGCATTCATTTTCCCCAGCGGCGACGTTTCATTCAATAAAGCTAAAGTCTTTCAGGGGACACCGCCGGACTAGTGAGCCATTTAGAAGAGAGCTTAAGGGGCCGTCTGCGTCGCTTTCGGGGGGGTAAGCGAGGGTCGAGTGGATGCGGTGGCGTTGGGGAAGTTTCGGCCTATAATTCTAAACTGCGTTCTCGATTTGCGTGATAAAAAAAAATAAAAAACAGTATTGAAAAATGTTTTTATGGAAGGATTTTATGCTGATGTGGTCGTTACCGTTTAATGCCTCAGCTAAAAATCCGCTTTGTAAGGAAATGCCTTTACAGACTGCAGTGATATAAAAAAAAAGAAATAATATAAAGGCAACAATTTGTTTCGTTTTGTTTTTACTAGAATGAAATTGTCTGATCCGTGGCCACATGGGGTCCAAGTTGATATAATATCCACTCATACACAAGACAAGTGACTTCAAGGGCTCCTCCGTGCTGCAGGTTTATCCATAGTTACCCAAACATGCAGACAGGCCGCAGCATGGGCATTCGTTCCAGTCGTTTTCTGGCCACCTGATGAATGCAAGTCTAATCTTTAGCTGTCTTCACGAGTAATAAAACACACCAATATGTTGCAACGTAACTATTTGCTCACTGCAGTTGGAAGCAACGCTGACGCGAGCTGTGAGTGAACCAAAAGGACGAGCAGGACGACCCACCGAAACGATCGTTATCACCTACAGCGTTTTCTCTTACCTGCATGTAGTCAAGTAATCATTGGGTGATGAATTGATTAACTGGTGCAATACTGTAGAATTCCATCCTAACTCATCGAACGGCTGCGTGCTGCTCTCCAGCTGACGGCTTGTTGAGAGATGTTTAGTTCAATTGTGATTAATGCAGAAAGAGAAGCTCATGTTGCGGTCTGACAAACACTTTGTATCTCCAGACCGCGTTTCTGTGTTTCTGCCCCAAGGGGATCCAATAGGACGGAGAGCGCGTTCCAAACTAAACGGAATGAATACAAACTCGTTCCTTCATGTCCTCCAGCCGCAGAGAAAAATGGCCGTGGACGCAATACAGGAAGTGTGGGATTCTAAGATGGCCGTGTTGCTGGGAGGCGTTTTAAAATGAATACGGACGAGTGAATGAATAATTAGCAGGATAGTGGGGAAACGACAGGAAAAAACTAAGACAACAGCCAAGTATTCTGGTAATCGTGATTGGAATTCAAAGAACCCAAACTCAACATCAGACCGCAGCTTTTTTTGTGGCCACTAGTGATTATTTAACTCAGTTGCCTGCGCATTAGTATTTTTTTTACCATTACATTTTTCAACATAACTGACTTTATTTTCAAAAAAGAAATGCGTCAACTTAATATTTCTGGACCTCAAAGTAATATTAAAAACATATAAAATTACTAGTATGAATTCATATTTTTCCCATTTTCCTTCAGTGGAATTTTGACACAAAATACTTTGACTTAACAAATGTTGACCCAAGTTTGTTGCACATGGTAAAGCGAGATACAGCGGCTCTGAGCACAATAAAGGACCCTCTGTATCGGTAACCATGTGTGAAATAATGAGTTTTATGGGAGAACGAGTAGTACAAATAAGACAGCTCAACAGTTCTAGTTCCCTGCACACCATTAAACCAGACATCCATTTCTAAGCTATTCCTCCCAAGCCGTATGTGTTTGTATAAAAGAAAGTCCAGATCAAAGCAGCCTGTGCAGCCTGATTATATTCCCCTCCATCAGAGCTGCGTGTAGAAAGAAAAGTGAGACCGTTTCCCTTTTCGAGGGCCGAGGGTTTCCTTTTCAGTGTCTTTTCTTTGCGATCTGAGAGACACGTGACAGATACGTTGCGACGCTGCATGATGGGTTGGGATCAGTTTACTGTGCAACCCCCTTCCTTCCTGCTCCTAGTCGGGCAGAAAAAAACAGATGTGCAAGGAACTGCAAATCACAAACAGTTGCCAAGACAACAAACCATCATAGACCCATGCGAAAGATAGGAGGAGTAGTGGGATAGTGGAGGGAGAGTGTTTTCCAGTTGAGAGTGGGAACAAAAAAATCCAACTTTATTGAAGGCAAACTGCAGGCAATTTACCCTTTAGGTCATAAAACCATGATCAAGTTGTTGGTCTGCACTTGTTCTACGCAACAGATATGCGCCGTCTGTCCCATCCGACAGGATGTCCCGTGTAAACTGCTAAGCTCTGCGATACCGGATCCGCGCGTAGGCTTGAGTACTCGACCCAGCGGGGTAGAACATGAGGAAAGGTTAACATTCATCCTGCGTGCAGTTCGGAGGAGAGGACCTCAGGGGTTTGAGATCAGGTGTAGTATGATATTAAATAATAAAAGTGAGCTGGGTAGAAATAGGTGAAACACTGTGGAACCTCTACAGCGTTTGCCATCCGCCCAGCACACAATCAGCTGGCCAATCAGGTGCAGCTGCTGGAACGTCCCCACGAGGGCACCGACGCATGCTTGTGTTCCCGTGGAAGTTGCATTCATTCATTCTCTTCGTAGGAAGTTGTGTGGGGAAAGTGGATGGAACAGTGGGAGGGGGGTGTCGTCAGCAGCAGAGACGCTCCGCTGCTGCTGATTGTGTGGTGTCTATCGATACGCTCCTCGTTTCGTTGTTTATACTCGCGCACACACACACACACACACACACACACGCGGGAGGGCGGAAGGGGGAATCCACTTCTTCCAAGAAGCTCCATTTACCCCCTGAAGTTAAGCCGAGGCAGCGGAGAGAATGTCGTCTCCTGCTTGTCAACTCTGAGAAGCCGCTCTTTCTCCCCGAGGCTCTGTCAGCGAGTTGTGATGGATAACAAGCCACTATATTACGCGTCCGTGCCTTGAAGGGAGCCCAGACGCGCAGTCCCTCCGCACAGCGCGGCCGAAAACAGCAGCACGGCTTCACGCTCTTGGGGGTTTTGTTCTTTCTTTTGTGCGCCATCAGCCCCTTGCAAAGAAAATAAGAATACAAGCTACAAAAAAGGTGGCGCAGGCGATCTAACGGATGCACAAAAGGGGAAAGAAAAGGCTTTTACATTTGGTTCATCAAATATTAAACAAGGTCTGTTTTGGGAATGAGACATCGGGCTGAAGTGCTTAACCTGCTGCCATGTTGGTTGGGCTTCTAATGTCAGCCTCTGCAGGGAGAGAGCTTTGTAAATGATGAATCTTTCAAATCCAGCCGGTGCTAATCAGCTACAAAATAAGATGGACAGCTTTTTGCTGCTTGCTGCGTCTTTGAGGAAAACGAACAGCTCGTAACGATGAGGGACTAAAGGCTACACGTTAACTACGAGAGCTGGGCAAGGGTGAGTTTAATATCGCATGGAAATGTCAATTCCAGGATAAATCAGCGGCCATCAGCATTAAAGAGACATCCGGGGGCCATGATTAGCATCCGTAGAGCAGGGGCCGTTTAAAAGCTGGTGTTGTGTTATTTGAGCCGGGTGGAGCTGCAGCCACTAAAGCCTCCATCGCACTGCCGCATAGTCACACTTATTTTTAACCCTTTTTTCTTTTTTAAGACAAAATAATCCGTAGCGACATTCCCACTGTTTTACTTTCTGATTACCGAATGCAGATCGGCGGTTAACATCGGGAAGAAAGAAAAGCAAGCTGGTGCAAATCACGTGCAAATCTCCCCGAAATAATGTAACAGGAATGAATGTGCCAATGACGGTTTGCTCTGGAAGCCCCTCCCTCCGGTCGGTCGGAGTTGGCAAAGCTGTAATTGTGACCTCGGGATCTCAAGGGGAAATGTAAGTGACTCAGAAGGAAGCATCTCGCATTCAAAACACACACTTGAAGTTGATTACACATCAACTGAATATATTCAACCCACGACGGGTCGGCGATCATTGGAATCAGACCAATCAAAGTTAATGAGCGGCATAATTTGTTTGCACGATACAGAATGACTCGGCGCTTATTAGCGACGCTTAGCTTTATACAACGCTGAAACCGACACTCACAAGGTCACGAAAAAGAGCGAGCGAACGATCGGTAGCTATGAGAGCAGAAAGTCTTATTGAGTCACACCGGACCAGGAGGGAAAAAAAAGGCTAAATTATTCCTCGTGAGTCTACGGGTGGAATATGTATGAATGAATGTTTCACAGCTCATCGGTCCATTCCTGCGGGTAAACAAGAGGTTCAATGCACCCGGGTTTCTGATTCAGAAATATTTTAAATCAGTCAATTATAAGTGAAACAAAGGTCTGTCGCAAGCCGACGTGGATGGTTTTAAAATGTGGCATCTTCTTTATTTATATATATATATATATATATATATATATATATATATATATATATAAAAGCCTAACCCTATAGCACTGGAGTCTTTTCCATCCCCCACTTTCCACCCGTCGGTGCATTACTTCTATCAGGGCCTTTCGTCACGTTGTTCGTGTGTTTTTCCGCTCTTTTTTGGACCCGAGGGAAAGATGATAATGATAATAATGAAGCCAACGATAGCAATACTACCAAAAGGTTGATTAATGAAGTGAGTGCAATAATGCGAGGCTATACGTCACACAGTTTGTGAGCTGCCCGAGCGTGACAGGAATTCAAGTTGGACTGCAACTTCAGCTTCTTCTTGAAAAATACACCTCATGGTCTTTCCCCCCCCCCAAAAATAAAGACCGCAACTTTCTTCACTTGCTAAAAAACAGTTCCACTGAACTAAAAAAAAAACAAACAGGGGGATCGTTTCTCACGGTTGTACTTGGTGGATCACGACGGATCAGATGGTGACGTGTGGTTGACCCGATCGCCGATTCTCCTGCGGTCCTCGTTTATGAGGAGATGTGCAAAAAGACCCGTCCGTCCCACTCGGCGGGGGGGCGGAGGACGGGACCGGCGGCTTTCAGAGGGAGCGCGTGTGGATCCTGCAGCATTGGGGAGACATCTGCTGGCGCCCGGCTGACTTACAGCCGCCGGTCGGCTCCGTTCGCTTCTGACGGAAAAAAACGGCAATCTGAGCGGTCGGGCCTCCGTCAATCACGTCACCTGCAAAAGGGTAAAGGTCTAATGGGCAAAAAAGCACATAAAGGCAGTCGTTTCTATTGAATTATACGACAGGGACGCCATCCTGAAAGGGCCTTAGCGGGGTTGCACGTAGTGGAGAGACGGGGGGGCGGGAGGAGGGAGGGGGGGGGCGCTTGTTTACTATCTTTCACAAGAAAACAGCATGGGCTACCCAGCGGGGACAACTGTTTTCAACAAACCAGCAAATTACACAATCATGTTTGGCAACAAACAGACAACACACAGTCTGTGTAACTGTGTGTGTGAGTGTGTGTGTGTGTGTGTGTGTGTGTGTGTGTGTGTGTGTGTGTGTGTGTGTGTGTGTGTGTGTGTATGTGTGTGTGTGTGTGTGTGTGTGTGTGTGTGTGGTGCATAAGAACAGGTTTTGCTCCCCGGCTGCGTTTGCACACACGGATCCACGCGACGTGTGAACAAACTTCTCTCATTACTTATCTAATCGAATCCACGCAGCCATATTTATACCCAGCTGCTCTCGGCCGTCTCCGCGCTGCAGTCATGTGCGCCGCAATCTCCAACTGGCAGCCGCACGCCGCCAAAGCTAATTCCTGAAAGAGGGCCATGTTTAAAATGAGTGCGCGGCTGCAGCTGCCAAGTCCGGTCTGAGTGGAATTAATTAAGAAAGAAAAGTGGAACGCTCCTCCGTCTTGGGGCGACCCCGATATCTCACTTGTGGGAGACAAGTGGAAACAAAGTTTTGAGAAGCATGATCTTTATGTAAAGGGGGAGGAGGGGAGACGGGGGAGATGGGGTTTGCAGAGTTCATACTTCACACCAGAGTGATACTACTGTGCTAAACCGAAGCTCTGCCAGCTTCTTCTACCGCGATCGATCCGGCATCGGCTGCATGTTCAGCTTTGCCGTTTCATTCAACGTGGATTCTGGATTACAATTGCTGGCCAGCCTCCCCCCCGCCTGCCGTTGCTATGGAAACATCACAGAGAGAAAGTAAAGTGTGTGTGTGTGTGACTGTGACGGAGCGAGATTTCAAAGAAGACTGTTGATCTGTGTCTAATGAGGAGTGTGTGTACTCACACCCTCATCTGGGCGGTGAATGTGGAGGACACTACAGGCACACACACACACAGTCACACACACACACACACACACACACACACACACACACACACACACACACACACACACACACACGCTCTGTCTCTGTGTGTCTCACAGTGGGCCGCCATGGAGATCCGAACATCCATATCAGGGTGCATTCTAACATTTTCGAAACACCACGCAGGGCGTTTGACTCGTCTCTTCGTTCGTTGCGATAATGAACATGTAGGCTTCAATATTAAAGCTGTGTTCTTTCTGCTATTGAACGCAGCCGGCTGTAATACGAAAATGTTCCTTATTTGCATCTTTTAGAAGCAAGTGAAATCGGGATGATGTTCTTCCTGACGGAGGTAGAAGGATCCATGCGGTGAGGGTTGAACATCGATAATGCTTAAACCACGTACCACCTTAGTGTTCTGATGATGCAATATGCAAGAAGAACGGGACAATGAGGATCTAAGTGCTGCATCCGATCGGACCGATTTGGACCGTCGGTGGGTCTCGAGCTCACCTCATTTCCGCTTCCCCCGCACGCAGCGGCACACGCGGAACGCCGTGGACCATCCGCACGTCGGCAGTCTGACTACAAACACGCCTCAAAGTCACCCCAACGCACACATTAAACGCTGATTACTTTGCTCGCCTCGGATCACGTTCCAGAAGTTCCGGCTGTAACTCTGCGGCTGAGACGCGACGAACGCTTCTCTCTCAGGGAAGTTGGATAATCAGATGCAGGTTCCTCGCAAGGGCGAAGGCGTAAACCTGTTGAAGGCGTGCCAGGGACACATAAAGCATTGGCGAAATGTTCCCTCTTTAATGTGGCCTGCCAGGGCACCAAGTATCGTAACGAGTCAGGGCGGGGGGGGAGGATTCTCCGTGTTCCAAAACAGCCACTCCTTCTCACTCCTAATGTGTTAAATACCGTAGTGCTGCTCGCGGCTTCACACCCACACACACACACACACACACACACACACGGTTTAGCATCTGCATGCAGCGCACCAGACACTCAACGAAGTGACTAACAATTTAAGCGCACCCACTGTGCAGTAAAGTGTCTGTAATTCCACACCGGCTGAGTGGGAGGGGAAGTAAATAATTCAAACAAGTCCAAGAAATAGCGATTTGTGTCCCGTTTATACATCGAAAAGACGCTTTTTGAAAATTGTTTATGTAGAATAATGCGGCATCCATACGACAGATGAAAGAACATACGGACAGAACTGCCTTAGTTTGGGTTGAGAGGTTTTTAACAGACTTGTTGCCCCGCTGTAAGCAATTAATGGAAGAAAGAATCAATACTAATCATTGGCAAAACCTTTTAAAAGCACCCAATGCCTGTACCTGCAACGCGACTCATCGTAATACAGCGCAGACTTAATCAGTGTCCCATTTTAAGGGATTATAAATTATGTTTCCTAATCCATAATCCGACAGTGGGCCCTTCTTTGTAAAATTCATTTAGCATTCGCAGTTTTATATTCATCTGGAACATGCTATAAATTTAGACTACAAACCAAAATGTGACTTTTTATCATCTTCGCACACGTAAACTTTAACTTTATATGACACAAGCACATTTATTGCATTGCACTGTAAACAACATGGAGCATGTTGCAATTACAGTTGACTGCAGTGCACACCTGAATCCCAAAGAGCTATGGTTTGGATCCATGAGCGAGGTCATTGGCTCCAGGTGTTTGTTGCACAGGTGCAAGCTGACAGAGTGTGAACACACGCGGGCTTTTAGTGCTGAGTGTTATGCAGACATGCAGGTGAAGTGACCTCCAAAGATGAAGAACGAGTGGTTTTGCATTTCTTTTTAGCAGATAAATAAATAAATAAAATAACTGTTGTTTGCAACTGCAGTGTGCAGTAAAACAGGACGGCCACTAGGTGTCAGTAGATGTTCACATTTCATGTGTTGGCATTTTGTCATCTCTTTCCTGTAATTGGTCCACCATGCGCATTAATTATCCGTGTGTGTGTGTGTGTGTGTGTGTGTGTGTGTGTGTGTGTGTGTGTGTGTGTGTGCGTGTGTGCTAGTGTATTCTAAAGTTTAAGCCCAATACGTCATATTCCATCTTGATAAATGGGACCCACACAGACGTTTTCTTACGAACATGTGTGTGTGTGTGTGTTTGTGCGCATGAGTAAGACAAAAAAAAATGAAATAAAAACATAGAGGCAGAGACAGAGATAAATAGATGGTGAGTGCCTCCATTAGTCATGGAAGACAGCCTTATTACCAAACCTCGGTGGATCATTAACATCTTCCACCAGCAGCACACACAAGAGCTCAATCTGTATTTCTTCCTCTCAGACAGCCGACGCGGGGCCCCGAGGACTTGGACCCCGAACAGTATGCAGATCATTTCAGCTTGTGTGTGTTTGCGTGTTTGTGTGTGTTCGTGGTGGACAAAAACAGATCTCACACAAGACCGATGGGCGGCACCTCAGTGGGGAATGAGTAAGGCCACAGCAGGAGCGCGCGCGCCCACACACACACACACACACACGCGCCCACACACACACATACACACACCACGCACGCACACACGGGCAACCTTTCAGTCCCGGGTGACGAATACGTCGGAGGAGCGCACGCGCCGTTCTAATTAGACGCGGCATCCATCCTGCTCTGCTCTCATTAAAGGATGACGTTTAATCCATGGCTCTACAATGGCGCTGCGATAATGTTGAATGAAACAACGTGCGCCTCTCAGGTCCGCCCGATAACGACGGTGAGTCTGATCGAAGCTCACGCACACGCGTGCACGCGCCCCCCCTCATCCCTCCCTCCCCCGCACGCCGGTGCCCGGTGAGTGACTTCACAGCCAGCGGAGCGGGTCGATTCCCACCTTGAGCTCAAGGTTGATCGGAGAGACGATGCCAACCTTCGCGTCAGAAAATCAAAAAGCACCCCAAAAAAAAGTAAGTAACATTTTGTGGCAACGGACCACCGTTGCTGCTGCTTCGGCTAAAAGTGGGATGAGTAGGGCTTTTGTTTGCAGCTGTAATATTCCTATTGACAGGATCTTTAGCGATATGGGGAACGACATCATTTACACCCACGAGTGCAGAGAGATCGTGTTATGCATGAGCAGCTGTGCGGGTGTGAACGTCGGAGGAACTAAATGACAGCCGAGAACATTTGTCAGACAGAAAATTCTGCATAGATGAATAAATAATAGAACGCCGCGGATATGTGCATGTTTCAAGTGTGTTGCGGTTGTTCATTCATGTGAACTACAGCCGGAAACAGTGTGTGTGGAAAAATATGGTGGGACACTGATGGAAAGAGGGCGATAATGGATGCGATCCAAATGTTCACACACATGCACACACACACGTACACTACTGTGGGACAAGAAGAGGAACATTAAAGCCAGGTGGGCCCCACCAGGACACACAACCCTGGCCCCAAGGGGGCTTCCAGAGGAGCCTCCGTCACGGCTTGGAGGAGTCCCTTACGCTGTGTGGCGTAAGGGGACGGGTGGGACGGGTGGGACGGGGGGGACGGGGGGACGGGATTGCTGTGATCGGTGTCACAGCGGGACACAGCCTGAGACGGCCGAGGGGCAGGCGGAGGGTTAATGTGGAGGAATTCCTCGCGTGCGTCGGCGAGTGACACTGCGAGCGGAGTGAGCGCACTCGTGACATTTTCCCATAGAGACGGTAAACTGAGTCACAGCGAGAGTGGAGTCTCTTCTAAAAGCACGCCAAATGCCACAGTGTGTTAGCGTGTGTGTGTGTGTGTGTGTGTGCGCACGCAAAAGTGATCTTTTCATAAAGTTGTGTCAACAGCCACAACACGCTCGGCATACAATATGGCGTCTGCAGGACAGCTCCTCTTCTGTCACGACGGAAACCGACTCCAGCGAATTCTGGGTGTCTGTGACCTACCGGCGAGAGGGCAAACAGACTTCCCCCCCTCCTCCTCTGTAACATTGTTATTCACCGCTTCCACCCTGAGAAAAACGACCCCACCAAAGGTCATTGCGTGACAAAGGTGACTGCGCGAGGAACACAGCCTCCATATGGCCGTCAGTGGAAGGGCCCCGGTCCCGTTGGCAGGGATACAAACCAGACACAGCTGCTCCCGACCCGAGCTGGCATGTGCTGTTGGGAGGGACTCACAGGCGCCATTAGGGGGAATATAGAAGCCGTAAAGGATGCAGTGCGTTGTCAGCAGTGTGTTGTTGTTTTTTTACACAGATTCGGGTCAAAGAGCTGCTTAATTGTCTGTTGAACATTGTCATTGCCTACTGTTTTATATGTGCGAGAGGAGGAGAGGAGATAAATGTTTTATATTCAACTAATATTCTTAAAAATCATTCGGTGAAACTAAAACAAAAAAAAAGAAAAATCTTCCCTTATGTAACGCTGTTATGCCCTTGGCAGAGGAATTGTGTCAATCCTCACGCAAGTTATAACTTTGGAACGTAGACTCCCTCTTTTCCCACTGCCGACTTCCTTAGAGAGTCACTTAATACCAATAACTAAATGAAACCAGCGCAGCGGACTGAGGGGGAAAGAAGCGTCGGCCTTGCCGAAGTGCGACGCGACGCGCATTAGCTCCCAAAGAGACGGATGCCAGGGAACATTGTGTTGTCCGGCGCATCATCGCTTGGCAACAGAAGAGAAATGGTTAGTGGACCATGTGCCCAGTTTGGAGGCCTCGTCAGCCTCCCTGAGCGCTTCGCCTCCAATTAACCCCCCCCCCCCCCCCGTGTCACCCTTCGCCACGTAATTAGGGTTAACAACTGGGAAATATCTGCATCCGTATAGAAACCGCTGCTCTTTTAGGGGAGGTTTTTATGAGCGATGCACATCCAGAAGCTGCTCCGCTATGAGATGGTGAGGGGCAGCAGGAAGGAGGCCGGGGGGAGAGGGGGGGGGGGGGGGGGGTATTCAATCCGGGTGATTCCAGCTCCAGCTGCAGCCGCGTTGCAATCACGAGTTACCCAGACTGCATCAGTGAAGTTAGGGAAGACGACAGCTGGGAGAGTGTGAGAGGGAAGCAGCAGCTCGCTGTTCTCCTCGTCCCTCAGCCGCCATGATACGACGGTTTTAACGTTAACAAGCGCAAACAAAACCGGAGTGAACCCTGACGCAGAAAAACGACTTTTCAACGCAATAATTCAAAGATTTGAAGTTTTTACATTTGGCCATTTTCTACACCGTCTTTACTTGTGTACATATTCCCCCCTTTCAGGGTTAATGAAGTATCTGCAGCTCAGACAGGAGGACGAGGGCGGAGGAGGAATCACTCCAAAAGGGAAACACAAACCCCCCGAGCATATGGCCGTCTCCACATGGGGGGGGTGGAAGAACACTGGCAAACACACAACCTGGAAGGGGCGCGGCACAATTAACAGTCAACTAAAATCATCATCGAGTTATGGAGGATGTCCCGTAGCGCCCCGGTTTTACACGGCGGATCTTTAAACGTGTTTCCACCTTCTGATTCCGTCACTTTTCAATGACGCACATCATCAGCATCCACCGACGGAGACTCGAAAGCCACCGAAGCCTCACGAATACAAGGATTCTCATAAAAGTTCCCTCATAACGAGCTGCGTTTCGGGCAGCGAACAGAGCAGGCAGCGGCAGGCCGCGGTTTGAACCTTCGGAGGTGTCGGATACAAAAGGTATCGGCTCACGAATTGATTTCCCGGGACGACTTTGGATATTCATAGGTGACGACACCGCTGCTCACGTCATCGCATCAACCAGGAGACGACTAAGTAGCCGCGACAGAGCTCCCGCTGACATGAGGGGGACATTTCGGAAGCACCGTCCGAGGGAGGCAGCGATGCACGTGTGTGTGTGTGTGTGTGACGAGCCGCTCTGATGCCAACGCTCTCTTGCAACAGTGCGATGTTGCCGCATAACGAGACATAAGGAATATAAATGTCTACCATCAAAGTAGAAGACCAGACTCAACCAACTTGCAGTTTTCTTCAGAATGTTATAGAGAGGAAGCTGCAGATAGGAGAGCAGCTTTGAAGAGGAAGAAACACCTTCATAACTGTACCATTAAATATATTTGGCTTTGATTCCATCGAATTCCATTCGGTGTGCATCATTAATTTGCAATCTTACACGATATCCAGAAAACACACATTTGTGTTTGCCGTCTATTTATTAAACAGAATGCTGATCGTACCTGCATTTGAAGATCCACCAATCAGGCCCAGGAGGGAGAAGAAGATGAGGAGACGTCATCCCGAGAAAGAAAGAAAAGACACCGTTATCAGCCGCACGCCGAGCGAGAGAAAGTCAAAACCACTCCGGCGAGGAGATCACAACTTAGTGAGATGCCATTTCATCACGTTACCTCTCATCCTACCGGCACATTAGACACACAAGGACTACCGTCCCGTCCACGCGCGGCGCTGAGGCAGTGCGAGTGCCAGCGCGGCGGCGGCGGCGTGGGAGAAGCTACGCACTCAGGCCTGAAATGAGGTTTGAGGAGAGCTGGAGCACGTGAGCAGTTATGCCGGGGAACATCTTCATGCCCGACAGCTGGGGGGGGGACGCACGCGTAGGACTAGACGAGATTGCGTTCTTTTTTTTTTTTCTTCCAAAGTCAGCAGGATGAATTGAAACGTGGCCAATCTTTTCCGGGGCTTGATTATCGTCCACAGCTGCGGACCCGAGTGGGCATGACGGCCGATGAAAGTCAAGCTCGGATCTGGGACGCCTCCCTTTCTTTCTCGTGAGTGGGGACAGAACAACGCGCATCCCTCAGAGCACTTTTATTTGGGGGCCCCCCTCCCACCACGCAGTCACCTGTGCTAGAAGATTATTGGCACAAATGTCACGCTATACTGTTATAGCGAAAATTATAAACGAATACAGTGATGTTATGATACAAAACTAGGGCTGCTTGCAGCATAAGCGAACTAAGCGGCTGCTTAGGGGGCCCCAAGCAGCCACTTAGTTCGCTTATGCCTTGGGCCGGCCCTGCCCGGGTCAATCCCCTACACGAGGAACAAGAACTCCTGGAGGTTACTTTTCCCAACTTGGCACAAACCACCAGGACTCACGGTTTTTCCCGAAGGTCAATCAAGGTCGCTGAGGCCGAGTTTCATCCCAGGTAAACAGATTAAGACGTTGGATCGTGTCCTCTCCAAACCTGCTGTGACCTCGTCCTCGTGCCACTCTGGGGGTTCGTCATGTCTCCGTGGCACCTCAGCGGAGTTTCTTTAAATTCGGCACCGGTTTACAATGGCTAAAAGGTCAAGGTCACTTTGACATCAGGCCTGTCCCGTTCTCAGAAGATGAATGGATGTTAAAAACAATTGGCACGCAAGTCCACTCGCACCGAAGGAAGAACTGAATAGTGATGGTCGAGGGACACTGTGACCTCATAGAACTAAATAATTCATGTGCCAATTGTTAAAACTACTCCCAAATGTCAAAAGGCATTAAATGCTGGAGTGATATACGCTGGAGCGACATGGATGCAAACCCGAACCTTTATTGGTGGACAGAGGCGTAACGTGGCCAAGTCATGGTTCTACTTCATTTCCCTGTGTTGTAAATGTGAAGCGGGTCGGGGCTCAGGAGGTTTGCGTGTTTGAGCTGTAATTCATACATTTCACGAGCGGCTCACTAATTCAATACTCAATAATTGTTCGTGCAATCTAAGCACATTGGCACCAAAGACTGCAAAAAAAAAAAAAAAAAGTAGAGGCGGCACAAATCCCAGCGCGCAAACAAAGGCTGTGAGAAATGGAATTTCTAAGAGGTCAGAAGTCCAACAAACACAAACAGAGACACACACACGCACACGCACACAGAGTCCACAGTGTGATTAACAGTCCGAGCTCTCCCGCTGTTTCCACCGCTCTGCCATGTCCTCTAGCCCTCCTCCCCCCGCCCTCTCTCCCTCCTGCGTCCCACTTTTGTGGTGGAGAACTCGAGCATTCGTCGCCCCCCGTCCCCCCCCCAGCGCCGTGGGAGTGGGTCAGTCCCCGGCGATTTACCACGCGGCCGCTCAGATCGGGGCGGGAACCAATTCACGCTCGGCCCGCCGGCGGACGAAGACCTCGACCGACACGCAGCCTCTGGACGGACGTCTCCTCTGTCTGCGGCTGTCGACAGGACGCACTAGTTGCATTGAAGCAACGTGCGGAGCGCCATGTAGGAAGGACACGGGGAATGATGGCCACGCTTCGGCCATGAGCCTCTGCTCTCCTATCTGCAGATTCCTTTCTTACGGCTGGTGGTTCGCTGTTCATTTGAGAAGATGGAGGGAGGGAATAAAGGGGCAGGTGCTAGAAGAAACGAAGGGAGATTAGGGGGAAGAGGAAAAGAGGGAGCCCTCATTATAAATTACCCAGAAATAAAAATAAAGGTGATAATGACGCATGGTTTCGATCAGGAAGTGGGAAAACGATTAAAAGCCGTGAGTTCTTTGTACGGCACACGTCGTCAAAAGAAACACACTCGTTAAGTCCCCACAAACAGCTGTGATGGATCCTATTTAAAGCGCTCTCACTCAGTCAAAGCAGACAGGAGGACGGTGACGGGAAGCGCCGTCCTTGTGTGGAGGACAGGAGCGACACACACACACACACACATTACCCCCAGCTATGCACATAAAATCACATAAAGACCTTTACTGAGGACGCACAAATCCACGCTGCTTCGATACTACGTGCAGGGCACAGAAATGTCCACTAAAGGCCGATACATAAATAACAGAGGTGTTTTGCGCCACGTCGTTTCAACCAAGAGCTGCAGGCTGTCGATCCCCGTGAATTTAATTTGAGTAGCAGTGCAGGGCTTTAATCAAGGGGACCCACGGACTTCAAATGTCCCTTCTGGCTCCCCTGATAGAGGTATGAGTCAATCTAATATCTATTATCAGGTGATTTAACGTTCATTTCCTCCATCATGAGTAGCCATCAGCCCACCATCTGCTGGACCCCCCCCCCTGCCCACGCCCACGACCTCGGGGTCTCCGGCGGCCTCCTCTTCATTCGTGACACCTTCAGTTCCCCTTCGGTCCGAACGCTTCAGGGATTCATCCAGAGGGGAAAAAGGGGGATATTCTCAAATCTTAAGACGTCTGCGGCCTCTGAGAAACCAGAAGCGACGTGTGGAGTTGGAGGGCGAGGCGGGGGGATCGGGGGGGGGTGTCCCTGCTGCGCGGGGCAACACGTGCAGTCATGGCGTGCGGCCCTCCGTGCCAGCCGGCGGCCGAGGTCCTCCCGCTCTCAAACGTCGCAGAGCACCGGAGAAGCTTCAGACGCCGCAGCGTCAGTTTCATCGCGGCTTCGAAGCCACATTCTGTGATCCTCAGAAAGGGAAAGCCAAGCGCGAGAACTCATCATCTCGAGACAAAAAACAAAGAAACATTTAAAAAAAAATGCTTCCCTAGTGTGTTTATCTCGCCGTGCTGTAACCAACCAGAGATGCCCTCGGTTGAGGATCCCCTCATTCATCAGCAACATCGCAGCAAAGCAACGTCTCACTAAGAAATGTGACACGGAGGAAATGGCTTCTTTGTCGCTATTACGGTTTGGTGGGTTTGCTGAATCACATCATCACCACCACGGAGACAAGTAGATGAACGTCCCGCCCAGGGATGAAACCGTCTTTGACCCATTTTAACTTTCATTACTGAACTGTTTTCTCCAATGAAATGTCCATTGAAATCACTGCAATGAAATCTGGATAACTGATTCATACTCAACACTGAGAAACAACATTTGATTCAAAGCAAAGCTGAAGACTGATGTAGAGCCACATGTACCCCCCCACGCCCCCAACCTCACCTCACTATCACTGTCACCATCAAATAGAGGACAGAACTCCCACCCGAGGCCTTTGCGCACCGGGGAGGGTGGGGGGGGGGCTGCTAAATAAAGACTCGGACAGGCAGCGGACCGACTGCTGTGATCCCATCGACCCGTCGGAGGCCTTTTAATGTGCAGCCTGAAGTAACGATTTCATTGATTTGCATTTTGCAAACTGCACTGATTTGAGTTTTAGTTCCCTCGGGTGAAAAGGTTACGGAGTGCACATGTCTTGTGCTTTTTATTGTAAAAAGCTGAGAGCCGAAGAAGTGGATCCGTTTTTTTTTTAACTAATATGAAAAAATATATTTCAAAGAAGAATAACAGCTCAGGCTTTATTAGCTGTGCGTACGGAAGGACCGATATAGAGTCCTATTAGACCTGGAAATAATAAACTGAGGAAATTATGACTGACTTCCATCTTGATAAAAATAAATATTTCATTTAAATTTGAGTTTTTAACAATGTGGCAATTCGCCACATTTGACTGCTTTGCTATTTTAATATGGTTCACTGATGTGTGTATTAACTGACAAGACGCCGTCAATAATCAACCAACTGTGCTGTCAAGATGGGCGTTACGATCCGACGCTGATGGTTGCTGCTCATCATCGTTTGTCAGATAATAACTTTTATTGAAATTAGAAAAGAACCCCAGCATCCGTGTCAATAAACTCCTGAAACTTTGGGAAGAGGAAGCTCGTGCTTCCGTCGCTCAATCTTAATTTACTGCTGTCACGGAAGGTGAAACGCTCCCGTTTTCGTCAAAACATATTAAATGTCATTTGAAAGTCACTTTTCATAATTGTATCTGATTGTTCATATGCATATCAAGATCTGAGGAGCACACAGGGAGCATTAGAATACGACGCTGTCATGCCATTTGACAGCATTGAAAATAGACTTTTAATCAAGACGCTTAATGATTATTGATATTTGTAATATGAGGCTTTCTCATAATCTACTTCCGTACTGGTACTGATACGTGAGATGCGCCCAGTGCCTGAGCCTCTGGGGGGCCCCAAGCAGAGGTTGATTTGGGGGCCCCCTTCCACCACGCAGAGTCACCTGTGCTAAGATTATTGGCACAAATGTCACGCTGTAATGTTATAGCAAAAATTATAAACGAATACAGTGAGGTTATAATAGAAAAGTAGGGCTGCTTGCAGCACTGAACGGGCCTTCGCCTCCCCTTGCATATCGGGGGGGCAGCGGTCAGCCAGACATTTGGTCAAAATGTGAAAAAAAAAAAAAGTCTGGTGCCAGGCAGGACTCAAACCCAGATCTCTGGCTTCCTAACCGGACACCTTACATCTGAGCTACCACCCACGTTTGTTAATGCACGCACGTGAGCCGGTATTCGCCCGGCTCGCTGGCTGCTTGGGGCCCCGCCTGGGCCACGCTTAGTTCGCTTATGCCTTGGGCCGGCACTGGATGCGCCTCAGTGTGCGGACCCCTTCGTTCACCAGATGCAAAACGGCCGTTGAATCTTTGAATATTTCAGATCGCAGGGTGCGAGGGCCGGATTCCTTCTTCAGCTCCTTCAGACGTCGCTTCTTCTCGCGACACGCCGACGTTAAAGGCGAACGACGGATGAGCATCTTCCCGAGGCAGCGCGGTTGTGCTTTAAAGCGCTCCTCATCCGTTCGCCCCTTTTCCCCGCGACGGACATAACATCTAAAACGGCTGAGAACGGCTCGGAGGCTGCGAAAGCAAACGCAGCAGCAATCGGCTCGCGTGCTGGAGGTTACACACATTTCCCCTGTAGATCAGAACAGTTACTTCTCCCGTCTGCTCCCCCGCAGCCTCTCTGGGCTAAACGGGCCCACGAGGCTCCGCCCCTGAATTCGGGCCCTTCGGGAAAGTTTCGATTGGCGGTTCAAGTGATTGTGAGAGGACTTATTAAAGGCCCGATTGGAAACACCAAGAGGCACTTCAGGGTCGGGTTCTGCTGGCGGACAAACACTCGTCGGAGGGCCTCTTCAGCTCGCTGCGACAGAGAGACGCCGTCCGGTTCAGCCTCATTCGGAGGGACAAATTGCCTCGCGTGATTCAAGTGGACCCGATAGCGTTAAAAAAAAAAAAAAAAGTGCCTCACATATTCGATGAGGCTGAATTCACTCACACCAAAATGTTTGGATTAAATAACGCAGCCGGCGTGTTTTACATTAAATTGAGATTGGTGTTTGTTGATGTACATGAACAGTTCTGACCTTTAACTAAATGAAGCACACGTACACATACCTGCCCGAGTGAGGTCGCCTTGCAACCCTCATTGGACTCCACTGCAACTACACACTACCATCAGGAGACAAGTTGTGTCCTCATGATGGGAGGACATTGATTGACTGTCAAACTCCTGCATGGACCAAACATATATATGTGTGTGTTCAGGAGGAAATCATTGACCTCTGCAGAACGCGTCCTCCTTCACTCGTCCTCAGGCTGCCCGACGTAAACACCATTATTCACTAAACGGCTGGATTGCTTTCTTTTGGTCACATGGTAAAGGTCAAATCTTTATGCATAAGAGGCAAATTGTGTGGGAGTTTACCCAGAATGGTGTACAATTTATGAATTATTAAAATATAAGCGCTGCTTCTGCAAACTTATGACTCAAATATGTTGACAGATTTCAACATGTTTCTACAAACTAAATGTATGAATCATTTGGGATTTGTTCCTCCCACTGAATATGGACGATGAGTAGCAAACCCAGTGGGAACTGAACCTTTTATTAATTGTAAAATCTTCTGACATTATATCATTTCCCGCCTTATATATATACCAAAAGGAAGTGGCTTATCAAAAGAAGTGAACATCCAACAGGGGAAAAAAAAAAGTATATATATATATATACTGTACATATAATCTCTTCACGGCTGCTGATCTATATCAAGGCCATTGTAACGTCGTGAGGAAAAGATAAGGATGTAATTTAGCGCCATCAAATGACACTGGCACAGTGAGGAAATGGGTGGATCTCAATAATCTGAACTGAGAGCGATAAATGAGCAATTTTCTATAATTTTTTAGCCCGGTGCACAGAGAAAATGGCAGACAAAGCATTAATTTCACAGTTCATTCACCATATATTCCTCCACCGCTTGCAGGCGACGGTTCACCGGGCTCAGACAGAGTTGTTAGGCTCGTAGAGACACTTTGATCTGCTCATCAGAATACGTCAGAACGCTTCATTCAGCGTCTCCAGCTGATCACAGCAGTGTAGTGAAATGGGATGGGAGACAGAGACGTCACTTTTTTTTTAATTCCAGGAGACAGAAGATTGGGGCGGAGGGTACGGGGAGGGGGGGGCGGTGAAACTGTCCCCTTTTGAGAATGTCTTAGACGTGATTCATCAAGCGGCTGACCAATGAGCTGATCGTCAATGAGGGAACCCTTCTGCAGGGATTCCGTCACACAGCGGGCAGCTCTTGAGATGGAGAGATGATTGAAGACCTACAAGATCCAGCAGCCTCCACCCACCCAGCCGGGGGGGCCGTGGAAGCCCGCCTCCCAATTTGCATTTAGAGAGCATCCTCCTTCTAAATATATATATATTTTTTTCAAGAGAGCGAAAGAGCCAAAACGTCAATTTACCTCCTGAACCCTTGTCCCCGAGTGAGTGTGTGTGTGTAGGGGGGGGGGGGGGCTCGCCGGGATGACAGACAGCCCGGTGGCCCCCCGGGCGACTAGAATTTGCGTCCGGCCTGTCGACGGGCAGCGCTGCAGTAAGATTGTACTTCGTGAAGCAGAAGGACTTTTACAGAGAAAGACGCGTCTGCTCATTTGGAATTTGGCAGGATTCCAACCTTTAACCCGACAGTTACGCAGAGAGCGTCAGCCTCGGCGAGTCGCCGGCGTGCACTTTGGTTCTGCTGCGGCTGAAGCATGAAATTGCAAGTAAAAGGTTAGAGCAGGTGATTTAAAAAAAAAAAAGACATTTTGATCAACTGTGCCGACTGTAATTTCTTCAAAATCCGCAATGAAATGTGTGCAAAAGAGATCGGTGAACAGGTTCGGTTCCCGGGCTTCCCGGCGTGCTGCTCATTTAGGATGATATAACAATAAGATGTCTAATTAGCACTAATCCACATTTCTGGGATAAAACCACTCTAGGTGTAGTGAGCAGGCGGATTCTTTATTACTGCACTGCGCTTTAAGTGTGCGTGTGTGCTGCTCTGCTCAGTTATCCCATAATGAGTTGGAAACACTGTACGCGGTGTCCATGGAAACGAGGCCGAAAACAATGAAACCGCCTCCATCGGTGGAACAAATAGATGACTTTTGGGATAATCACCGGTTGTGAATCAGTTGCGTAGGAAGAAATGTGTCCTTTCCTCCTCTACTCACTGAGTTAAGTTCAGTGCATGTGTGTTATCAAAAGAGAGCTATTTATGTGCGACCTGCAGATATTTGTGTAGTAATGCATTGTTAGGGCTTCATCGTTTTGCTCATTGAAACGCTCTATATTTAGGGTTGAACTGTGCAGAGCTTGCAGAACACTGGCAGCTGGCAGATGTTGACCTTCCAATAAGCCAAATAACCAAAAAAAAAAATAGCAAAACAACCTTCAGATCACGTTTGAGATTATAATTAATTAAACACCAGTGAAAGTCTGACTGCAATGTTTAAGCATTCACATACTCAGTCGGGAACGTTCAGAAGCTTATAAAGAAGAGCAGTAACCCATTGAAGCTGGAAAAAGAAGCTGTATTATTAAGCATCAAAATCTTTGACACTTAAAAATGAAGTTAATAAAACTACATACTGTATAAAACCAAAGCTATAAAACGTGTGTTGTTATAACAGGCACCTTCCCAGCAACAGCAGGTTAACATCAATCTATTCCCCACATAGAGGTTCATAACAAACGGCACGGCGCCCCGTTAATGACAGTCAGCGAGCGCATCGGGGGCGGGATTCACCTACATCGCACCCTTACCAACCCCCCCCCACACACACACACACACACACACACACACACACACACACACACACACACACACTGATTGATTAACAGAGGGAGCCATATCTTGATTCAGTACAGTACAATGCGCCGCATTAATGAAATAGTAAATAAGTGGTCCAAGCACCAAACGCCTGAATATGCTGAACGTCGCCCAGCATTTAACTGCATTAAAAGCTTTTTGCCAAATCAGCTCGTATGTCATTAATCTCGACTAAATGGGAGCCTCGGAAGCTGCGGCCCACTCACCTTCGGAAAATGGCACTTTGCCGTGATGAATACGGACGTTAAGAAGGGACGAGAGACGTCTCGAATTTATCATCTCGCCTTTGTTGGCGGTTTCTAAGCGGAAAGGACAGACACCCATTGTTCATCACGCTGGCCCGCCCAAACATCTTCATCCCACTTTCTCCCGGCGTCCTCAGGTTGTTTTGCCTCTTTTCCCCCATTTTCTTTAATCACTCTTTATCTCCCCTCAGCCAATCGTCCGCGTCCACCTCCCCTCTGGCTTTCTTTTATCAGGTCCAAACCACATTTCCACAACAATACTTATTCAAGGAGACCGTTTTCTCTTCAGATGCCAAGCTCTTGTCAAATAAAAGCACTAAGTTCAAAATCAATTCCCACCACCTTCTTCCCGGCCTCCATTCATTCAGGTCTTTTCTTCCCCGCAACTTATTGTCTTCCGCTCTAAACGATAAGGAGAATAGATTCAGCTCCTTTCAGAGGTCTTTCTCTGACGGACGCCGAGGACCAGCTGATGGGAATCTGAGAAAACGCAGGTGTATTATTATCGCCATTATTATTTCCCAAACAAAAAGATAAAAGAGTGACGGATTCCTCTCCGAGGCGACGGGATGCTTAACAGAATCCCGGTTCTGCTTACAGTCTTTTATTACGACGAGAGAAAATACGTTTGGTGGTTCCGTTTGCAGCCGGTTGAACGGTCTCTTGGGGGCCCTAAGCAGAATTTTATTTGGGGGCCCCCCTCCCACCACACACAGTCACCTGTGCTAGAAGATTATTGGCACAAATGTCACGCTATACTGTTATAGCGAAAATCACATTCAGCTCGCGATCGGGGACGGAGATGAGACGCTTACAAACGCTTTGCAGCAAGCCAGTGGAGTTTTAAGAACTATTTTAACATCCTCTGATACAATTCCATCCGTTGAGCAGCAAAGGACATGCTCATCTGCACGTAACGTTGTTCACAACGCGGCAGAAAGTGAAATGAGATCACTTTTCAGACCAGGGGGGGCAACTCACACGTCAGTGCGCTACACACACGCTACCCCCCACGTCGGCCCGTAGCGTCGTAACAAATATATGTATGTTAAGGGGAATGTATGTATATGAGAGTGAATTATATATATTTATATTTGAAAGGAGAATGTATGTATGTGTGAGTATCAGAATGAATAATGTCCTAACAGCACCTCATAGAACGACGTGTGACTCTCCTACACGGAACCATGTGCTAGTACGTACATGTGTGTGTGTGTGTGTGTGTGGAGTACGTGCATGTGTGTGTGTGTGTGTGTGTGTGGAGTACGTGCATGTGTGTGTGTGTGTGGAGTACGTGCATGTGTGTGTGTGTGTGTGTGTGGAGTACGTGCATGTATGTGGAGTACGTGCATGTGTGTGTGTGTGTGTGTGCGGAGTACGTGCATGTGTGTGTGTGTGGAGTACGTGCATGTGTGTGTGTGGAGTACGTGCATGTGTGTGTGTGGAGTACGTGCATGTGTGTGTGTGTGTGTGTGTGTGTGGAGTACGTGCATGTGTGTGTGTGTGTGTGTGTGGAGTACGTGCATGTGTGTGTGTGTGTGTGGAGTACGTGCATGTGTGTGTGTGTGTGTGTGTGTGGAGTACGTGCATGTATGTGGAGTACGTGCATGTGTGTGTGTGTGTGTGTGTGTGTGTGGAGTACGTGCATGTGTGTGTGTGCGTGGAGTACGTGCATGTGTGTGTGTGTGTGTGTGTGGAGTACGTGCATGTATGTGGAGTACGTGCATGTGTGTGTGTGTGTGTGCGGAGTACGTGCATGTGTGTGTGTGTGGAGTACGTGCATGTGTGTGTGTGGAGTACGTGCATGTGTGTGTGTGGAGTACGTGCATGTGTGTGTGTGTGTGTGTGTGGAGTACGTGCATGTGTGTGTGTGTGTGTGGAGTACGTGCATGTGTGTGTGTGTGTGTGTGTGTGCGTGGAGTACGTGCATGTGTGTGTGTGTGTGTGTGGAGTACGTGCATGTGTGTGTGTGTGTGTGTGTGTGTGTGGAGTACGTGCATGTGTGTGTGTGTGGAGTACGTGCAGGCTCACATGTAGTGTGCTAAGTGTCAGTGTGACTCATCCTGCTTCTGTCGTAGACAAAGAATGACAAGGATGATGTGATGATCAGATGTTTAGAAACCTCAACTCAAGGCCCATTTAAAACAAAACCGTCATCGCACACAAAGCCCACAAACAGCAGACAGCCGACTGCTTTAATTTGTTGTTTTTTTTTTCAAACGACATTTGCCTCGAGTGCTTTTTAATTAACCGACAGCTCGGGGCTAAAGCTGATTGAAACCTGGCGTCTCCAAACTGAGCCGCGGATGAACAACCTTGGAAGCATCTGGGACAACAGACACATCGTAATTCATTGCCTCGAACGCCGCTCAGAGTTATCATTAGGAATGAGAATCAGGCAAAGGGGAGTAATAACGGTAACACGATGAAGTGGCAACTTGTAAAATGTATTCCAAAGAAACTTTATTGAATACACTTGTTTTAAATAAAGAGAGATAATCATGACCTGTTAACCTTCCTTGCACTAGCTCCAAGCACATTAGGACACACCATTGAAACTCTTTATGCACATATTTATCTTTAAAATTGTGGGTTTTAACTGAAGCGACACCTACAGATGACCAACACCAAAGAGACAACGTAACACGAACGACCGCCTGGACGGACTCCGTGCGCTTTGTGTGCGTGTCCCCCCCGCTCCGCATTCACCCGCGCCTCCTCCAACCGGCACGGACGACTTCAGCTGTGACACATGGAAGCATTCCCAGCCGTGGCATTCGTTCACTGGGAAACGTCCTCTAAGAGGCCGACTGGGAATCCCTGGGAATGTTAGTTAGTGGCCAAATGACAAAAACGACTTTCTTGCTGAACGACCTTCAGTCGGACGTCGCGGCCGTAACACTCGTCCCAGTAATGCAGACAAGGAATAAAACGAGAAAATAACATCACGCCAAGTCTCCGGAGACCCGGTATGAACACGGACCTGTTATCCTCCAGCGCACAGGTTGTCGTTCTTGTGCCTGCAACATGCGGCGTCTCTCCCAGTGGGGGGGGGGGGGGGGGGGGGGGGAGTGGTGGGGGGGGCCAACCAGGACAGAAGGACCGAGCAGCTGTCTCGCTTCTCACACGTCCCCCCCCCAAGAGAGACGCCTCGCCTCACCTCCCTCTGCGCCGGTTTCCTTTTTCTCTACCAGCACCCTAATCTCATTTTCTCTTCACTTCTACACCACAGTGACAAACACCCCCCCCCCCCCCCTCTCCTCACCCCTCCCCCCCCCCCCCCCCCTCCGCTTCACACGCTGCAGCCTCCTTCGGTTGCATCCTTCCAGGGGAACAGCGTGACATCCGAGTGGTGTCTGCACGGAACTCTTAGAAGAGACTCGATACGACCACAGCTGAGATTCTCCCACGCCGCCGACTGAAAAGGCCCCGCCTCCGTCCGGCGTCTCAAAGTCTTCCTCCGCTGCTGTTTGCGATGCCTCGCCTCCCTGCTATTCCTACTCCTCCCCGCTCCAAAATGATACCGCGCCATTCCTATTCGCATTATTCAAATGCCTTCATAAATATTGATGGCGAGCTCGGCGATAGGGACGGAGGGAGTGATGTGCGTGGGAGGCCGGCGGAGGCATTCTACTCCCACGTCTCTGGTCGTGAAATTATTCAATGCGACGTCTGAATAGCAATCATCTGCTGCAAATGAGCGAGGCGCCGTGCAGACACAGGCGGAAGAGGAAGCAGAAGGACTTTTAATTGCCAGTCGCCTCCCCCCCCCACCCACATTCAGCCAAAATGTCCACGTCTCCCCCCAAAAATGACTTCCAATCATTTAAAAACTTTAAAACAAATTGGAATGTGTGCACATTAACGCGGCCCGCGGGAACAGCTAGCGTCAGGACACATGCAGCGCTCGGGGCGCAGGTGCAGCTCTTTTCTTTAAACGCAGGCGACCTCACGTGCAGGATAGAAATGTATTTATGAAAGTACATTTTCCTGCCTGTGATTGATTTCATCCTCACACTGTACTTCCGTGCAATCGGTCTTAAGCTCGTGTGTTTCGAAAACGCGATGTATGTTTTCTTTTGGTTCGGTCTGATACAGAGACAGGCTGACATTTCACTGGAACAGCAGAGAACAGGTTCCACATGAGGCTGCAGAAATAGTCTCTTCTAGGAATAGGCGTCCAGGATCCGTGTGACAGTCAGGCAGGACTTTGTTAATGTCTCAGGAATGTGGAGCATCTGCAGATGCGTAACGTCGTATCCTTGGGTTTTTCTGGAGAAGAGTTTGGTGCCATTGAGCTCAGCCGTGCACCTCGTTTGCCTTCATTAAGTCCACAGGCGAGTGGGAGCGTGCGGCTCCAGACCACTTTACAGACATCAGGTGGGTATTTTCACACGTCTGAGGAGCACAGCTCACACAACATCACATCGCACCGTCGCCTCTTTCCCTGAGAGAAATCACACAGCGCACAAAAGCTCCGCCGACATGTTCCAGCAGTCATTCTCTGTCGTCCTGTGATCTCTAGTCAACTCGATCAGAATTCAGGGCGCACCGCCTCGCAGCTAAACACAGGCTCGCATCCAAGTCACGCTGCACTGGAACGCAGTTAATTGGTTATTATTTCATTTGTGATGAATGCAATCACAGTTGATTAAATAATGACAATAATCACATCAGCAACACAATGTTCCTCACGTAGATTTCCAGGCACAACCGTGAGAGACACACACACACAAGAGTACGTGCTTCCCCATCAACCTTGATGGCCGTTTCCAAATAGAATTGCAGCATGACCAATGAATTACACCATTTGCCGGCATTAAGCTCCTGTACGACCTGGAGAGGAACGCGGTGTGCTTTCTGAGAGGCCTCCACCTGCGTGTGAAGACAAACACTGTCGGATGCTCGAGCCAGACGTGAATGTGCTCCTGGTTATTATTGGTGGGGAGGATGCAACTGATGAATCAGCAGTCACCAGAGGCAGAACCCGAAGGAAGTTCAGCGGTTTCGTTTCATTTTGACCTCGTTAAACATTTATACATTTCCCGTTTCCAAAACGGAAAAGGATTCTCAGTCCGCAAAATATGTTCTTTTCTTTTTTCTCGGCAACGGTTCATCCGATTAACCGCACTTGTGCAGGGTGTATTGCTGAGGACGCTAGGAAATGCACCTGATTGGCACATCTTTACACTTATGGGGGTTGCTTATACAAATAAAGAAATAAACATACTTGCAGCCTAAGCGGTTTAGTTATGGTCACTACAATATGTGTTTCGGCTCAACATAGCCCACTGTTGAGGACGCGACTGCTCTGAGTGACAGGTGGGTTCTATGGAGGACCAAAAATGACTTAAGTATAAATAAATAAATAAATGAATAAATGCATAAATAAATTAATAAATGAATAAATACAGAAATGTAGAAATAAATGTATGTAGAAATACAGAAATGTAGAAATCGTTTTATTTAATTATGTTCTGTTTAGATATCAACTTATATTAATACATTATTGTATTTATTTATTTATTCATTTATTTACACATTTATTGATGTATTTATTTACACATTTCTTCATTTATTTACACATTTCTTCATTTATTTATTCATACTTATGTCATTTTTGGTCCTTCATAGGGTTCTACACGCCTGGTCGCTACTAGCCGCTGTGGTCGGTCGTCAGCGCCGTATTGAGCAGCTCAAACATGGGGGGGGCAAGAGGGGGAAGCATGAGGGGACCTCATAGAAATGACGTCCATATCGGAGACAGTTTATTCTGTTACTCAGGTGCATTAACGGGGGGATCCGACCACATCGTGACCAAAGTATTGCTCAACACCCAGGTGAGGAGTGAGGATGGAGTCGGTGGGCGAGTCGGTGGGCGAGCAATTCCCTCTGAAACCGTTGTTGCGCCTCTTCTTGCACAGACCAAAAGGCCCCAAAAGGGCCAACCAACCGCAAAGAATAACCACAACTGTATCATAACTGCTGTCTCAATCGCATTATGGACCCCGAAACCAACCGGCGATCAATATTCCTCTAACAGCTCGTTGCGGCGTGTGAATGTGTATATATATATATATATATATATATATATATATAATGTGTGTGTGTGTGTGTGTGTGTGTGTTCTACTCCTGGGCACGGTGCCAGCTCAGCTTCAGAGCGCTGGAGCGAACGGGCTGGAAGTGATCGCAGCACAACGGCCCTCACACCACCAAGACAAAGTGGGTTGTTCGGCGGTTCAACGAGAGGCGGCGACGTGGTGGACAAAAACCACACAAAAGGGAAAACATTGGAAATTGTGTGAATGTCTGAGGTTTTTGCTGATCCAATCGTTCATCCCAACCTCTCATTCACACACTCGTGAGTTTTGTTCGACAGTGATTAAGACGGTTTACTTGTTAGCAGGGTGCACGTCTATGTTGAAATGTGTGTCCAGGATCATTTCTTTACACCAAAGCCGCCCGCCCGGCAAGAACTTCTATGAACTTTAGCCAGTTTGGGCTTTAGTGGTTCTGTTACGTAACGGACAGTGTGGGATTTGTGTTTCTAAGTAAGTCCAGCCGGCCAGGCTTTGGATTTATTATTTATTAACAGTTGAGTAACGGTTGACTTGGGCTGTGTGGGAGCTGTCGCCACTCGTCAGGGAAGTCTGTGTTTATTAAGCACTCAGCCACCGTGTGAGGGATTCCACGCTCGCCCGTGGACAGGGAGAGGGGAACGGCACCGACACGGTGGATTCATGATGCCGTGTCTGATCATGCAACGTGCTGTATTAAACACGGGGATATCAAACCTGCAGGGGCCCATCCTTGGTTTTTATCTGCATTGTGCAACCACAATAACTGCCAACCTAAACCAATTGAATAGTCAGCGAGTCCGTTTACAGACTCTTTTGCTATGTTGGTACATTTCCACCACTTATCTTCCAATTATCCTGCATAATATGTCCACATCTGTGTTTGCTCAAATGAGTAGGTGGCATAACTTCGAAATGAAAATTGGGCCACCTGTGGATACTCACCGCGACAACATAATGGTCACTTGATTGTCGTTTTATCCCCAAGAGGGGATCTATTCAACAATTATTTTTTTTTAAATCACAAATTTTGCTCGTGGGGCTTTCCAATCAGGAGATCACGCGCCATCTTCCGTCTTTGGACCACGGCATCACAGAAAGCAAAAACTCGTTTCACGTTACTCTCCGAACCAAATAGCTTCCATCAGGTATTTGGGGTCAAACCACCGGACTGAGTAGCGCCGCTTCCATCATTACATTACGTTACACGTCATTAAGCTGGTGCTTTTATCCAAAGCGACGTACTGTCAGCTAGTCTTTTGTTCTGCCTGCGTCTCACCCTGCTCATCCTGGGAGGTGGCGGCTGGAAACATCTGGCGGCAATCAGCCATCAGCTGACTGCCTGTATCAACCCGGCTCTTCCTGCCAGTCAGCTGACTGCCGCCGTCAGGGTGGTAGACGCGCATTCAGGCCATCTTGTTTCTCGTGGGGATTAGACGCTGTCATTCCCCCCCCTGTTCATGTTTTTTTTTTGTGTCCCTTTTCTTTTGTGTAAATAAATGGATTATTTCCCATAAAACCTCATCCGTGACTCCTGTGTGCTGCGCTCGGGTCCACGGCTATTTACCTGGTCACAACACAATAAGTGCATTTCAACCATTAGGATACAAACTCAGAAGAACAACGAAACATGAAAGTGAAATTTCATCAAATAAGGCGATTAACAACGTGTTATCGATAAGAGCCATTATAAGCACAATTCAAGTGCGACAGGTTGTTAGTGTCTTTAGTCGAGGTAGAGTCTGTGTCTTTAGTCTGCGGTGCTGAGTCAGAGGGGAGTGTAGGGGATTTTAATGTTCCACAGACCTTCACTTAAACAGGGCCGTGCACGCCGTGCTTTTAGGCAGATGACAGTCTGACGCCGCTCAAAAGACCTTTTTTAAGTGTTGTCATGGCGCTTGAGTTCGTCGGCCAATCCAACCTTGTATTATTTCAACAAGAAGTGTGACATTTTTTAAACACGTGCGAGATAAGCCAAGCGACTCGCACAAAGGGTTAGCGTGGGCTGAGACCGACGTAGCACTGAGATGCTGCGTTTAAACTAAACCGCTGAGAGTGTGCAACAATAATACGCTCAAAGAAAACAGTTCTCCAGGGTAGACGGAAGAAAAGAGAAAGGTGTCCTTGGTCACCGTGTTCTGCACTTGGATGTTAATTTCAGCAAATATTTCCTCCTGACCCAAAAGTCCCGCGTCTCCGGCCGCGAGCCTCAAGCTGTGTACCGAGACGCAAAAGCACACGGCTTCTTCAGAACACGCGCTTTGTTCACCGAGGCGTCGTTTAAACTCCAAGGAAGGAAGCTCTCCGAAGTTCAGCTCCACTAGTCTGACCCCGATCGGAGGTCTACAAGCGGACTACTTTCAACCCCTCAGCTCAGGGCCAAAGCAACAGCCAAAAGCAGGGATATGGTCTAATGAGGGAGATGAATACAGAGATACATGAGCGATGCCCAGAAGAGCTTTTAACAGGAAATAGTTAACATGACCTACAAGATAAAGCAAAACAAGAAAAAAACACAATAAAGCTCTGCCGAACATCCGTTCAGAGCAGTTCTTTCTCTGCGTTTTACTGGCCCATTATAAAGCCTATCTGTAGCAGGCCACTCATTTAGTAGAGTGGATCGAATCAGCATTGATTATCTGTGATGCCGCCTGGCCTTCACTCCTCTGTGGACAGTCTAAAAGGGTTTTCTTTGCACTTTTAACCTGAGAGAGGCCATGCGAGAGACCAAAGGGATTGACTTTGGTTTGGTTATTAAAACACTCGATAAATTACAGAGAAAAGTGCTGCACGCGGCCCCCAGCGCATTCAGTCACTGTCTAAAACAACGGGCAACTACCTATCGGCCAACATGCCGATAGGAACGTTTTTAACGAGCACTGCGTCCTATTTCCTCAACAGTCGACACATTTCACACATTTCGTACACTGTGCGCGTTGGTACAGGTACAAAGTATATCTCAAATATTGAAAATATTGACAATCGCAAACTTCTGGGCTTCTCGGGTTCTCATTAAACTTCTGGATATCAACTTCCACTCCCCACTCGACCGGTTTCCCCCCCCCATGCACCCAAACCAAGTGAAGGGATCCACCAGCTTGTGTTCAGGGTTTTGCCAGCATGCCGCTCTCGTCCGCTCCCCGTGTTTCACCGAGGACGAAGCGCCGCTCCTCCGCTGAAGAGTCCCTCGGAGACGGCTTCAACCTCAGCCTTCATCTTTCCACTTAGTATGATGAGGTGTGGGAGCATGAGATGATAAATACTGCATATTATCCCGATGGGATTTTTAAAAGGGTAGATCGTGGCCCCGAAGAGATGTACATGCTCAGCAACAATGCTTATGGGCTAATTATAATCTGGTATCAGGAGTTAATGGTCGGTGCTCTTCCCGATGGACAGGCAGGATTCCCCGGCTGCTTCTTGTGCAAAAATACACCCAAAGATTTATCTGAAGCTCCTCCAACAACCTGAAATTACCTTTTTTTTCTGCCATTGTCAGCGCTTTCTCCCTGAAAACAGTGAAGGGACAGTAGAAGCCGCAGAGACGATTTTGCAATACAAATTTGCAAGTCTTGATAATTCACGCTTGGTTTGTCTACTGTGGAATGTTAAAGACCCATTTTAGCTTTGGTGTGCACTTTTACACGTCGTTTGGACTTTCCGTCTCACAGTTCCCCATTTCAGCCATGCAAGATTCTGACTAAGCAATGAACCCTCTTGCAGAAGTGAACTGCGACTCACCTCAACACACATAATTGCCTTCTGCTGTGTGTGAACATCCCGGAGCTCACGGATGTTGAGAGGAAACCCGACGTGGGTCCAACTGAAGAATGAAATCAGGTCTCATCCTTCCCCGGGAGCGCTTCTGTCTACCGATTCTATTCTCTGATCCCATCGTTCAGCGAAGTCGGCCTACAAGATTCCTTGGCGCTGTTTGTCTTTGGAGGTGATATCCCTGTTTGTTCTTCATACATGAAAAGGTCTTTGGCATGTCCCTGCGACGCAGTATCAAACGTGGGGAAGCACCCTGCTTCGTCCTCCTATTTTAGACCAGATCCATTTTTTCTTTTTTATAACGATCCTCCTCGGTTCCCTTACAGGGCTGCATACCTCCAGCTGCCAGGCAGCTTTTAACCCAAGAGAGCCCCACTAAATCCAATCAAGTGCGCAGTTGATGAGCAATCTGTGCGTTTTAACTGGTTTCTCTTCTTCGTTCAAGGTCTTCAAGTATGCAGTAAAAACGCTCACAGCTCTTCATTTCTGTCAAAGTGCACAACCTTTACCTCTCTTTTCTTCCGATCCCTTCTAAACATGTCATTTAATGAATGAACAATCTGGTGATGAGCAAGTTCTAGTCTTTTTTTCTGGGTGTCTTTTGCCATTTGCACATTTTCCACCTACAATGTCATTTATGTAAGTTTGTTTTAACGAATAACAATGACACATGTGGGAAAATCCGTGTTACGTGTGGAGATGTGTCTGTTTCTTGCTTTCCCCTCCCTTTGTCCTACAGGTGAGGGAGGATTCGCTGGCCCCGCCTGCAGACCTCCGTGTGGATTGGCTCATACTCCGGCCCATTAACCAATCAGAGGGAGGACCCTATTTAAAGCCTCTCTTTTTTGTTTGTGGGAACGACTTCTTTTTGGTCCATTAAGGTTGTGGTGGGGAGTGAGTGAGGTAAGGCTGTACTCTATACATCTACAGACACTGAGGAACCATTTTTGTTATTTCACTAGGTTATGGGTTGTTGCCACAAATGCATTTCTGTTGATTTTGGAAGCGTTTGTAGAGAAGAGTCAGACATTTGTTTTTCTATTTCCTTTTCGCAGCGTTGAACTAGGCCTGATTGTATTGTACTTTGCTTATTTTGTTTGGCACAACCCCCACAGTTCACCCCGTCACCCGTCCTTTTTTCAAACATATCTCTGTTCAGTACTTGATATTCAAGGGTTGTAAAGAAACCTATTTTCTTTAACTGCCTTACTTTGTCCCTGAGTTCATTTCTCATTGGATGTCAGCGTTATTGTTCCCCCCCCCAAAAGGGGAATGTAACAATTCACCATTAAAACACCTACATGTAAGTGTCCTATGTACTGCGACAGAGAAACCAGAGGCCATGTCATAGTTCGGAGCGGTCGTGATGCCAAGGCATTTCTCATCCAATTTTTCCCAGAGTTTTCCCATCATGACATTTACATAAACAAAACAGATGGAGCGAGACGATAAGAGTGGGGCTGCGTTTTGAGAGCGATAGCTCCGGGACAAACAACTGGATTCATTCATGCAAAACATCTGCAGGACGCCCTCATGAGAACCACTGATGATTCGAAGCCAGAATACCGCTCACATCAACCGTTGTCAGTTATCGTCTCCAGTGAAAAGGTCACGTGAAGAAAATGGCCACTGTACTACATCCTTGCTCTCCATCCTTTTTAACTAAGGGCTACTGGACTGAGTGAAATGGGATAAGCAGCAGACTTCCTGCCTAACACGCCCTGTCAAACGCAATGAGTAATGGCCCAAAACTATTCACACGAAATAACGGTTTTCCAAATCCTTCGTTGACGCGGCCGGCCGGAGGATTGAAAAACGCTCGATCCGTTCGTCTTCATTCTAATGCTTCAACTGCGGCGTCCTTATTCTTCCCAACCGGCTGGTGTTTTTTTTCCAGCAGAGCTGCCACCCGTGGGGCGTTAAAAAAAAGCTAATCTATCCAGAACTGTCATGTTACGAGGGAACGGGCTGAATACCGATCGTGTCCTCGGTGGGAGACTTGAGCAGAAGTGCGACGGATGTGAGAGTCTTTGTGAGTTCGGTGCGGACGGACCACAATAGGCGGAAAGGGGAGAATTGTGTTATCTCCTCAACCAAACCCCTCAACCACAGTGACAGCTCCACACCATATGCATCAGTATTAAGAGAAGTATTTATTTTCATTCAATATATAAGACATTTTATCCTAAATTTTCGTTTGGATTGTTATCATCACTAGGTGGCTTTGTGTTATTGACTGTCCGACAAACCTAATCTATGGATCTGGGGAACAGAGTACATTTTTATCTTTTTCTATTAAAAAAATAAAATAACAAAAACCAAAAATATTTCACAGAATTGGCTTGTTTGAGATGAAATGACTTCACTTGAAATGTGGATGAGAAGTCAGTAGCAGCAAGAGGCACCAAACAGTTTCACGGCGCTTTTAGAAAACAAACAGGAAGTCAAAGACTACCTGTCGTTTTTGAACCTCGTTCAAATGAATTCATACTTTTGTAAATACATCATTGATGTGAAATCGTTGTTAATTTCGTGTCTACAAAACGTGTCTTTTTGTTTTCAAATCCAACAGCCCAATTAGCCCTTTGATCGGGAAAGAGTCCGTCATTTCCCATTGTGCTTCGGCCCATGCAGTTGGTGGAGAGTAACTGCTTTGAAAATACTGCGGCTTCCTTGATCTGAAACCTCAGTGCCGTGCGCTGTTTGGCGACCGGCGGTGAGCGAGTTCCGCTCGTGCTCCTTGTTTTTTTTTTTTTTACCACGTTGAGAGCTTTGAGAGCTTTTTTTACCACGTTGAGAGCAGCGTGATTAGCCTCACGCTGCTCGCCGTCCCTCCCTGCTCCCCCGTAGACCAGCGTGACTTTCCGCCGTCCTACCAAAGACGACCAGCATTCAGAATGAGCAGATGGTTCACAGTGACAATGTCCTTTTCCTGAATATAAAGGTCTTTGTGCCTAAAAATACAAACAGTCGCAACATTCTAATCTCTTAGAGTTAAGGTGAAATTTCACACTGTGTTCTATTAATTAATGATTAATGAAGTCAATGTGTTTTCCTTAAAAAAAAAAAAAATGTATTCACGTCCAGTTTCACATCGTTGCTGGTTGTAGTTTTAACATAACTCTGCATTTCTAAACACAAAACAACATTCCATCCCTTAATTAAAAAGGCAAGTATGCAGCGGGGCTTTTCATCTTCAAACAAACTATTCTGAGCATCTCCTGCAAGTAACGCACAAACACTGCTGCTCCACAAAGACACAAAGAGCAGCACGTTAGCCCCGTACAGAGAACCGTTGAAGCTCAGTGGTTTAGTGACAAGTCAAATATAAATGACCCATTTTTTTAAATGATGAAAAAGAACAGTAATAGAAATGTACACAAAATACATTTGTTACAATGACTAATAACAAATCCTAACAGGATTTGTTTTTGTGTCGCTTCGACTTTTGTCATTAAGCAATACAAACTCTGCATACAATAATGTATTTTCACTAGAGATGCCCAAAATTAGCATCTGTCACAAGGTGATGCAAATCTATAAACTACACAAATAAAATGCTACTCTCTCTCTCTCCCTCCCTCCCTCCCTCCCTCCGCGGGCCTCCTGCCCGCTGCGTCTGCGTTAACCTCTCCGTGTGTCACATCCACTCCCGAATGCTCTCCTGACGCAGCAGGGGAGCTCACAACACATCCGGCGAGACCCTTATCTTCACAACAGCAGAGCCCGTCCACATCTGTGCCACGGCGTAGGCCATCGCTGTCTCTGCCGCGGGTATATGAGCCGGCAGCGCCGAGCAAATACGAACCGGCAGGACTTCCGTTGGGGGAAAGGAGAAAGAGAAGACGGAAACACGAATGGAAGCTTTTAATGGCCCTTAAATGCTGCTGGGAAAAAAAAGGGCGCACTGCTCTTACGCCGGGCGCACTGCTCTTACGCCAGCCGTGTGTACGTGGCTCAAAGAGATAGTGACAGTTTTTTTACATTTCGAATGAGCTCAAACAATAATAGACTGTGTTTCATTATTTTTAGAAGTTTATGGTTGTACAAGCAGCCATCTACGGAGAGACGATGGCGCGCTGCATCCACTTCATCCAGTGAAAGATGAGGTTGTGTATATAACTAGAAGACCTGGTGACTCCAATCTCTTATGCCTTTGGATGCTTAAATATTACCCTTCACCTGTCGCTTTTTACGGCCTAGAAATGCAGTATTGCATGGGAATGTTAGCGAATGGTATGGAAAATATTTTCATTAACACCAACATTTATCAGAAACAACTGCCTTTTGTGCGGCGCAAGGTAATTGCAACAGTGACTCGAGCTGCTCCATCACACAACCTAATGAAGCAGGAGAATGGAAACTCTGCCAAGGTGACGGCAAGGAGAGCGCTTTTAAACCTGCTGGATTGTTGTGACAGAGAAACGAGTCACACCCGGTTTTATTTTGTTCTTCTTTTTAATAACGCCTTCCCGCCGGGAGAAGACAAAAACAAATTAAAAAAAAACACAGCAGAAATATATTGTTTTTAAAAAGGAGCAGGATCTTTGCCTCTGCGTTGCCTTACTGCTTAACAGCAATAAACGGAAAAAAAGGATGTGTGTGGCTATCCTGTTATCCTGATTAACGCTAACAAGCTCGCACCAACAATGTGTTGGACGACGCTAGCATGTTTAGCGTTTAATGTTTACCATGTCCACCATTTTGGTTTAGCGCATCGTCATGCTAGCTTTGGCTAATGAACGTTAAACACAAGGTTTGACCCGCTGGTAGCACTTCGGGGAAAAGGCAGACCGCATCGCCTCGGTGTCAAATACCGTAGATTTGTCTTCGGTATTTGGGCAAACCTATCTGCAGCGGAGTATTAAGTGTGAGTTGTTTGTGCCTGTTGTCCCGCGTGAAACCGAAGCTTAGCGCTTTTCACGGTCATGGTTATAGGTCACAAAATGTTACCTTAATTTCTTAATCCGATTAAGTGTGTTTCCCTTGTTAAACAAATAGACACCCAGTGGAAACATCATCACCTTGATGTTTTACAGATAATGTATTCTGTGTTAAAATTGAGGATTAGCAGATTGTTTGGATTCAGTAAATAGAAACCTGGTACCTAATGGTAATACATGTTTCAATCAGAGTTGGCATTGGAGTTTATTCGTGATCCCCGGATGTCTCTTTGGATGACTTGAACCTCACGAGACTCCAAGGGACAATTTGGTCTGAATTAGAGCAACAATGGCACAGCTTGTGCAAGGTCCTTTAACTCGCTAAATAGAGACACAAGAAGAAAATGCAATCCTCTAGAAACCTTGGAAATCCATTTGTAGAAATTAGGCCATAGTTTCATTAAAATCAAATTAATAAAAATAGCCTATTCTGTAGTCAAAGCCCTTCTGCGAGTTAGGCAGAGAGTTTCAAAAATCCATTTCCATTTCCCATTTCATGATTGATATTGACCTAAAGATTTAGATAACGTTTGTACACAGATGGCTCTGAACAGGACGGCCTCAGTGTTTTTACTGCATTTTCAGCCAGTGATTATTTCTGGAACCTAACAGGATGAAATCTATGATAATATTTTCCATTACCGACAGATTATTACTATTTGGTTTTACAATGTCAAAGTAATCTGAAGGTTTTTTCCGCCATTACTTGGAGAGCGTGCGCCCAGGCAGGCACGTCGGCAACAACCACCGCTTGTACTGTGACTACACGCCTAAAAAACAAGTGGCCACCTAAGCAGGCAATCATTTTAAAGTGGTTGTGTCTCGCAAGCCGCACAGAATTCACCGTAGACAGCAGTCTGCCTTTTTAGCAGCAGCAGCAGAGTGGCAGCGGCACGCTCACTAGTGTCGGGACTAGTAGTTCTGCTCTGCTTCTGGACCCTTTAAGGGGAGCGAGCGAGCGTCTGGCACTCACAGGCCCAATGGGAGAGGAGATTGAGAACGCCTCGGTCACTGCGACAACGCGAGGTCGTTGAGGACGCAGCCACAACGGCCCGAACAAAACGCAAATCCTGCAGAGGTATTTTCCACAAAAAGTGGAGGCTGGTGGAAGGTGTTCGAGCTTCGGCCATCCAATCAATCTCAGCGAACACCCCAGTATGGTTTAATGCAGAATAATGAAGGTTTAAAAAACGCATTAGTACTCTGTAGATTCAACATTTATCTCAACACAGAAAAAGCAGTAAATATATATGTATATATACACATTTTCATTATTCTCATGGAGGTTACACAAATACAATAGGTTAGAAAATGTGTGTTTTCGAATGAAGATATAACTTGAGGCTTGACTCCTTTATGTAGAGACCCTGACACAATCTGGACTAGTCTGACAAATAAGCTCACTGGGAAACCTGAAGGTTTTACGAAAAGACATCCGAGTGATCAACTCGTGCAGATGTGCGATAGAGCACTCAGGAGAACATTGGCGAGTGTGCGTGACGAGAAAATACTGGGGTCATTTTGATTCCATTTGCAAGATACAAAAAAACACTCCCCTCGACTGCTTTTGTTATTGACTTGAAGTCTTGTGTAAACATTCCATCAGCCCAGGATGGATTCGATGTTCTACAGAATCAATAGCGGGGGCGATGGCCGCATCCCGTTGTTCTCTGACAGCCTGCTGGCTACTCGACTCGGGCCACAGCGAGTCAGAATGCGACTGGAATCTCAATAGTCTGCTCCTGAATCAAATAGTAATCACGCCTGCCTTTTTTTTGGGGGGGGGAGGGCTGAAAAAACCATTACAGGGAAATTGTTCATGGTGGAGACACATCGCCTCAATCCACCAAGACTTTCCGATAAAGCACGCTAAGGGCCCTGTTCAGAGCCTGCATTTGCACGCGTCCTATATGCCGTTCCGGCATGAATGGACAGCTCTGAGGACGGCCGCGAAAGCCCCCAAGATGCCTTGTGTGCTGCCCTTTCCCCCCCTTATGCTTACATCCAATCGACGCAGCGGTTTGAATTACTGAGCAACTGCTACTATTCGTCGTCGGGCACGAGTGATTAAATAAACTCAATGAAAAACGCAAACAGAGAAACAATGAATAACAATGCGTCCGTTTGTGTTAGCAGGCACTCAGGCTGCCGTGACGTCATGTGACACGCGCGACATATCAGGTCCGAACGAAGGCCTGCGGGCAGAGGGAGGGACGAGTCGTGCATTCCGTACCGCACGACGATGAGAGCATCAGCACCAAAGCCCTGCTTGGAGTCTTTGATTATAAAGCCGAAACCGAAGTGAGGGCTGTGGAAAAAGACTTTGATGCACTTCTGGGGTTCAAACCCTTATTAATAACCAAGACACGCTGACAGTCATGTGCGGGTACACACACACACACACACACGCGTGCAGTGATGCTCACGGCTCTGTTACACAAGAAAGCAATGCTGGATGATTGGATCAGTCAACCTTGTTGCCTAGATGTGGATTGACTGCAGTGAAGACGGGAGTAATTCTGCGACTGTCCACATGAACTGCTCTTTAACATGTCGTTTGGTCTCCAGCGAAACGCACGTTATTCTCTCTTTATAGAGTTCAGTGCTGCCGAGTAGCAGCCAGATTGCTTTATTCTTATCTGCTTGAACCCCGGCAGCGGGAGTCAAACCCCATCTCTTAGATCTAATGCTTATCCACACAAAGTCACGAAAACAAATGAGCCCCGCTCCTCAATTCAGCGGCTTTTTCTAAAGGCTTGTTTGTGTGTTTGCGGAGGCCGGTCAGCATGCAATCTGAGGCTTCTTTGTATTACATCTCAACTCCAACTTTAAATGGAAGAAATTCAGAGGTTAAATGGCTTGACCAAGTTTCTCTCATTAAATCTTATTATTTCATTGCTCGTATTAAATCTGTTGTGAGGGTTATACGACACTACTGCAATGGCGGGTTCCCAAACCTTCCGCATTTATTTGCATTGCAGAATTTGAGAAATCAGGGGACCCATCAGGACATTGTCAAAAAACTGTCCATGGAACCACGCGGATCTGCACAACATGTGGGGTGAATATAACAAGAGGTTGACCGTCTGTTGGGGAGAAACTATTGACAATCCATCCAATGATGGTTCAGACATTCCACAAAAACAAAAAATGTCAACATTAAATGCAATGAACTGTGAGCCAGGAATGTCAAATACAACACAATCCATTGAGTTGTTTTTAAGACCTTTTCCTAGGAAGAGTGAAGCTTGAACCTGCGGACGACCTATAAAGAAACCTCAGCTGAAAATAGGGTTCATTAATATCTGCACTAAATAGCACGGCAATCCATCAATTAGTTGCTTATACGTTTAAATCTGGACTAATTTAAGAGGGTTTTACCAACAGCCATTAATCAACAACGCTTCACCCGGTAGAAGCACAGAAATAAGTGGATATCGGCACCTCTGGCTAACGGTAAGTAACTTAACCTGTGTAGCGTAGGCGCGCCCCTGCAATTCAATTATGCTCCTTAGCGACGTCCTGCAGCCTTTGCAGAGCGAGCGAGTTAGTCCCCATCAAACGGTGCAGCCTTCGTGCTCTGGAACAAGACCACAGGAATATTGATTGGATGCACATATAAAACACTCCTGCATTAAGTTCAAATGATTGATATTTCTTCCCACAGTCCCCCCCGACACTGCCATCCCCCTCTTTGAAGTGCAATCCTGTGTGTGTGTGTGTGATTAAATCTCCATTGTATTGTGTAAGTGAAACACATGCTGGATCGCGGCAATACAGTCTCCACATCCTCACTTTTTCAGGAGAGATTCATGAATATCTGAATTAAAGTTGAGGCGAGTCGACTGCAGCAAATGCTCTTTTGTGCGACTTCGCAATGAGCTTTAAATCTTCCGCCTCAGCTGGAAAGAGCGGAGCAGTAAATCCCAGTCCCCGAGTGAATAATAAGCATAGCAGATAAACATCACCGAGGAGAACACGGGCATTATTTCATGCCACCAACCATGAATGTGATTACTAACAGAACTAATGCAGACTCGCAAATAAGCTCTGACCCAGCGCGCTGACTTTCCCCTAGAAGCACGCGGCCACATCCCCACACTCCCAACCGAAGATGCCTTCACTTCCCTCGACTGAGTAACCCCAAAGTAGACCTGGTGAGATGTGCCGGGCCACAAAGGGCCCGCTCGCGGCGCTGCTATTAATCTGGAGTTCACGATAGCTTCCCGCAGCCCAGTGGAGGGAATCATTGCAACCGAGCAGCTTCAAGCACCGGCGAGCCGCGACGCATCTGTTACCAACACACACACACATACCCGAAGAAGAAAACCGAACGGCGACAGACATGCACCGTGACTGCGCGGTGGATTGAAAGTAGCCGAGCGGCTGGAGGGCAGCGAGGACGGGGAGGGGAGAAGGAAGGGGAGGAGCCAGAGATTGAGCAAATGTTGTTAATGTATGAATAAATGTTGTTGTTTTGTTATTTTTTGTATCACTCATCCACTTTTCACAACACGTAACATTACAACGACTTTACTACTTTAGGAGCAATAAATGATCTGAATATTAACTGCAGGGATTAAGACGTGGGATTATTTGAAACGTTGGATCCACTCTTAGGCTCCACCCACTCAACAAAGAGGAGACTCGCTTCCTGTAGTGATTCTATTCTAACACAGTATTTATGTGCACGTACAAGCTTACGAGTAAGAATGTGAGTCATGGATTTTGCAGCTATTATTTTTTGGGGAAACCATACAAGAGTAATTTACAACGGAAAAATGGAAATCATCTCTTTTGCCGATCATTTCAAAATGACTCACGGAAGCCGGACATCTTTGGATTTTGTGTTCGGAGAGAACTATAGTATCACACCGGTGAGTCACCGTACGGAGAGAATAGTGGCCGAAACACAGGATTTGTGTTTCTTTTTGTAGAGGCAGCATCAGCTGACAGTCAGCGAAGGCAAGGTTCCAGGAAATGATCCAAAAAGTCTCCTGATGCAAAGCAGGTTTCACTAAAACACCTGACGCAAGCAAAGGACCTGGTGACTCTGCCGTCCGTTTGGGGCTCGTGCCGGAACTCGGCATGCGGCCTGCGGAACGAGCAGCCACTTACCACCACCTACGCCCTCTCGCTCTGTCGTCATTATGTCTGCACCCTCTCTCCTTTTTTTACGCCACCCCGTCCTCCGCTCAGTGCCCGTCTCCCGGTCATTCCTCGTGGTCCTTGATCACGGCCTCTGCCGGTATATTAATGTCATTGTCGTTCTGAAAATGAAATGAAAATCTGACGTGGCCGCTTCTTTATTCTAATTTGACCAGAAAGAAAAAGGGGTGCATGATCTTGCGTGTTATAAAAACGTTTGCTCATAATCACATTGGGCATTCTCATCGGATATCATTTATGGGGTTATTGAGTAGCTCAGTGAACATTTTTACTTATATATAAGTATGTATCTTTTTTTCCCTCCCTTTGGCATAACTCATGAATATTATATTATTATTATTATATTATTGGACTTATTTGGACACAGCGTGTGTGGGACGGGTCAGAATGTAAAACCAGTCAGCTAAATGACATGTAATGTACATCTTATCGCACTTATAAACAATCACACAATAAGAGAACCCCCTCTGAGGACAGAGCCACTCAAATGGTACATTATTAATAGAACAGTAATTTCATCCAAAACACATTAGAGATAAGATCTTGAGTATAATGAGATAATGCTCCAAAACTGCATACTACGATGCGATACCGCTTCTGCTGCTCTACTCTTTGCTCAATCCTGCTGCTGCAATAATTGTATTAACATGAGACATTACATCCAAAATGCCTTTTAAAATGCTGTATGTCAGCCGAACAGATTGATGGTCGGGAGTTTAGCGCCGTGTTTAAAAGCTCATCGTTTTAATAAATCTTTCATGAGAGAATAATTCCACTTGAAAGCGTCAGCGTGCGTTCAATCCATCATCTGACCAAAGGTGACACTGCGCGACAGATGCATGTCGCCTCAGTCCTTAATGTGGACTTTCAATCAACAATGTCCAGTTAATTAATCTCCTGACGGTGATGGCCAGAGCTTCCCGAGCATTAATGCTTCCTCTACGCCTGAAAGCCTGTGACGGAGTCTGTGCGATTTAACTCGTGCTGCAAAGCAGCCTGGATTCCATGGAGTAAATTTTCGCCTGAGATAGGGGACCAATCACAGAGCGGGGAGGGTGCAGCAAGACGATGACGTTGAATATGCGACACACCCAAGCAGTTTGTTTACATCCAACGTGGCAGCCGAAGCAAAGGTAGCTTTCGACGCAGCCTTAGATAGTGTTTTAAGTAGCTCGGAACGCAAGTTTACGTTGAAAGAAGAGCAACTTTTGGCGTTCGTGACCAAGGAGGATGTTTTTGCTCTGCTACCAACAGGCTTTGGCAAAAGCCTCATATATTAACCTCATATAGCAACCTATGAGCTAGGAACAGGCGCATTTGACAGACATTCGTAGCGCCCAATAAACGGCTCTGGGCATTCGTAAACCACGCCTCAAATACGAGGAAATGAACATGTGGTTTCCAGACCCCGTCTCATTTGAGATGAGTGCGTATGACGTTAGCTAAGCTAGCTTGACGCATCCCTTCAAGAAGAATCCTCAATCACCCAAAGTCGTCCAAAGCCCAGTTTGGCCAAGGCAGAATTTCTCCTGGGGTTTCGTAATCAATCTAACAACGTCACTATGAAGTCGACTTAAAAGTCCCTTTACCCCCCCGGCTGCTGATGCGGATTCACATGAGGACGAAATCAAACAATTCCTTTAGACGTGAGCATTGTCCAGACCTTGAAAAGGACACGCATGTCCTGTATGGTCACGCACAAAAGGACAGGATTTGTCATAAGCAGGAAGGACGGTCTGTTCGTGTGTAGCAAAGACGTAATGGGGCCGCGAGTTGATAATGGCCGCATCACTTAGGCGGTGAATTGTAGACGATTTGGGCCCGAGACAGACGGGAGAAAGGGAGGACAGAGAATAAAGACACACGAGGACTGAGAATAAACACCGAGACGTAGATTAACGCGAGAGACAGACACAGGGAAGCCCCCCCCCCCCCTCTGCGGTTCCCCCTCGCGGACTCCACTTCAACCGCAGGCGATCAGCAGGTGCAGATGTTTGATTGTCTGTTTGAGGGCCAGAGGGCGTCGCAATGCGGTGCGGATGTTCCGCACACGTGGTTCCTGCACCGTCTGCATACGGAACCCCGTCTCAGAAGCTTCCAAATGAGATTTTCTTTGAAACTTTTTCTCCTTTCAAAAAGAGCTATTTCAACTCATCACGGTAGCAGAAGTTTCATTGACATACTGCGGAAATAATTCAAAAGCCAAACCAAGGAGCTTGCAAGAAGACGTGGAGATGAGTAGGCAGGAAGCAGCATCAACGAGCTCGTCTTTGTGTGTGTGTGTGTGTCTGTAGTGAATCTTACGCTCAACTCAGTGATTTCAGACAACCCTCTGTCGGACACGACCAAACACACACAAAGAGACAAACTCACGCACAGCAGGCTCGGGGTTCAAAGACTCCTCTTACCTAGAAAAAGACACAAGGAGATGAAGTGTGAATGGACACGCACACAGGGCATAACACTCAACATAGCAACACTACAGGTTGCAATAAATGCAGAACAGTCGTCAATCATCACAACGCCAATCACAATATATCCAATAGATAAAAAACACTAATTTAACAAATAATGCCTAAAGCATTGACTTCCACATAATTGCAATAAAGCAACATGTAGGAATTTGTTGACAGAAAACCATCTGAAATCCCACGTCTCTGAGGTTTGCAGGTATTCTCCATACATCCCTCCTACAGCGATTCATTTTTTTTCTTCAACCGACAGCTTGCACATGCACCACCAGGTGCCTTCTGTGAAATATAAGGCAAAGAAAAGAAGATAGAAAAAATCAGCCCATCTGGATGCATAAATCCTCCCCGTGCAGCATTAGTGCGACACCTCAACACAGATTCAAAATGACCTTTTCTGTTGGCGACACTGGCGACAAGCCGAGGCAATCTCCCGTGTTAAACACGGCGGCGTGCGTCACCTGTGACAGGTCGGGGCTGCGAAGGACAGCCTTGAAGAAGTGTCGGCCGTCTTTTCTCGGAGGCTGATTTGTCATCAGCGGGTGGCAGAGCTTAATAAAAGCCGGCCTCGCGCCGACCGGACCCCCGGCCGGTGGACGCGCGAGTCCTTGCCGTGATGAAAGGGTTGCAATAACCGGCCTCTGCGCGCGACCAAATCCCCGGTAATCAGAGCCCAGCTGGGACCACATCGCAAACCGGAGCTTTTTCTTTCAACCCATGTTTGTTGACAGCGCTGGCTTCCTTTTAAGTCAGTCTGATGCATAGAACCGTGTGGCTGATGTACTGTGAAAAAGCCACGCATACTTGATGATGCACGGATTGCAAATGCCGCACACACACACCCCTGTATTGTATATTTGAAAAACTCCACTTAAGTCTAGAGCACAAACGATATATTTAAATACATATTTAATAAGATATTATCATACATGTCCAAAAAACAATATTTCTGTATTTACTCAACGTGTTTTATGTGAATTAATGCATGCACAGATGTAGTGCACTAATGAAAACATATTCATCTTGGTGGAAAGACACCTGCTGGAGGAAATATATGCATGAGTATACACACACCTGTTCCTTCCTTATTATATCCTGACGACTAAAAATGACTGGAAAGAAATAACAGTGGAAAGAAATAACTGTGGCAAATTGGTAAGAACATGCAGCAAATGCAGCATGAGTTATTAATCAAGTGAATGAGATTGATTGTTTATTTATCCTGAGCTTTGTCCTTGTCATATTACTCATGGTGGTCGGTGGTCTAATGAAGACCTGAGAGGAATGGAACCCGGTGACAAACGACTAAAAGTCTCCCGTTTCCATGCATCATTTGCACGCTGGACGGCTCGGCCTCTTTTTAATAGTCCAGGTACAAAATAAATACAACAGACGGAGCGCATCTCACCGAGCACGTATGTGGTTTCCACCGAAAGCCACCGAAACATCTTCCCGAGGAAGAAGCACATGATCGCGCCCGGAATCGATCCCCCTTGCCCTTGAAGGGTCAAACTCCAGAATCGATTTCCCCTCGGCCCGTTTTCCCACAGTGGGAACTGCGTGAAGCCGTGAACGATTTCCTCAGCGCACAGCACGAATAAAGTCCACCAGGAACGCCAGGTCCATTTACTCTCACGCCTCCTCCCGCCCGGGAGGCGTCGTCTCCACGGCTCCCCATCGCCTGACGCACATCGTACGGGCAATCGGGAAGGTGGTATAAATTTATCAGAAATTGCATTTCAATCCAGAGAGACTTGTTGAAACTCTGCTTTATTATAACAGGCATGAATATTGATACTGCAATGCAGTGCCGGCCCGAGCCTCTTGGGGGCCCTAAGCAGAATTGTATTTGGGGGCCCCCCCTCCCACCACGCACAGTCACCTGTGCTAGAAGATTATTTATAAACGAATACAGTGAGGTTATAATACAAAACTAGGGCTGCTTGCAGCATAAGCCAACTAAGCGGCTGCTTGGGGCCCCCTGGCCAGGGGGCAGTTGGCTTATGCCTTGGGCTGGCCCTGCTGCAACGTGTTTGGGGCTTGGACTCCATCCTGCCGTAGGACAGACCAAGGGCCGGGGTGCTGAATAATAATATATAATATAATAATAATATCACTATTTATTTTAATAAATGGGGCGTAAGAACACGGTGTTTCAGCGTGTTCCTTCAGCTTCCTTAACATTCTTTACATTACTTATTACCTTATTATTTCCTGACCTTTTCCATCATGTTCGGTGCAGCAGAAGATGAAATAATGCTCCTTTTCTATCTGTGAGAGCCGCGGCCGTAAACGTGAAGCCAGACGTTGGTGTGGAAAGAACCCTTCATTCCTTCATTCATATTCATCGTGAGTAACACACTGAGTGAAGCGAGTCACTCCGTTTTTTTATCAGGCGCCAATGATAATATATATTTTTCAGACTAAAATCAATACTAATATTAGAGCCAGACATTTTCCAAATTAAAATAAACACGTCAACATTCTCTGGCCAAACCTCCCCGACCCCCTCAACAACATCAAAACTATGGGAAGGCAATTCCTTTTTTTCAAAGAAGCTACTTTTGGCATTTCACTGCTGCCATTTCTTGTTACGTATCCGTGCAGGTGGACGACGCCACAACAGAAACATCCACAATGAGCTAGAATTGGACAATATATTGGCCACGCTTTTTTGGGGCCGCGGTTCATTCATCTCTGCCTGTCACACGATACCATTCAGATGCAAAAAGCGTGTCCCTGAGCGGGGCTGCCTGTCAGCGGCGGAATTAAAAGCAACAATTGTGAAGTTTCCGAATTACCGACACAGACGCTTGACACATTATATTCACAACATAATCAGAAAAACTGTCCTCGGGACCCAAAACCATCAAGTGTGACATCCGCGGATCTCGACGCCTGAACGGCAATTCATTACTCCGCCGCCACCGCATTACCCTAAAAGCCGCGATTAGCTAATGAAAACCGGCGATTAGTTCCGCCAGAGGAAACCCCTCGAATAATTAGAGCGTTGCGGGGCAATTCTGCTGAAATAAACAACCACGAGGTGAATACTGAATCGGACTTTAAGCAACAATTATAGCAAAGATACCGCACAAAGGGTCCGGGGGTTCACACTGATCTGGTGCAGGATGACCACAGGCAAACACACACACACACACACACACAGACGAAATAAATAAAATAAATAAATCATTGTTGTGATGATGCTTTCCTACGAGGACCATCAAAGGGAATTACACTGGAGAAGAGATGAAGGAGCCTCACCGCTGCCTGTTATTAGACGGATAATGAACAGGCGGTTAGAGGACAACAGAAGTGGTTTCAGTGCCACGTTGTTGTTGTGCACAAATGATCAAAATACCGTCCTCCAGTTTACAAAAGCCCCCCCCCCCCCGACGTGCGTGTGTGTTCAGGGCCTCGTTAAGCGCTGAGAAACATTCTAAATGAACAGCCGTTCACACGCGCGCAGGCTGCTTTAACAACTCGGGCGCAAGTTGCAGATTCACTTTTTGCGCCTTAAGATTTGACTTCAGTGGCCGACAGCAAGCAAACTATTTCTATTTCAGGCTCTTCTCTTCCAGCAATTAGATTCCACCCCGAGTGCTAAACCATGAAATGCTAGAATGAAGTGTCCCTGATGAAATAACAGGCAACACGATGAGGAGGTGTCCATGGTTTTTTATTATCTTACTTATTATTGTTGCCATCATCATTGTTGTTATTATTCCGTCGGTCTGCTTCGTTGTCCCGGCGCTCAAAGAATTACCACTTGTAGAATAATGTTTTTCACCAGGGAGAAGAAAAGGTTCAAATGACGGCATTCAACAGCAACACACACACACACACACACACGCACACGTTGGATCTTTGCTTTGGCAAACTTTCACCAGCTGTTAGCTTCCATTGCGCCGACTCTGCGTAGGTGGCGGACGGCGTTTTCCATCCACTGCATGTGGGTTTTTTTTTATTCCACCACAAACGAAGGAAAAGTTACTTGGCTCAAGCTGAAGTGGGACAAAGGACGGCGACTTCGGGGACACGGGAGGTAAAAACATGGTGTTGCGGATGTCGGAAATCTCAAGCTGAGACGTCTCACATCCAGACTACGTGTCACTTTCAGAGTCTCTTAATCACAGTCGAAAAAAGAAGCGCAGTCGGCCGTGCTAACGCTAACGCTAACGCTGATAGCTGGAGACAGATTACAGGGTTGGTTGGAGCTTTGGGGCCGAGAGGCTTCACAGGCTGCATAAAGCCGTGTTTTATATTAATTCATTGTGCTAATTTAGCTGCTGTATTCCCACAGCTAAAGCCCACGAGAGGGGGTTTGATGTCAACTGTGTGTGCGTGTGCTATAAGCGCACACATACACGCACACACCATGCTCAGCGCACAGGCTCAGTGTCTCGTGACCTTAATATTTCCTCCTTGTGTTTTTAATGAGGACGTAAACTCGTCAGAGGGAAAACAACTCTTGTTAGGACCAAACAATGTGCCTGGAAGTGCAAAATGTCGTATTTGAGATAATTAAAGCAGTCGGCCGGACATTCTGGCCTCGTTCAGAGGATGCGGAAACGTAGGAGAAGCTCCTTCGGGGATGAAAGCAGGACTGCACATCCTGCTGTAGAGAGACAGATAACTGACAGAAATTGTCGTTGGGATGTCGGCTTTGGAAGAGACCCCCCCCCCCTCCCCTCCCGTCCCGTCCCAGCTGATGATTCCCATTCAGCCGGTATCGAGAGGCTGCCCGGTTCACTGTGCGACGCGGCTCGTTCCTGCCGGTGAAACAGACAACACGTGTGGTGCATCATGTTAGTGAATAGCTGCTTTGACCGCCGTTGACTTTGCTCTAATGTAACAGATTAAAACCCTGATGAACGTTTCATTCCAGGCTTCAGTACAATTAGTCGTCATGCTGTGGTTCATGAAAAAGAAAGCGAGATGAGGACGAACACGCTGGCTGTGCATCAATGGATTGATCGCTAAATCCAGCGTTTAACGTGTCGATTGGAAACGCAGACAGACGCTCACTTTGTTCATTTGCTAATGAACTTGTTTATCTGGCGTCTCTCTGGCTTCTGTGACGATCCCTCGTATTTGCACGTGTACGTTATGCAGCTCACGGTCGGAGCACTTCAGAGGTTTGGATCAGCGTGAAACTCTCCGGGTTTAATCGTCGGCACAAAAGACAAACAAGTGCGTCAGAATAGCTTCTTTGATAGAAAAATAAGTCAAAGGGAAAAGCTTGTGAGGAGGAAGAGGAGGAGGAGGAGGAGGAGGCCGAGACGTGACCGATCGGAGACGTCGCTTTTGTTGGAGACGGGATGAACAATTACCATTTAGATTACATTGTGACGGTGGAGACGGCGATTATAGCGTTTCCCTTCTTACTTGTTTTTCTTTCCTCTTTTTTTGTTGGTAATTACGGCGACAATAAACAGGAAATGTCCCTGAAAGCGCACACACAACGCAGGATTACTTCTTCATCGCTACTTTTGGCTCCTTGAAAACGCAACTGCAGCAGCTTAAAGACAGACGCAAAAAAAACACAAAAATAAAAAACACAATCCTGAAGGAGGGGAGGGGTGGGGGGGGGTGCATGGCGGGAAAACGGCAACAAATAAATGCCCTGCCGAGCTGCTTAAACTCATAAGCTCATTATCACGAGGACCCTCTCATGGAGACGACTGTGGCGAGTGGCAAACCGTTGACACAACATGGTGGCCCTCCTCGCCGGCCTTTCGAGAGGGTCCGTTTTATGAAAGAAAGAGTGATTAAAGGGTCAGTGAGAGAGAGTGAGAGCGGGACGGCGGCCATTGTGTTCAGTCGCTCAGGCATCTCGCTGCGTTCGGTGCAGACTGAATCCGACAGAGACGTTCGCTGGTCGTCCCCACGTGGCGAATCCCCTCCGCCCGCCGGCTGAGGCGCATGACGGCGCCTGGTGAAGGGAGCCCGCAGCCGGATTGGCTGTTGATTCCTCGGCTTCCGTCCGACGCCGTCGGCGAGCCAGGATGAGTCCCAGCTGTGTTTAGCGTTCTCCTTTCCAAACCGACCCTCTGACACCAACGTCCCGGAGCTTTAATTTACAGATGTCTGCAAGCTAACACGGCCCCCAAAAAAACAGAAAAAAAAAAAAAAAAAAAGGTTGGTCCTACAAACCGCCCGCAACGCCGCCATCTACTCTGGATTCAGCAGAACGGGAAAACAGAATAAATTACATTTACTGTGATATTTAAACGGAACAATGGTCACTCAGCAAATGAACTACACCCTGTGATGTAACTGATGGTAATTTGGTGACATTAAATATTCCCTCGCCGCCGTGCCGGGGCGCGGCCGCTCCACGGCGAGGCCCCGCCCCCCCGGGCCCACACGCCGGGTTCTCAAAGGACAGGCGGCTCCGGAGCGACAGCGGCGTTCGCGCGCAATCTCTGAATGACACCTTGGAGATCAATTTCTTCCATTTAGCGAGAGCGCAGTCAATAGAGCGTATCCAACTCCTCAGGCCCGGCAGGCTGAACCCTCTGAGCCCCGACGCGCTCCCAGGAGCCGCTGCAGCTTATCGGGCTGCTGTTTCAGCTTCTATTTCACTCGGCCGCGCAACCAAAGACTTCTTCGGGAATATGCTTTCGCCGCATTAAAATAAAAGGCAGAACAATTTACAGAATTAACACGCCGTTCCCTCATTGTGGTCATGCCTTCGTCTCCGTAGGAGGATGATACTGGTCCCCATGCGACGACTACACATGCACCATGTCAAATGTGCATTGTTGAATTATTCCTTAATCGGTGTCTCTGGGGCTGGTCTCCCGTCTCCACTAAAGGGACAAAAATACAGTTTCAGAACTCATTTATTATTTAAATGCATCTGTCGGACACGAGTCTAATTATGCTGCGTGCTCATGCTGAGTCACGGTTGCGGCACGCGTTCGCAAAGCAGATCTAAAAGGTGATTCTGTGAGAATATTGTGGTCAATACATTGTGCTTCAAAGCTCTTTCTCAAATGTTGTAGTCTCTGATCCTTTGAGGGGAGGGTGTGTGGGGGGGGGGGGGGGTAGATTCAAAGGATTCATTTTCCCTCTGTCAGAGCGGCCTGATTAACATGCCAGACTGCAGGCTCGCTGCGCAGCGTTCCCCAAGTGAAGTGAAGGAGTTAAGTGCGGCTGAGCCAACGCCTGAGACCTACAATGCGACGCCTGCACCCCGAGACGACGCGCTGCCTCTGGCCGCGGACATGCTCATGTAGTCAAAGACAATCCTCCGTTTGTTTTTATTCATCCTCCAGCGCGCAAGGCCCTGGAATCCTCAACTGGTAAAGTTTGATAAAGCTGAAACATTGGAAAGATTGCAGCTAATTTCCATTTCCGACCCATGAAAGGAGGTTAGTTTGGAGTTATTGTTTAAATTATTCACGCTTCTCAACCTCCGTGTGTGAATAGCATTAATGAAACAATGAGATCTTACAGCATTGATAGCAGCTCTTGTTTAAGAAAACAGGGTTGAGGGTGCTCGAATATTTTTAGGGAAGCAGGGCACCGTTACTGATACTCGGTAAGCCTGTTGGGACACAAACAAACAAAACACAGCGGCCGGTCAGGGATTCAGCAGGTAAAAGCGTTTCAGCTCAGAAACAGAGAGCTGGAAAAGAGACCTGGGCCGCGTTTAATCAGCTCTGCAAGGACTCCTTCTGCCGTCACCTCGACACATATATTTTTTGAGGAGGTGAAAACTGGAAATTACCCAACACGTCAATCATGATGATACTGCAGAACCAATCCATGCGGCCGTAAGAGGCTCTCCTCCCACATCGAGCCTGACACCATGCATCCTGGCTTGTTAGGCAGACACACGGATCTCCTCTCTTTCGTATGCAAGCGCGGCCGATGCTACGAGAAATCGAGCTATTGGATTTGTGTTTGGGTGAAAGTGCCGCCGCAGGAGCGTTGATCAATGCGGCGCTGCCGGAGCGGGCGTGTGGGCTGAATGCTGATCCTTCCATCCTTCCAGTCAGTGGAACAACAGTTAAAAAAAAGTCTAAATACTAAAAACTGAGGAGTTGGGAAGGAGGTCTTTCGATGTGTTGGCAGCACCTGGGTCGCAAACCACAGTCCAGTAGCTTCACTCACCCAGGCGAGTTGGACTGCAACTACAAACAACGCAAATATTTAGAAAAAGAAAAAGATCATCATCCAACTCCACTTGCTCTCCTCCGTCAAGCAACTGGACCTTCCATCTTCTTGGAGAGCAATCAGCTCCTAATCTCATCCTCAAGAAATGAAGCAGGAGAAAGGAACATTTACTGTGAACCGTAACACGACTGCGACGTTACATTTGGAGATATGTGCATGATTAAATATAGATTTGAATCGAGTGTCTTATTATCTTTCCTCTGGCTGTGACAAATAAGTAGCATCACAGACGTTAACGGAAGAGGAGAAAGGGAGCCGGAGTGGTTGAGAGCGAGTGCAGCATCGGTTCATTCTGTGCTGCCATAATGCCTCATATTGCAATTGCACTAATGCATTTTCACACCAAAGCCCTGCGGCGTCAGCATTGTGGTGAGATTTGTGTCACAGTGGCTAAAGAGTTCTCGCTGAGCTGTGTGAAATGTTTAATCAATATACAGTAACTCAGCGTAGAGTATCATTCAACGTGCAAAAACCAAGACTACATATTTTATTGGCGGCTGAAGAAACAACAGCGAGTTATGACGATCCGCCCGGGACAACAAAGAGTCGGGACATTCGATTTAAGGGGATTTAAGTGACACAAAATTCCCACGTTGTCGTCGGCTTGAGTGTTGCTTTGCTGGCAAGTTCATTAAAAGCGACACACTCTGTTGACGCTGTATTTTCTAACAGGTCGCACAACACACACAGCAGCATATCAAACGCTTTTTATTCTACAAACGGGCCAAAAAGAAGAAGAAGCACACAGTGAAGAAGAAGCACACTTTCGTCCTTGATGCAAAGGTTTGTTAATTAGCAGCGATGCAGCGCCGCATGCAAAAGGGAAAGCGGGACGCTCGGCTGGATTTCGAGTAACAAGTGTTTTGCTTTCAGCAGCTCCGCCGTGATCAGCAACCCGTCAGATAGACGCGAACATCACGGGAGTAAAACAAGACGCGTCTACAGAAGCAATGGATCTTCTTCATGAAGTCGGAGAGACGCGACGTCGAGTTTGACGGTCGGAGCGCCGTGCTCCCGGTGAAGAGGTACTCAAGCAGAACGCCGTTTTCCCGACTTCATGACTACCAGCCCATCAGCGGAGGTTTGGCCTTGGTTGTTGTGCCTTTTGTCACGTTGACGACGACACAAGACACAAATAACCGGATTTATTTATTTAAAGAACACAAGCTTTTTTCAGATAGCCTTGAGATCGTACCAAACAAAAGCAACAACCTTTTCTTGTTTCCCTCAGTCGGGTTGGTGTTGAACATCTGATCCACAGCCGCCTCAGTCGTGCACCTGCCCATAAGTGCGGGGAAGAACTGATTCATTTAAAATGTTATGGCCCTCGCGCCAATTTCGTCACAGGCAGATGGGGAAACACGGTTTTTCTGTCGTAACATCATTGCGATCCAACAATCTGCGGCTGAGACGTACAATGAAGAACAACAACTGAATCACAATCACTACCTCTGTTTACTTCATCGTCCCTCCGTCCGACTCCATGAACAAATGTCTTGCAAAATCTATTCGTATCTCCCTGTGCGTTATTATCCAGTAAAATGGCTCTTTTTAGCTAAAGCTACATAGAGAAACATTTGTCCAAATACTTTCAGCCAGACGCTCTTAAAAGTCGTATTGTTGAAATCTGAATGTATTGCATCAAAGGAATTCTTCCAACATACACACACACACGAGGGTGAACTTTTTATTGGAAAATCAAAAAATCATATAAATTCAGCTATGACATTGAAAAGCCGCACAAAGATACACTTTCTGTACTCCAATACGACAACCGGCACTTGGATAACGTTGCCAAATACCTATAACAACAATCCGTCCATTGTCCTGGGGAAGTAAATGTCCTCACACTGGACGGATTAAATTGCATTATGCATCTGGACTTGCTGCTGAAATTAGAGACCTTTAAACTAATTACGGCGCGTCCCACAAATTGAACGGAATTTAAAATGAATGAACGGCCTTCCGAAGTGTTTCCTTTTCTTCCAGCGCTACGGTTACCTCGCATTTCTATAGAAACTATAACCGAGCCAAAGAATACGTTCGATGCGTTCAAAGGTCGCGTTGAAGATCAGAGCGGAACGGCTCATCAAGCCCACAAAGCACACAGAGCGAGTTAAACTGAGAAAACCACTGCGGGCTAAAAACAGGAGGGTAAGAAGACAATTTAATATGGTGTCTGGCGGAGCAATATATCTCTAAATTGGTTTTGCATTTAAAGCGAAAGATACATGGATAAAAGAGGAGAGAGAAGGAAGCGAGGAGAGGTTAAAGAGGGAATGCTCAGACTGTGACAGACTGATTAAAATGACATTCCAGGTGTCGGATGTGGTGCTGTGGGGAGATTTCATATCCTCTCCCCCTCGCACACTGTCCTTAATGGAGCAGATTTATGAGCCTAATATAGTCCACGGGACCTCTGAAATGGCATTTTAGAGGTCTCGGCTAAAGTACACGTTAAGTGGAATGGAGTGAGCAACGAGGCCGGGTGAGGGATTCGGTTACGTCGACACCTGAGAGGTTGGATCTATTTTTATCACAGTCTCGACTTCGGAAGGATCGACGGACAAAACGCGGCGATGGCTTCAACGAAATATATGGATGCATTGTGTGGACCATCACGGGAAAAGTTGAACGGGTGTCCTCCATTTGTGTAGTGTGGGACCGGAGGTAAGATTCAGGATGAACAAATGGTCGAAATGGGTGAAACGTGCTTATCGTAAGTCGCTTTGCATAAAAGCGTCAGCTAAATGACATGTAATGTAACTTGTTTTGGGACTTTCGACACATCTTGGATGCATTCTGGTGAGAATTACTCTATGCGAATTGCCTTCTATTAAATAGCCTTAAATAAACGTGCCGCCTTTGCGGTTTTCGAAGTTTCAAACCGTCACACACATTTTTCTCGCTAGCCATCAGGGAGAAATGAGATTTCCTTTGTGGGAATTGAGGTGGAGTTCAGTCACTTCGAATCATCGTTGGACTTTTTTGAACACTTATAGAAAAAATATGTTTGTGTAATTCTTCACGTATAGTTGATTTCCCTTCATTTATACCTTTAGTAATAATTGTCCTTTGAAAGGGATTATATGCTCAGTTTTGGGAACCACTGGACTATAAATAAATAAAAACCAGCTCGAGCCTGACGGCATTCTACATCAGGAGATTGTTGGTTTAGCACAAGATGCCACTCGGTCAAGAAAAGGTCTATGGTTTGTTTTCAAAGCACAAGCAGCTTGAATATTTCACGACCGTCTTTCTTACGTAACAAAGATAATGTAACTTAAAGTCAACATTTCATTCATGGAACCCAATCGGGGGAAACAACAACTGGAATAAAAGCCTTTTACTGTCCAAGAGAGACAAAACAATGTTACAAAAATACCTTTTGTGTTACCAAGGAACACAAAAGACACACAGACACACACACACACACACACACACACACACACACACACACACACACACACACACACACACACACACACACACACACACACCGGAGCAGCGCGCGGACACCCAGCGCGCCGAATCCCCGAGCCGCGTGTCAGCTGGCATTTGGCATCCTGGAGGGAAATGGGCTGTGACAGGCGGCGCTGCAGTGAATGAGAAAGGCCGGCCGACGCGCCGAAGGTTACACGCGGCGGGGCGGGAAGCAGGAGACTTTGGAAAAAAGGGGGACGCGGAGACTTTGACGGCGTGCATCAGGAAGCGGGAGCACGCCGCTCACGCTTCGCCCGGCGGTGGATTTCCCGCTGTTGCGTGAGAAAGAAAGAGAGACAGACGCGAGGGTTTTGTCAAAAAGGGAAGGCTTCCGAGGGCTGTGCAACAGGGTTGAAGTGAGGCCTTCGGCAGCGCCGCCATGGCGGGGGTGGAGGGGGGGGGGTTGGGGGGGGTTTGAAAGTCCAGACACGCAGAACTCTTCACTTCACTCGGAATGCAAAAACCAAGATACCCACGAATGTTCCTCAAGCACAGGAACAAACAGCCGGCACGAAGCTGCATAATCCCAGTCATGCGCTGGAGCTCTTGGAGCCGCAGTTGTGCCTCTGCGAGAACAGTGTAATTCGAGCCAAGTCTGTATTTTCTTTTCCAATTCATTAATTAGGCTCCGGCGGTCCATTTCACCTTCAAAGCTTTGTGCCCATTAGCAGAGCGACGATCACAGAACCGTCCTTCACCGCTCTGTGATTCACGGAATCAGTGCGAACCCGGTGGTTACAAACGAAAGCATCCCGCAATGCAATTCCGAGATGCTTTCGACCCTCAGATTCCGATGCATCCTACTTGGAGCTACATCCCAATATAGGCTCAGCCTATATCAGCGAGACCCCCCCCCCTTCCCTCGCGGCCTTCACCGCCAACTTGTTATTCCGCACGCCACTGACAATTACCGAGTCGACTCGCACGCAGCCGGCCCCGTTGAGCCTGCTGATTATTTGATCACCAACTATTCCCTGGATTAAGCAAGGGTGCAATTAACCGGCTGCACCATATAATGACAGAATGTGTTAAAGAGCGCTCAGACAAACGGAGACTCCCCGGTGCCGCTGCTGCTGCTGCTGCTGCTGCTGCTGCTGCTGCTCGCATGGATGATCGAGTCCACGTGGGTCTTCAAGTCACTGTGCGGGGAAAGGCTACATCGCTCGACTTCCTCTTAGAACCAATTCTAGATTGCATTTAGAACCCGTTTCAGGGATACGGTGTGCGCGGTGGAACTGTTCAATAGATCAGAGGCTCCCCCCAATGAGCCTGGTAAAAAAAAAGACAAAAAACGTCATTAAGACACGAAAAGGCCGACCGGCTGAACGAATGGTCACGGCGAGGACAGGCAGCGCGGCCGTGAGACCGCAATCGATCCGTAAATCATCGTAAATCAAGAAACTCTTGTGTTTTTGCTGAGCAAAAAGCAACATGAAGAGACGCGTAGTATCCGAAGTGTGGAGAGACAGTCCGGTTGCATTAATCATCAAGCAAAGATGGAAAGATTCACGGTCGCCCGATTATTAGATGCGGGTCAATAGAAACAACCTTGCAAAGCGAGGCGAATGATTTAAAATCGATACAAATGTCAGCCTTTGCTGAGATGAAGATGTATAGACATTGATTTGAACCTGGAATGGATTATAGCAGAATCTTATGTTTACATTATACCAACGTGTGTTTTTAACTGTACAGCAGTTGTTTCCGTGTGAGCCAGATGAGCTTTGCAGAGATGAGGCTACGTTTCAGTTCGCACATCCACAGACAGAAATGTCCTCATTGACCCCTGCGGGAAATAAAGAAGTATACGTTCCAATTAAGAAGTAGTCATCAATGGAGGAGCTGGCGGAAGTGATGCCGAGGGTCGTTACACAAAAAGGTGATAGACAATCAGGCGCCAGAGTTCTGATCCAGTATCAGTTTGTACCTCTAGTTTAAAGCCATTTGGACGTGACGTTATTATTTCTGCATTATGAGAAGTATCCGAGGAACGTCCACTTCTGGTTTGGGAACAACTCTGCAGGGACAATCACAACATTTTCCCTCTCTGCCTGCCTCCTGTCACCCTGCACTTGTTACGAGTCAGAGACGGCTGAAATTGCGCTGACGGGAGCGCCATGTTTATGTGATTATACAGCACTCAGACCTAAAGTAGGTGTGGGCATGTTTGTTTCAGCCCCGGTGTCGGCGGTTGCTCCGTATGTTAACAGCTTCTACAGCCACCAGCCCACAAGGGAACACAAGCAACATTAAGTTGATTGACAGCATCCATCTGGGACAATGGGACACACCGGGGAAGGCCTGGAAAAGACGCTCAAAGGACACATCTGCTCCCCCGACGACAACACGGCGCCGCGTAACCTCAACACGCCGTCGTGCCGGAACCACATAATCATTCACCTCAAGGGAACCGAGGAGACACGAGAAACATAAGCACAAATGCATCAATGCCCGACAGCTTTTACTTCAACATTAAATCCCTCCTTTTTTTTCCCCCCGAAGTCACCGGCTGGCTGGGCGGGTTTCCCAGCGGAGACCTTTTAACCCACGGACACACAGGCCTGCTGGGACACTGAGTGCTGAGCAAACCTCTTACACCCACCACGGAGGGAGGTCAGCAGCAATGAAGCCGCCCTGGAGCAGAGTGCAACGCCATTTAATTGCGTTGTCTTTATATAGCGGTATAGGATAAATCCTTTAGGACAGTGGTTCTCAAACTTTTTACACCAAGTACCACCTCAGAAAATACTTACTTAGAAAATAATGACCAACACTATACAGTAGTGTAGCAGGCCTGAGTATTCATCAAAAACAAGGCAGAGGTTTTATTTCTATAGAAGTATATTTAACATTTTACAGTTTTAACAGTAAGACTGCGCTTAAATATAGGAAGAAAAAAAACTGTACTTAAATAATGGTTCAATTAAAATGTATTCCACATTAAAAGTTAAACATTGTACTAAAATACATGTAAAAAACTGTTATTAAAGATAAAACTATAATGTAATGTTTAGTAAAAAAAAAAAAATGTCAGTGATTCTTTGGCGTACCACTAGAGGGAGCCCCGCGTACCATTGGTACCACTAGTTCATCAACAGCGCCAGTGACGGCAGCAGGGGGCATTACATCGTGTGTTTGGGTCTTTTGTTGTCGGTGGAATTTTTCACTTTGCTCTCAACCACCAAAGGATGAACTGACATCACGTTCTGAACATTCATTCCAGCGCCGACACCCACGCTGGTTTACGATTGGTTTAAAAAAGGTGAGACCTTCCACAGCCGCACCTGAGTGAAAGAAGCACGCCGCCCGCTCAAACGTAGCCGAGCGCGTTGGCTGAAGAGACGATTCACTGCGACTTTTGGATTATTGCTGCCGTGGTTTCATAATCGGCTCCCGGTTCAGTGTAATGGAAACCACTGGGACGAGGAAATTATTAGAAACAGACAGTAAATTGCAGGGATTTGCATTTTAAAACTGCAGTTCGATGCAAATGTGTTTTGAAATGATACAACTCCATCGGTCACAGCATCAACAGGGAAGATTCCTGCGAGAAGATCCCACCAACTCTGTCGCATTGTCGACTCCACGAGCGACGGGCGTCTGCTGTCTCGCAGGGAAGGTCACAAACCCGTTACCCGAATCCCAAATGAGGACGGGGAGCAGAAAGCTGCGGAGGCGGGATGTCTCACTTCGGCGCCCCGGTTGCATCATATTTACGCCACGGAGAGAACGTGGTTTCCTCTTTGAGCGGAGCGTTAATTCTTTCACACGGCAGCGAAGCGGGGAAATTCAGGCGCAGGGCGTTTCTTCGCAGTGAATGTGAGCGAGACGGCGTGGTAAAATAAAATACTAAGTTCCAGATTGTTCCAGATCACGGTCTTCAGATATAGAAGAAAAAAACGTCCCCGTGTTGAGAGTCTTTGAGGAACAGCAGAGGAGCAGCGACCCTTTGAGGAAAAACCACTCTGGGTTCAAACACTGACTACGCTGTTTTACATTAACCAACACGTCCATCTTCTTATGAACACATTTTATTTATTATAATTATTTAGGAGCAGGCCATCTCAAATCTCAGACTGTGGGCGTTTTGGGTGCGAGTTTGGCCACAAAGCTCTGCTTTGATGGAACACAAACTCAACAGGGCGCACGAGCTCCCGGGAGAGTGTGTGTGTGTGTGTGTGTGTGTGTAAGAGACAGCAAATGAATAAAAGACAAGAAGGAGATGAGAACTAATTTGAAGCTTGTGTTAAAGAAGTGCAGAAGTGTCTGTTTCCGGCACACAAAAAGCTGCTGAAAAACAAACAGAAGAAGGTTGAAACAATTGTAAAAAGCTTTGAGTGGAGGAGAAAAAAAACATAAAAATAAAACATCCAAAGCAGGAAAGTGGATAGAGTATCAAGAGCCAGCTAAAATGTTTCAAAAGCTTTGGGACGATAATCATGTCACACATCAAAAAACTGAAAGAAAGGTTTGTCCAATTAAACGATTTAGCGGGAACAAGCAGCTGCTGAGTTTCTCTGCTTCTTTGTTTTTAGATCCACGAGTCTCAGTGTCAGAGCCAAAAAATAGCCTCATTTCTCTCTCCAAACATCGGAATACATTATTCAGCACCCAGCTCATAAAAAAGAAAAAAAAAACACCCGGTGGGAACTTTGAAATTACTTTTTGGTCAGATAAGAAGAAACAAAACAATAATAATTATAGGACTGAGTACATTAGAGTCAGGGAGCATCTCCTTTAAGCTCACGGGGGCTTAAAGGAGAAACTTTGTTGAAACTGGTAAATCAGCCAATCGCCCCTCGGAGCCGAAGCGGAGCCTCACGTGTGTCCAGGCGAGTATTTAAACACGCACAGGGAGATATAAAAACAGCCTGATCGTTCCTGTTGAACACGAGCGTCCATCAACACGTCCTCCTTCCGCCTGGCTACACAGGACAAAAGGTCTCTTTCCCCCAGCGGAGGTGAATCACAGGGGGGGGCTGAGATGTTTAATGAAGACGTAACGCCTCGGCATGTTGGATGGTGAGGCGGCCCCCTCTTCTCTTCGCCCGAATCACAATATTCCCTTTGAAAGGCGTTGGAATCAGCATGGGATTAAAATGCAGATCCGGCTGCAGTGATATGGTAATGCGGCGCGCTGCGGCTGCTGCGAGAAAAACCTTTCACGGATCCTTTATCCCGACGAGCCCTCGAGCCTAACAAGCCTACGTGAAATCTGACTGGCTGTCGGGAGCCTCTTTCCACTCCTCTCTCTCCTTTCTGTGAGTCCGACTATCTAGACTTCTGCCCTTATTAACAGTTACTGAACTGAGTGACAAAAGACTGCATACAAGAGGTGGAGAGGAGGGGGAGGGCGGGGGGGGGGGGTTGAGGGGACGTCGCTCATGGGATTGTGCACAGCCGTCTTGAACTTGCAGAACTTTAATTTAAAGACATGTGGGGGGAAATGAGTACCCTTATGTTGTATGAGCAGCAATTCATGCGGGCGGCATTCGTCCCGCTTTACGGCGGCCACCCGTGGCGACGCCCACATCGGTATGCACCGGGCGCCGTGAAGGCGACTCCGTGCATCACATTCAGTCCAATCAGCGGAAAACACTTTCAGTTTCAAAGTAAACAGCGATCAACAAACTGCTGGATCGCACACGCGGACCCGGAGGCATTTGGAGGCAGACACTTGATTATGTCCATCAAAAGGCAAATGCGGAGTGTGATTGTTTCATTCCTCGGCCGCCGGCCGCACACACCGAGGGAAGGACTATATGTCCTACTTTGCGGAAACACAACAGTCCGACCATAAGTGCTTCAGGCCTACGGGTATAAAACCGCCAACACAGTAGTGTTTATGCCTTCTGTTTAACACATCCTCTTTGTGTATGCGGCCGTTAGGAGTCTTTCTACTCAGAGGCCCGAGAACATGCATCCGCAGTCAGAGTGAGCAGTCTCATGCTGAAGGAAACACAGTCTCATTTGAAGCCTGTTTTTGTTTAAAAAAAAAAAACCTTTACCAGCTCAGCACCAGATTGTAAGACAACTCCTTAAATCAGGCTTTAGGGAGGACAGGCAGGCAGGGGAAACATGTGAAGCCATTATCATCACATTGTTATCCCGCAGTGAAACATCTGCGATCCCAAATTGACTCAATAACATCCCATTAATATTTCGAGATGATGGTTTTGGTGAATAAATTACAACATGGGTTGCAGGGTTGGGAATTATAGGTTTTAAATGCGCTTGTGTCACCGTGCCACACCACTAGTAGTCAAACAAAAGACTACTCTCCTGCTGCTTCAGAAACCAATGCGGGGAGGGGGGAGCAGTGACCCCCCTTCTATGTCAAGTGTGGCTCAAGGCGGAGCCAAAGTGGGGCCCCGATGCCCGTGGAGGTCACGCGTGTGCCTGAGTGACAGGCGTGGGGGGTGTGGGGGGTGGGACAAAGCGACGCTGTGCACACTGAGGATTAAACTCCCACGCGGGACCCCAAAGTCCATTTGCTGACATTCAGCGAAATTCATGCGCATTGCACCTTCAAACTGGAGTTGGATTCGTCTAGAATTCAAACATTTAATTCACGGCCAAATCAAATGAATGACGATGAATAAAATGGAACATTGAGTTCTCTCTATTTCGGTCACGGCGCCTCCCACTGCACATTCAGATCACTTAGGGACCGCTAATATTCTACCGCACTGGATCAAAGACAATTTAGGATCGAATGGGTTCAAATGTGCAATTTAGTCAGTCCGATGTGCTCAGCCTCGAATAAATGGTTATCAACGTCTCACGATTCAGTCTTACATCATCAGAATCAGTCATACTTATCAACGTGTGGGAATTGGGTTATATTTACCTTTACCTTTGAGTTATAAATTGAATAAAGACTTAAAGCACCAAACGGAGGGACTCATCCGACTGAACTGAATCCCCGATGGCGTTGGACCACGGCAGGCGGCGTGAAAAGGACCCGCTCTGCATAAACGGCTGCAAGGAGATGGAACAACGAAGGAGACAAACTTATGCGCACAATATTACCCATCTGCCGATACATCGCCTACACGCAACTCATTTGTGAGTACAGCAAACATCTGCATCCTGAGCCCTGTGCTGTGCTGTGTCTGTATTGTTCAATGAGTAAGTATCCGCTCACCGCCGCCTCGTTGTTTCTTAATTCAGAGTGATAACGCCCTGTAACGTTCATGGAGAAACATTGGACTCGTGTTGTCATTAAGCAGGATGTCTAATTTATTCAACCTGATCAGTTTGCTCTGAAAGAGCTTTTTCCGAACCCGGCGGTGATGACGAACTAGCAGGCGGCCTCGTTAGAGGGAAACGGAGTAGGTGGATGTGCTACCAGTGAGACTGCAGTGTAAAATACAGCATAAATTGAAAGCCAAGCAGATATGATTGCAAAGTGGTATTTTTTAATAACATTTATGAAGTTAAACCCACCTACTTCACTTGCTCAAACAGAATAAATCCTCCGCCTGTGCCTCCGGCTCATTAGAGAGTGAATATCTCTACAGCAGAGCCGTGTCTCTTTTAATCGGACCTCGTATCGTACTATCTTGCTCTTATCTCTGGCCCCGCAGGTCTGCCGTCTGCACCTCGTCGATTACCCTCAGGATGCCTCGCCACGTACGAAACGCAGACTTCCGTCCTGCCGCGTTTTGTCGACGCAGGCGGAAGAGCCCTGGCTTTTCACGGCGAGCTGGCTGAACGCTAAATGCTTTGCTGTGTGTAACCGCGGGTCCGTGACCCTCAATCAAGTCGACATCTGGAGCTTAGACTGCAGCGCCGCGTAAAGGAAGACGGAAAGGAAGCGGTTGACATGCAATAAATCCAGGGAACTGGTGCTCTCAGGGATGAATTGTAAACAGCAGACGTCAGTAAAGATCTTATCGCCCTGCAGTCTGTTTCCATAACGTTGGCGTCCGAGTCCAATCGGCATCTGTGATGCCTCGACGAAGCCGGGTTTCTGCAACCTGCGTGGCCTCGACAGCCCGAAATCTCCCCGACTGGTTCTGCCAACGGACCGCTTGGCGTCGCCATACGTTTCAGATGGATTAGATTGGATTAGCTTCGATCTCAGCTACAACGTACGGCCGCCACATGCACGTCCGTCACGGTTCGGTGGTGTTCTTGTCTTTATTATAAGTTTTATGTTTCTGGTCTCCCTGGGTTAACTTCACTTCCTGCCTTGTCCGGTCTTCCCCTGTGATTGGAAACAGATGAGATCAAGCAGACAATCACCTGCACCTCCCTTGTATATTTAAGCCCTGTGCGTCTGTTGTCTCTTGTCGCGCCATTGATTAGTTGGTGTCTTCTGTAGAAAGTGTCTTAGTCTGGTGTTTCTCGTTGCCGATTCCCTGATCCTGACCCCTCGTTCGTGCCTACCTGTTTTTGGAAATCCTGAGTTTGCCTTTTTGACTATTAAAAGTCTCTTTTTGTTTTGAAAGTCTGCATCTGCCTCTTACCTCCTTCCGGTCCACCTAGACCGATCCTTGACAAAGTCGGCTTGCGTCGCCTGTAATCGTAGACGCCCGGCAACCCAATGGACACCACTCGTTTTATGCCACATGACGTGTGATTAGAATGTGACGAATGGCCGCCCGAATCTTAAAACGATTATCTCAATGCACTGTTCTGAAAGAGGATGCCGCCTGCTATCCGCCGTAACTGCATCCCTCCGTGTTGAAAGTGGGGGGGGAAGGAGGAGGTTGCAAATGTGTTCTTTCTTTCCTCCAAAAAGGAATCCTGACAGTGGATTTATTATGCTATCGGGAGAGCTGGATAAGCCGCTGCTCCTCTTTCTATTATCCACTTCAGTCAGTCCCAGAGTGGAGGGCGTCGCCGCCAATCCGAGCAGAACTTCAGGAAACCTGATTCCACAGAGCCGGAAATGAAGACACTGTTCACAATTCAGTCGCGTGCATGAAGCAGTCTGGCCCCCAGTAAAGCGGGACACGTTTCTGCAGCTTCTGCAGCCGAATAAATGTGGACGTCGCAAACATTTAAAATGGTCGCCCCCTGCTGTGGTCCTGTCGTACATCTGGCCTGCTACTTGGAATTCTTTGAATCATTTCTGTTATAGAAATTGAATGTATTCTACATCTGTACACATGACATCCATTGCAGTCTGTCCCTCCTCTGAGGTTTCTTCCCTTTTTTCCCTGGAAGGTTTTTTTGGGGAGTCGTTCCCGTGCCGATGTGAGGGTCTCGGGACGGAGGATGTCGCATGTGTACAGACTGTAAAAGCCCTCTGAGGCAAATTTGTAATTTGCGATTTGGGGCTATACAAAATAAAATGAATTGAATTGAAAATCCCGTGAGTGATGCTGTTGGCGTCTTTCCCGCGACCCAACATGCACAAACTAGTCTTTAACGAGCATGAAACGGGGACAGCGCGAGCCGACATGAAAACACAACGACTTCTTGCCAAACCACAACCAATCCCTGAAGACCCGGATGAGGAAACGGTGTTTCTCCGTTTACCGGCACCTCACAGCCATGAACATCTTAAGTTGCCAAGTGCTATTGAGACGGAGCCTGGTTTCAAAAGCTCGCATAAGAACGCTTCTATTCTCTCAGGCGCCTGTATGTTGGTTATTAAATTAGTGGAAACTGAAAATGGCACACAACAAAATGGTTGCAAATGAACGGTGCCCGTCTCCATCGCCTCCACAAGCAGGCACCATGTGACACAGGTTCCTGCACGCAGAGGTCCAGGCACACACACACAGCACTTCACAGCCCCACATGCGGGTTTTGACATTAAAAGCTGCAGATGTTATGCCCCCTTCACATCTGCTGAGATTTCTAACCCTGGACCACCGTTCTCCTCCCACTCTATCTCCGAAATGGTACATCGCATCTAAGACTAAACGTTGGAAGGATTGGAAAAGCATTCTTTGTGGAAGGGGGGGGCGGTGAAAGCAATCTTTGCCAAACTGACAAAAATGTCATGAATAAAATGTAGGACGAGGTCACAGAATGTGACGTTTTTATTTTTGGCAGAAAAAAAAAGAATGATATTTAAAAAAGAAATACAAAAACTGAGAGAAAAAGGAAAAAAGCTGTCAAGATCTGATAGGCTGTCAAATGGCCGAGAAAGTCAAGGTCATAGGTTCTAGTGCAGCCGTGAACAGAGACGGGAACCTCATTGTCAGTCCAACCCAGTCACAATCTAAAAACCAAGTGGCTCGTTGCAATACAACATAGAAAAACCTGATTACATAGCAATCCTGCGGTATATATTAAGCTTTTTATGTATAATTATACAAATCCAAACAAGCCATTTATAACATATTGAGGGCTTTAAGGAGGATGTTCCTTCGCCGGTTTCGTCTGAGCTTTTGATGCAAGGACATCCGGTGCGAAAAGTTCATTCGCATTTTTTTTTTTTTTTTTTGCATCGCACTGCTCAATTGAATTTTGGACCCACGGTGAAAAGAACAAAGAGCTCATTATAACGCGCCAACAGCCACGAGACACGTGGGGTGAAGCCGCTCGGATGGAATCCCTTCACAACAACGAGATCAAACGTACCGTACGCTGGGAAGATGAGACGCTGATTACCAGAGATTTCACATGTAGTTTCATGTCAAACCTGCGTGGCCGTCAGGCCCGCGGATGACATGTCAATTATTTTGGTTTTCCAAGCAGTCTGCAAGCTGGTATCCTTTTTTTTTAATGACACACAATGGGAGACGTGCCCTCCAGGCTGGTTTTGACACTTTCACCAGTCTCAAGACAAGGTCTTGTTTCATTGAATACAAGGCGGCATGGTGTTGCTGTGGTTATTCCCCCACCCCCCCTCCCACCCCCACGTACACACCCGGACCAGAACGAAGGGTATGGACGGATTGCAAGACGTCATCTCCGTCTGCAACGACTGATCTTTTGGGAGCACCGTCAACGCTGTCTGTGAAGGCATCTCTGCTGTATCTAACCCTCCGTGACCCGGTGTTCGTCTCCAGTCTAACTGTATACTCTGACTCCTCTTCCTCGGAATGGTATGATGGAAAAATCCCAAGACGAGAGACTATCGCCACCCCGCCCCGAGCATTTCATCTCATTAGCATCCGCAGTAGCTGCCATCCGTCTCCTCTACTCCAGTTTCAATAAGAGCTCGCTTCAAAATGTGATTTAAGTGGCGGCGCTGACTTAGTTTGCTTGGTTTTTCCTCCGGCGGTTTGTTTGTTTCGGAGCCCCCCGGGGGCCCCCGGTGACAGAGCCTTCCGGCAGCGTACTGTACGATTGCATCGCTGTTGGCTTATCAACACGGGCTGTCACACCACGCGGTGTGGTTCATTTCTTCCTGCACTGTGTCGGTGAACACCCCTCATCATATTGCAGGAGGGATAAAGCCCATAACATTAAAACATAGCAGTGATGCTTCCGCGGTGCTTCGTTTGTGTTTCGCTTTTTCTTCGACGTCCTCGCAGAAGGCTCGGATTATGTCCACAGCCAAAATCTGACGTTTTGGCAAGAAAACTCAAGCGAAACTGCCAAGTGTAGCGAGAGACGCCAAATGGCAGCCGATGTGCTGGCAGGGATGCTCTTTTGTTGCCGATTCAAATCATCTCATTTCTGTTTGTCATACACTACAACACGTCCACCTCCAAGAACATCATACAGTATCAAATGTACCACTTTGGTCCAGTTTGGAACAACCGATTGGAGGGATGGAAAAAAAAAAAAAGGTTTCCCAGATAATTAATCCCAACATCTCAAGGTTCTCAAAGCGCCTCTGCCATACAGCCTTGCATAGGTGTTGACTTTAAAACGCTCTTTTCCCCCCCACCCCACGCTGCTGTAGAAACTCCACAGCTCCTACCGGTGATCTCCGGTTCCCCTCCTACTCGACCAGGACGGCGAAAGGTTGACTGTGCCGTTGGAACCAAAACCCGAGGTCTATCCAGTGCAGCCGTTATAAGAGCTCCCATCTATTCTGCGCCAGCGTGCATTTATGCAGCTTTGCTCAGTGCTTTCATTAAGTCCCGCTTATTTTACATTCAACACTTTTTATTATATTGCCATCTCCTCTTTTACTATTTGCTCTTCTTGGGCAGCGTTGCATCATCGCTTTAAACGTTTAAAAAAAAGCAAACCTTTATCCGTTTGTTGGATTTCTGGAGATTCCTTCCCAGAGGAGAACTTGCAAACACTAATGGGAACAAGACAAATGCTTCTTCAAGTGGATTTAATTTAAAAAAAAAAAAAAAAAGTTATAAAGTTTAGTTTATTCTTCCACAACAACAAATAGAAAGGTTTTTAAGAAAATATCATTTATGGGTTTGAATTGTTGGGGGGTGGGAGGGCTTTCTTACTTTTTGTGTGATTTTTGTTTAAATAAAATAGATCTAAAAATCTCCAATTGATTGAACATATTCTCTTCATCTAAATACCACATGTGATCTGGGAAACACAAGGAAGAACGTCAACAGGTTCAGTCAAAGTCATCAGTAAACCACCACAGCAACTAATCCTCTGTGTGTGTGTGTGTGTGTGTGTGTGTGTGTGTGGGAAAGAGACACCGGATGTGTGACAGCTATGCTCCCCACATCCGAATTAACACAATTAATGTACTCTGAACACACAGCGCTTTACCGTCAGGAATCAAGTACTTAACTGCTAATTAAAAACAAATTAACACTTTTTTGGCGACTGAAGGAACTGGAGCCAAACGTAGCTTGTGTACGTGGAAGTGTGTTGCTGCTTTGCCAAAAGGCCCTCACACGTTGTCAGTCTATCATTAGAAATGAACCAACAGGCTACCATTGATATATGAATGTTTAAATCCTTCAGAGTGTTGCTGGATTCACGTATGTGCGTAGGCGCACGCCTTGGAATTACCTACGAGCTCAAACTACAGCACAATGGGATTTCTATATTAGATTAGAACATAGACGAAATAATTGTAGTTATATTCATCAACAATTATTCATTTTTTTCAGCGTAACACAAATTAACACACGGTCCACACCAAATCTGCCAAGTTCTCTACACAATGATATTTCAATGCAATACTTGTGCCTCTCTTCACTATAATTGCTTGTTTTTCCTTCGCAATCGTATTCACTGAACCACAACCAAACATTCACCATTAAAAATCCCACACTCAATGTTGGCGACGACGGATGCAAATCTATTTCATTGTTTTTTGAGGTTACACCGAAACAGGACAACAATGCTCGCTTGTGCTTTGGACAAATTAAAATAAATGCGGCACACTGGGAATCGGCGGAATGACGTCGCCTTCACAACCGCACGGCTTCGGAAGGACTGAAGAGCGATCGGGTTCGGATGCACGTAGAACATCTGCACAGCTGCTCTCTCTCTACATCACACCCGCGGAGACACTCTGCCGTGGTTCCCCTCCGGTCCCACTCGGCTGACCTGACGAGCTTCTGTTTCTATCTCCAGTGAATCCACCCCGGCGGCCTCAGCGCCCGCCACACCCCCGAAACCATTCTCCGCCGAGGACATTTGATTTACGGCTCCGTCGGACTTGGATGGGCTGCGTCCGGAGTCAACCGATCATTTTGTTCCAGATTTAAAGTTTGCAGGGGATCAGCTTATCGACCGAGTCGCTGTAAACAATGCTAGGCTCCATTCGGCCTGCAGGGTGAGATGGGTTCATCAGCAGACAATCAAGCATCAGGAGGCGGCTGAACTCGGTTATAAACCTCTGTACCCCTGAATCATATTACTTTGGATAAATGCACAAACGCTGTAGTTTAAGGTCAGCTCTGTGGAACTAGTCGCTGCTCCAAATCTCAAGTAGCCTCAGTGGGGAAAAACCATCAATGAATACACATGGCCATCAACATGCTGTGGGGCAAGAGACTCCATATAGAGCATTTCCCTAATATAGATAAGAAATAGAAGTCAATAGAAGTAAAGCTATTGGCTGTGACATATTTAGATGTCATATTTAATATGTAATCAAAGTCCACAGACCCAATGGTTCATTTTCTTGTGCTCTTCCTCTCTGCGGGACTCTCTTGCAGCGCTTTGGTCTTTTTTGTCTCATTCAGCTATGATCGATGTCCAACCATGACACCCTGAAGTTCAGATGGGAAGCTCCGCTGCCGAAGGCTCTTAACTTTATTAAACTGTCAGCGGGCCATTCTTCACGCAGCTCACTGACGTCGAGGGTTTAAACGGAGGCTGGAGGACTGAATCGCTCTCATGCGTTGGGCCTTGTTGTAATGTTGGTCAGCGGCCGGTTGACCTCGAAGGCTGAAGAGTCCAGCAGAAGGCTCCAGCTGTGCTAATAGTCCCATGTTGGGAGTTATTTCCTCTCGGTATTAACGTAGCCGTTTCTCAACCCGGGCAGCGAAATCTAGCATCACCCTTACCCAGACATTTGACTGGTCATTTTTATTTTTTCCACCCGTTGATCGCCTTGAAAATGTTGGTATTGTTCATTCATACGTGCCAATGCATCAAAGTGTCAAATCTCATGAATATATACATGCAAAGACCCATTAAAGAAAGTTGCTTTAATGAGAGAAAGTAGTAGGGACCCTCAGGCGATGATGAAAGAGCTTTTATTGCGCTACTTGGAGGTGTCGAAGTGGGACGTCTTATTGTTAAAGGTCAGATTTGGGTTCCCGGATGTGTCGAAAAGCATTGGTTGACTTTGGCGACCCTTCAACCAATGTTCTATCGCCGCAAAACACAATGTTAACGGGTCAGGGCAATTCCAGCGAGCGGCTAATTCACCGGCGTTAGCGTCCTTTTACCGACTCTGGTTAAACCAATCTTGCATTTCATAATTAAAACAGTATTTAGCTGGAAAGGTGAGGAGCTAAGCCTACTTTAAATCACCTGACTGCATTACACGATGATCTTTATCAATAGTTTTACTGGATAGTTGGCTAAAAACTGCCCGGACTAGGCCACCTCTTAGACTTACCATCTTAAACTATCATCTGAAACCAGAACAAAAAAGGGAACTAGGATCATTTATACCAGGGGTGTCAAACTCATTCTGGTCTGGGGGCCGCATACAACTTAATCGCATCTCAAGTGGGCCAGACCAGTAAACGCATTCTAAAATGACATAGAACTAACAATAAGTCCACTTTCTTTTTTGTATTAGTGCAGAGAAGAAGTAAATTATAAAAATCTTTATATGCAATGAATTGACCTTTTAATAAATATATTATCAACAACCTAAGAGTTTTTAAGAAAAGTAATGTGCAATTTCAACAACATTTTCACCCAGTTTAACATTTATTTAAGTGCATCATGCATAAAAACTGATCACAGTGATTGTGATTCACCTCCATGAACATGTAGGAAATCCGACCCTGTGTCCACTTTTCTCTTTTTTGACAAAGACATTTCACTGAAGAGGGTGCCAGGGTCAACAGAAAATGCGGGTAAAGCGATAGACGTGAAACAGCGCCACTAGCGGACAATATAGGAACTGCAGATTTTATAGAAGTGTATTCTTATTTTTTTTCAGTAATACAGATTTATCCCGCGGGCCAGACTGAACCATCTGGCGGGCCGTTTCCGGCCCGCGGGCCGTACGTTTGACACCCCTGATTTATACAAAGAAAGTTGGGGTCCGAATGTTCCTGACACAAAACGTTCCTCACAGACTCGGGACCAGCGTGTTCGTCTTGTCACGTTTTAATTGGGGCCATTGGGGATTTCGATGTCTCGGCGGTTGAAGGGAAAAGAGGAACGAGGCGCTGCAGCGTGGATGCAAACCTTTGACGGATCTCTGCAGCGGGAGACCAACACAAACAAACCGACGAGCAACATGCCGTGGTCTGACATTTTTTACTTATTACATATAGATGTATCCATCAGTCAGCTGCAGAATGCAGTCTTGCATGCTGTCGGATTTGGGTCTGGTGCGGAACATTATAGTCGTTGAGCAAAATGACAAACTGATGGTCACTCATTCTATTCTTAAATGACCCATTTAGCACGGAGGCTTGTGTCAGGCTTGTGTAATGTTCCCCTCTGCCTACGGTCTGGTATTTCTCTCTCCTGCCTCCGGCGGCTGGATTCATCAGGAAAAAGGAGAGACCTCGGCCGTTTCCCCTGAGGACTCTCCCGTCGAACCTCCGCAGACTTGTTAGCCCGTTTGCTTCCACAGTTCCTGTCAGAACAAGATGAAGGCCATCCACCGCGTTGGCCGACATCGGCCTTGTACCGCTGCGTTCCTAATGCGTGACGCCTGCGCTCCATCCGGCACGTCAAACACTGTCTTCCACCCTCAAACCAACCCGGATCTCCTTTTAATTCCAACATGAGGACAGAACAGTCTCACACCGACACACCTATTCCCACCGTAGCATGTCATTAGAGGACGACGCTCTGATGGCTCGGCCACGGACGCATGCAGTACATGAGGAGCGGGAATGGTGCTCTGGAGTCCTGCAGCAGCTTGGTAAGCGTGGCCAGGACAGGATTACCAGCCAACATTTAAAAAGTCACGGGCGACGTCAAATGTGACCTCCTCTCATGAATAACGAGAGCGGCTTCATATCAGCCGCTGCACAGCAGGAAACACGCGTGCACATGTTTGGGTTTATGCTGCGAGCCGATCGCTGAAAGAAGCCATTCGTCACACAAACACCATATGTTTGTTCCCCGCATGGGGTGAAATAACACAAACAAGCAACAAACGGTCAAAATCAACACAGTCCACTGCGGGTGGAAGCTGCAGGGAAAGAAAATGATTCAGCGACGGGGAACAAAGCGTTTAATTTATTCCTTCCAAACAGCTCCAAGTTAAGGCAGAGCCGTGGGGGCCAGCTCTGCGTTTAGCCCCGATCAGTTATACACGGCTCACACACGCAAACAAAAGGAGTCCCTCAGGTAAACGCCATTGGTGGTTTATTGCAGGATCCACAGGCGGGAGTTCAGGAAGGAGACAGTCGGGACGCACGGCAACCCAAAGACAAAAAAACAAATAGTTGGCAAACAAAGTGTACATGAACTTAATGAACTTAATGATCGTAAGCCAAACAGCAACTGCATGAGTGCAGCGTTTGAGAGCTCTCATATTAAGGTACAAGTTAATGGTAGGCAGAAAGCGGGAAATAAGGAAGAGACCAGAACAAAGACTTTAGTAAATACATAAATCTGTATTTCTCTTTTGTGGAAAAAAACATTCAATACGGTCGTGAACCTTTACCAGATGAAAGAGATACTATTTAAAAGGTAAACAGAGTCCAGTGAGAAGCAGATGAACTCTAAAAACCTGAGTGAGTAAAAGAAGCCGCAAAGAGCCAACGGAAGCCGCCAACGTCTCCTCAGGTGTCTCTTCCATGTGGCTTTTATCTCTTTGTCCTCTGTGTCGTTGATTTTTGCATTGCACTCTCCCTTCCTTCCTTAATTCTGCTCCTTTTCCTGTCACCTTGTCTCCAATCCTCAAACCGCACCGTGTCCTTTACGTCTTAAATTCTCGTCACTCTGAAATGTCAAACACGTCAAGGAGCTGATGTGGAGGAGGAGATAACAGCGTTAGTGGTGAATCACGGTTCATCCTCATTCCCATCAAACCATCAGTTTCAATATTTTATGTGGGAAAAAGTAAGATTTTAACAGCAAAATGTCACAAGTGAAGTGAAGTTCTGAAACCATCTGATCTGTTTGAGCGAGACGAGCTGAATCAACTTGAATAAGACGAGGGAGGAACTTTGAATGGGTGGACGGACTCGGTCTGGCTCGCATCGATAACGACGCAGAAGACACTTCACCACTTTCCTGAAACGTGAAAGCTGCACGCTGGGTTCCTCACTTCTGTTCACTTCGTTGAGTGAATGCGTCACAAAGCTATAAGCTAAAGTTGATGTTTAATGTAGATCTCATTTCACCTCTGTGACACACTTATTCACGTGCGCGCACACACACACACACATACACTTCCACAGTTTGGAGGCTTTACAATATTTACAGGTTTAAAAGGAGCTTTTAGTTGATGGATGCCGCCTTTTAGTTGCTCCTTACAGTAACAATGACTCTCTCTCTCTCTCTCTCTCTCTCTATCGAATAAATGCTTATTTTTTTACGCTTTCTTCTCAAAGAAAGTGACATTTCGGACGTTGCATGCTCCCCACCATGTGTTTTAACAGTTACTAGTCATCGTGTGGCTTGGATGTTTGATTAAAAGCAAACCACTGATGTGATTCCAAATGTCAGGTGTCCCGGATAAAAACATTCATCTTTGGATCTGAAGACTGGTTTTCACATGGTCTGATATCTTCATGCATCTTCTGGCGCTCCTTCCCGTTTGTCAAAATAATGACTTTACAAATGCGGAACGCTTCTGGCGGCGAAATTACATTTTTGATTCGCTGTCAAATTATGAACCGTCAAGACCCTCTCGGATCATCTTGGACGAGTCTGCTTCTGGACAGCATGCTGCCTCCATACACTAAATTATACATCAAATATACGTCTTCTTGTATCAATATTTAATATTCTATAGTAATCACAACTCAATGGCTTATTCCCTTTTGCGTTGGCAATAAGAGTACATATTTAGTGGGGGGTTTTCTTCTTGCATAATCATTTTGAAGCAATAGAAGACCGAAACTACTGCAGTGCAGACCTCTGGAAAGGTCATGTTATGTACTTTTACAGGACACGGGCTACTTGAGACAAGACGGCTTCACTGCGGTTGAATCGGGGGGTGGGGGGTTGTGGGGGGGGGAGCTTCACGAATCCATCTTCTTTGAACAACACGCCTCAGATAGATTTCAACCTGCTGCGATTCAACTCACTCATCTTAGAAGTGAAATCCGATAGGAACATTGAGAGTTATTACCCAGAAGATCCACTTTCACTGGAGAGCCGTTTCCCGGATTCATCACACCACGTATGCACACATGCTGGGGTTTATTCTTCTTACTCATAAAGTGAGCGAAATGTGATGCCTGTATTAACCTATTGCATCCGTTGCGGTTACAGTACGTTCAGCGAAGGCCTGCTGTAACAGCCCAGATCGAGTCTCGGCTGAAATGCAAAGCTTCACTTCACTCGCCGTCCGTCTGAAGAGAGACGGATCACGTTTCCAGATGCGTAATTTCCTCTCTGCTCAGACTCGGGATCTCATCTGCTGTCAATATCAATCCGAAAAACAACAGCTTTTCTCCCTCAGCAGAGGACTGAACAGACGAGGCGATATACACGGCGTGTGATATCAGTGATCCACATCACTGATCAGTTCAGTCGATTGAGAATAGCTGAATAATCACTGAACACAACCCTCGCGCCCCCCTCCTCCCTCCCCCGGGACTGACCCCCGTCTTTGTCGGCAGGCTTCCGTTGGGTGAGCGTCCCGGATATTCTCGCCTCGACGGGGAGGCAGTGGGAGCTCCGTCAGCGGTGAAGGAGAAGCAGCCCCCGTGGGAGCCTCCATCCGCTTTCATGTTTAATGGATTCCAGGGCTGTAACACAGCACACGGAGGAGGGGGGGGCGTGGGGGGGGGGGGCTGTAAGTTGGGAAAAGCGCTAACCCAAAGACTGGTTGTGGTTCAGCTGATGGAACCACCTGCGGCGATGACACACGCGACTCTCCAGTCAGCAGGTTCGTGTCTGACTTTGAATCTCGTCACCTTCGTGTCCAGAAACACCGATTACTGCCTTTGCGGTTCTTCATAATGGCGTTCTAATGTGAGTATGTAACGATACATGGCGAATAGTAATGATCATTTGCCGAGTGGGTCGACTGTGTAGGAGAATATTAAGTATGGAGGACATGCGGGAACTCAGTGCTCTGAATGGAATAAGAGATTTTATAGTGCGCTATCATCTACTTCGGTGACTTAAAGCGTTGATATTGGTTGGATTTTTCTCGCTGGATCAGTAGAAGTAAAAGAGAGAAAATGGTTGGAATGACACAAAGCATCAAGCAAGGTAAAACTATATACTACACATTTAAAATCAGACAAATATGGAACAATTCAAATATTCTCTTTGACATTTGTCATCAAGTCCAAATAGAAACGTACTTCCCTCCATAAAGCTTGACTCAATTGTATAAAAAATGATAAAACATTTACATAAGTCAAGAGTATTTGATGTGTTTTTAAGGGAAATGCAAAAACCGCGGTTTGAAATTTCAATGATTGAGAAGAACAAAAAAAAAAAGGAAGGAGCTCCGAGGGGAAGAAGAGGAGAACAGAGCGAGAGTTTAAACACAGAAGATGAACCGGATCCTCCGAGGCGGAGAAAAGACCCGCGGCTCGTCCGGGTTTGTCAGCCATGACGCTTCCCACACACACACACACGCACACACGCACACACACACACACACACACACACACACACACACACACACACACACACACACACACACACACACACACACACACACACACACACACACACACACACACACACACACACACACACACACACACACACACACACACACACACACACACACACACACACACACACACAGTGTTCTCCAGTGTTCCAGTCGGAAGGTTTCTGTGTAAAACACACCCATCCGGCATCGACTGACAGACACACAACACAAGCTTGGACGGCTTTGACAGCAAGAAACACTATTTACAGTAAACTCAACACAAATTTGAAAACTGTCACCAATTAGTGTCATAAACAGAAGCAGAACACGTTTCCTCCAGAGGCCTCCAAGCGTGATGTTCTGTGTGAATCTCCAGGTAGTGGGGAAGATAACAGCAGATAATATTCAAATGAATAACCCTTCAGATTCCGTCTCTAACTGAATGCAATCATTGGGTTTCTCATCACTGGTCCGGGAGCGTCCCCACTAATTGGCCCTCTTCCGAACAGGCCTGGACGCCGTTGGTCCTCCTGACCTGCGTCCCACGCGGATCAGGAGTCTCCGTCCAGAGGGTCCGAGCGGGACGTCAGACGATGACACGGGAAACGATCCGTCTTCCGCCTCCCACTCCGGCGTAATTAGACATCGTTAACAAAAGGCGCTTTCGGGACGGGGGACTCGACGGAAGCGGAGGAGTCGAGAGAAAGGTCGAGGGTGCGAGCGGGATGGAAGCGCGCACTCTGCAGAATAAGGGCAGTGTCGCTGAGGGCTTTTATCGCCACAATTATTTCAAATGGCCGGATTACATTCCACCCAAAGTAATTATAAGAATCCCATTAGCCTGACAAAAAGGTGTTAATTATGAGTTCAGATCCAATGAAAAATAAAACTTTTACCAAGGTCTTTGGATTCATGGGAATAAAAGGAGGTTTACGTGTTGGAAAGAAGTCGACGTGACCTGCCAGAGCAATGATGAAAAGCATTAACCTCTCTGATAACAACTGCGGGATTTCTTCATTATTCTCGAAATCTGTTGTCAGCATGTGTCGGTCCAGAATAAAGACCTGCTCTTTGTGCTGCGCCGAGGCCGCAGGCTGCCGCTGCCATTCAGTGGCTTCGACGGCGGCCATCCGGGAGTAATACTGACAACCGAGTAGGCCGTGGACGTGCGTGTGCGTGTGCGTGTCTGTGTAGGTGCGTAACCTCGCCGTCGGATCGTGTTGTGCGTCTGTCTCTCTGACCCTTTTTGTGGGTCACATCCACTGCCGACACGGTCAGCGTGACACATGACATTAAAACAACAGCCCCTGGTGTGATGCAGAGAGCCGGCGAGACTACAGAGGCGCCGGAGCCCGACATACGCCGATTGGAGACACAGAGTTGAGCATGAAAAATAGAACACGCAGCTGGCGTGATGTCGCCCAGTGCGTGTGTTTGTCTTTCACGTTAAGCTGTTTTCCCCTTATCCCGCCTCTTATCCCTCCGTCGTTGATGTGAACTCAATCCCACCATCTCTCTCCTCTACCCGCATCTCCCTCTCTCCCTCCACCAGGGACCCGGCGGCTCTGATCAGGTGACGCTGGGCTCGACTCATTTCCTGTGGGAATCGATGGCCGCATTGAATCAAACTAGCTGGAAGCTAATGACTTTAGTGGGGCCAGAGTGCGCCGAGGCGGGTCGACATCCGGCCGAAACGAGACGTCCATCCTGGTTTAAAACGCTTGAAGGGCGGCGTCACGAAAGAACGCTTTCCATCGGCGGCAACAAATACCTGTTTAGGGTTCACATGAGATTATAATGACTGAATGGAACAAAATAAAAGTGTTTACGACCAAAGAATGACGAGTACATTAGAGTATTTGTTTCCTTAATGATGCGCTAAATGTCCCATATTCAGAACCAAATGACAGCCGGCTGTTTCAACATCAGTTACAAAAACAGCCTCTGGGATATTGCACATTTTCATAGTGCTGTGCGTTTTCGTTTTCAAAATGATCGCGTGATAACATTAGGATCCCTGCACATTTTTTTCTTCTTCTTTAGACTCAATTTTTTAGATGCCTTTAAAAAAAAGCACCCAGTGGGAGTATTGTAGCTGTGTGTGGTGTGCTGTAAATGAAAATCAGCTCCAGGGAGGTGCTACAATTACTTTTCACATTCTACAAACGCACCGACCCCGGTGAAGCAGCAGGGAGTCTGAGGCGGCCTCCATCAACGCTGCTAACGGCTCGCAGGTTTCCCTTCGCTCATCGAGGACACGGGCGTCTTTAGAAATCAGAGTGTCTGCGATACAAATCACACGGCGCGTCGGGAGGCAGCATGCTGAGTCACCACACGGGACAGAGGACGCCGAACTATCCGAGGGAACACAACGCCGCCCGCGAGTCTCCATCCTCCGCAATCAGGAGCAAAGATCAGCAGCAGGTACATGAAGCCAAACCGGTGGAAGAGCACCTGCAAATGCTCTGGCTGAGGTCGGGGGTGTGTGTGGGGGGGGCAGGTTGGGGGCAGCGGGGCTGAATCTGGCAGCTCTGATATGCACACGAGGCCGGAGGAGGAAGAGATTTCAAGATCAAACACAACCGATAGGGAGACCGGTGCGGGGTGACTGGAAGAAAGGATGGACAGATAGATGGATGGACCAATGGATGTACGGATGGACAGATAGATGGATGGATGGACAGATAGACAGATAGATGGATGGAAGGACAGATGGATGGATAATGGATGGACAGATAGATGGATGGACCGATAGATGGATGGATGGACAGATGGATGGATAATGGATGGACAGATAGATGGATGGAAAGACAGTTGGATGGGTTATCAAACGTAAGCAGCTCCTATGAAGCATTTCTGAAGGCAGAAGGATAGTGCATTGATTTAAGAACAAGTAGAGCATTGTGCTTCGGACAGAACTAGTTAACCGAGCCGAGGTCCGTTTGGTTTAACTCACTCCAATGTTTCAGCTAATTTGGCTTTAGATCTCTAAAAAAAAAATCACCCACTTTCCTCTGCATTGTATCACCAGAGGTGATCACAGTGAGAACACAGGGGCCCTCTGGGAAACCTTCAGTCACATTCTCAGTACAAACAAATGAAGAATGGGGGAGAGAGAGAGAGAGAGAGAGGGTAGAACGAGGGAGGCTTCTCCTTCTCCTACTCCTCTCCTGCCGCACGTCCACTAAGACATCATCAAACAACAACACATCTGGAATACAGCTGCCCCACTCCAGATATCAACCCCCTGTCTTCCGCCCCTCTCAAAAACACGACTGGCTCCGAATACATCAAAGGATACATGGCACGGTTCTCCTCATGCCCGCCGAGCCCCCTCATTCGCCACTGACCCCTCCTCCGACAGACAGACAGACAGACAAGACCCCCCCCCCCCATCTTCCCCTATTACACTGACAAACATCCATTCAAGTGACCGATTAAAAAAAAAAAAAAAAAAACGAGGCGAAAAAGCTCAAAGCTTATAAAGCTTATAACGCGTTGACGTCCTGTTCGGGCGTCTCTCGCATTGTTTCCTGTTTGACCTGCTTCCTGAGGTGAGGAGGCAGAGAGGACAGTGGGAGGGGACGGCGATCCCAGAGGGGATTTTAAACACGATCAATTAATGTCGAAAGCGTCTTGTTCAAGTTCGGTGCAGGTCAACATTCAGCGCGCTAATGATGACCGAGCTTTTCCTCACATTTACACATTTTCCCCCTTTAATCTGAACCCTGTACGAGGCCAGCATGGCAAACTACGCACGAACAGAAGCAAAGGCTGTGCTAGAGGAGCATTTGATTGCTGCGTTTATTACCTTTCGCTTCTTCCATATTGCTTCATGATTGATTTTCAACCATGAACCATGAGTCACTGTTGATTACTATTGAATAAAAGGTCCGGTTTATAGACTGATCTAGTCGTAATTGACTGATGGAGGGGAAGTAAAGAAAAGCTTTTAAAGCAACAAGGCTTTGAAAGGTTTGAAGAGCAGCAGGATGCTGAGGTGATGCGCTACAAGGATCTCTGGGACTAAAACCTCCTCCAGGGTCGTGGGTGTGATCATGACGAATTCGGCGACAAACCCCCGATGCCCACCGCTCTCTGTTTCCATGGCGCTGCTTTTTTTGAAACAAATGGCTTCATGGAACATGTGTGAAGACCTTCAAAAAGGAGTTGCTTTAAACAAAACTTCTCAAAGTCCTCACATGAACCGTGCGCCACGTGGAATATTTGATATGCTAAATCACCGGGCATGAGAGGACTTTATATCACACGCAAGACTCCTCCTGGACCGACTGAAACATCTCTTCTTCTGCTGACCAGATGACACAGACCCGTTCAACCGTCACCTGTGCACCTCTCCAGTAGTCCATTAAACAAGTGAACCTCTCATCGGCGGACGTGCTGACCCGCCGGTGAGGGTAAACAGTCCTGTGTGTGTAGCGGCGTTATCTTATAAGAGCTTTTTAGCCACTTCTCCTTAGAGTACTGGAGTAATCAGAGGACACTCCGTGCTTCTTATTCATCTGGATATGTGAGGGACAAAAATGTCTCTTAATGGACCAATTTAGAACGAAATATCTTTTATGCAACGGTTATGCAAGAGGAGCTTAAAGCCACACAGTTCAACGTCTGAACAGCTTTATTAAGACTGCAGTGCCTCAACACAACGTCTCACACGTAACGTCCGAGACCCGGAACACACACACACACACACACACACACACACACACACACACACAAGGAGACGCGTGACCCGAGCAGCTTAATCCTAGTTCTGACCTCCTAATTCCTCTTCACCAGTTTCCAGAGGGAAAAGTCAAAGCTCTCAAAGTCCCCAGAGAGGTGCTTTGGATTCGGCTTTCCCTCGTTTGGCCTTTGGTCCTGTAAATAACGTGTTCCGGTCCATTGGCGGCCACTTGTGGAACCAGAACTTCGAGAAGTTGAAGACTTTTGCTGGAGACGGTTTAATAAATCCGGTGCTTCCCCTCATCTGTCTGGCCTGAAAAAAAGCTTTAAGACTTTTCCAGGCCGTGTTGCTGTGACGATAATGAAAAACACACAGTGAAAGACACTCCGTTTCCGATGAGCGAAACAGGACTCGGCTTATGGATCTTTGCAGTGCAGAACAGTGTTTTCTAACCACAGACACGGATTAACTCACCCGCCCACTAAAAACGAAGACCACCGCCGCAAGAGAGACAAAGCCGTACCCAGAAACCCCTGCTGTCGGACCTGGTCAGACCTACGAAGCCACCTAACAATACGTTTAATCCATGTCCCTTGGGATGGAGAGTTAGAAAGCAATCAGGAATAATATATACATAAAAAATGTACAAAATAAATATCGAACTATAAAAGAAACCTGAAACCTGTGATTGTTTCAGGAAATGGGATCGATCCGGAGGTCTCATTCCCAGTGAAAATGGCAGAATGCCAAAGGTCCGATGAGGTTCAGCAGCCTAGTGCTGCATGGCAGAAAGCAAAAACTCCTCACATACAGACGAGGCTTCATCTCAGCTGTAGCGGAGGGATCTGAAATGGTGAAATTAATAATGGAGTATTTCAGGATCTGTGAGGCACACGGGACGTGGTGGGCAGACAGCGTCTCCGTAGTTCATTACACGCCACAGACCTGAACATACCGATGCTTCCCAGAGACAATACTTGAACACCGGTGGCCTCAATTACGGGCGCAACACTTTACGTTCTCGGTTAAATGTCAGCGCCGGATCCTCCCCGGAGGCTAGATGTGGATCAACGGCACCGATAATTGACCTGGCAGCATGTGCTGTGCAGGTTACACGCCTCCCTCCAGCACGCGGCCCCGCTGGTTCATGGGAAACGGCGGAGGAGCTGGGAGGCTACCAGGTGATCGCGGCGTGAGCGGATGACGGATGGAAAGAAAAGAGCGTTCGTCAAAGCCGCTGGATGGCCGCTGGTTTCTTTGGCTTAAGATGACGAGAGACATTTGAATTCCTAAACGTATGAGGACCTTCTCTTTACGGTTCTCGAATACTTCTAACCGAGTGAGTTGCAGGTAATTAAGAAATTGGGCTCATACGAGTGGTGAAGCACTTTCTGTATCCGGCTGACGCCATTCTTTCCCCACAACATTAGCGGCGTTATTAAAGCGAAAAAAAAAATATCCGGATATTAAAGAAGATTATTAACAGAATCAAAAAGAGCAAAACTTTTTTAAAACCTAATATTCTTCAGGAAATGTCAGTGTGCAGATATAACCGTGTGTAGTTTGTGATAGTGTGCGCTGAGGAACCTTCTCATTGTCTCACCACATTTACGGGGCCTGGTAATTAACACGTAATCTGCAGATTTAAAGCAGAAGGGACACTTTGATTGCTTTATATGAAAAGGCATATTTCTGTTTAACGCAAAAAGATTTGATTCCTTCTCAGATACTCAAATAAGTGGCTGCATGTTTTTGCTGTTGTTCAATAAATGGGCATTAAGCAAGAAACTGTTTCAAGTGATTATATGGAGGGTCTTTCTTTAAAGCATGCAATCTAAAAAAAAGTACGTATAATATTCTTTGAAAAACTGTCCAGTGTGATGCAAAGTAGAGACATTTTAAGCAGAATGACACAAACCTTGGAACCAACAGTCGTAAGTTGTGTCCAAAATGAGTTGAAGTACAAGTAAAAGCTAATTGGTCCGACTTAAGGAGATAATTCTAAAAAAAAGGAGGAGGTCAACAAATCTGAAAATCATCGTTAATGGCGTTTTTACAATGCGATGCACAAACAGATCCAGCTGAGATGTGAACTAAAGATGTTCTGTGTGTGAAGCCAGCGATCATTTCAAGCTAAATAAGTGAATTCATAGAATAAAAAGTAATATTTAGCAACGACCATTGGACGAATCAAATTGGACGGCCTTCGGATACAGCGAGCCAGTAACTTTAAACAGTAAATCTGTAGAAAAAAAAAAAAAAAAACACTCATTCTCTGTTTTCCAACTAAACAATTACGGTGTTTTTCATTATTTTCATCTCACCGACATTTCATCTAATTTCTATTTGTGCTGCTGGAAGAAAATAACCACGGCTGAGCCTAGTTTGTCTTTAATAAAAGGTTTCTTCATAACAGTCGGAATGCAACACAAACACAGAGAGACCCGCTGACCCCCCCGCATCCCCCCCCCCCCCCCCTCTTTAGTTAGTGAACTACCAGTAGAGAGAATAAACTACGTGACAAAAGGTGTTGAGAGGGAACACTTTGGGTTGCCAGGTCTGAGATGACACAAGCGCGCGCGCACACACACACACACACACACACACACACACAGCGCTTGTCACTCGTCGATGGCCGCGGTGCGTTGTGCGTTTCTCGACGTTGTTCACTCCTCGATTCTCGGCGTGGCAAAGACGTGTGTGAAGAATGAGAGCAATACAGGTCCTACTGATTTCTAAAATGTCAGGGAACAGTGAGGAAATGAAGGCGCTGATGTGCTCATCCATCTGCGGGGGCCCGCGGGCTCTCCGTCGCAGCCGGCTGCTGACGACACATCGCTCACTGAAAGACTCACTAGCGCACACAAAAATACAGTGCAAACTAAAATGTCGGGCTCGCTAGTAGGCGCCACTCAACAAAAAGGATGTAAATGTGAAACGCGCTCGTTTACTGCGCCCTCGGGGGGGCACATGACACACACCGGTGTGTTCGGAGAGCGTGGGGATTACGGGATCCTCGACATGATCACAACCCGTTAATCCAAATCGCAAGAGCCGAATGAACCTCGCACACAAATGTTACCAAAAAAAGATCATGTTTTACTTAATAAAATGAATATAACGCTGCAGGAAAGTTCAGTTGAGTTCCTTTTGTTTTACATAAAGATCTGCTTCAGGATCTCTGGTGGGGTCACATGCGTAGAATCCTTTTGATGCCAGTAACCTCCTTAAACATTGACATTAAACTAGTGGTGGGCATAGATTCATTTCTTTAATCTAGGATTAATCTCATTGTAAAACTTGGAATTAATCAAGATTAATCTAAATTAAAATGTCTCATTTGAATTCTGCCAAAGGCATTCAGATTCATACGTGTGCTACCCAAATAGTTACTAAAAGTAAGTCTTTGAGAACAATTGTTTCCGTATGATAGAGTGAAGTTATTCGTATATTTGAAAGCCGTGAAACCCATGTACCTGCATACGTAGGTACAATTATGATACTTACCTATATTGTGCTGGTGGTCCTGTTTGTTATGATTATCGCCCGTTAAGAGTCTCACCATAACGCAGCACGTGAACGCCGATAACGGCCCACCACTACATTAAACATCTTTTTGTGAATAAATGACTCCCCCCCCTTGGAAAACGGGCATCTGTCCAGGCCGCACCGCGGATGACGCGAAAAAAGTCAACATGATTAGGATTCATGAAACGGGGGTCGGCCCCCGTTGGGTTTTCCTTCCACCGTGACGAGGTTAACGGCACACAGGTGATGGATTCAGAACAACACACGAGTTCCCCAAAAGAAAAAAACCAAATGCGATAAAACCTCCACTGCTGCTCGCGTTGAGCTCAGGCGCGGTCAGCCGTTTTATTAACAGGGGGGGGGGGATTGGAGGGGGAGTGAGGAGGCATTGGCGAGCAGTGAGGCGCTACGAGCCAGATGAAGTGTGTGATACCAATTTATTATGCTAATGCGGCGGCTGTAGGAGGCCGAGTGAGGGCGTGTGAGCTGCAGGGGGAGGGACGCCCTCCCTGGCCTCTGTGTGTGTGTGTGTGTGTGTGTGTGTGTGTGTGTGTGTGTGTTTCCTGGTTGCATATCCAAGTGAAGAGGACCGAAGTGGAGAGGAGGGAGAGCGAGGCTGTGGACTGAATGCTAATATTATCATTACAGTGCACATCCCGACTGTCAGTCATTTACACGCACCAGACAGCCGACTCACCAACCGCGCATGTGCATGTGAGTGTGAGAGAGAGAGAGAGAGCGAGAGAGAGGATTGACAACAATGGGCGGGTAAATGTGAGGCGTTTGACTGACAGCTCCGGAGTACCGGCGCTCGTCATTCCGCTGATATTGACAAAAA